>JAZKLR010000249.1:600000-1019276 GCA_037103525.1 Ganaspis brasiliensis
TGGCACCGGCAACTTAACGTGAATCACAAGCATCAGAGCACACGCGACGTACCTTCTGCTTACGTAACGAATGATACGGATTTAATGCTTATCATCCCAGGTAATTAACAACCGTCGCTTAATTAGCTCTGGAATTTGCATCCTGACGAAACTCCTAATCTGACATTAACTAATGCAAATACCGATTTATTAAATCCCGATTGAAATTCGCATATCACTAAATTGAGAAATTAAAAATCGGTGAATTAGTTCAAACACTACTTCTAATTGTAAAAAAAAACTAAACTTTGTTTCGTTTATTCAATTCAAGCTTGAGTCGGTTTAAACTTGAGTCAATTCGAACTTGAGTCAAACGACTCAACAAACTTGAATTTGGATTCGAACTTCATAACTTTAATTTAAATTTGAATCAATCCAAACTTGAGTCGATTTAAACTTGAGTCAATCCAAACTTGAGTCAATTTAAACTTGAGTCAATCCAAACTTGAGTCGATTTAAACCTGAATCAATCCAAAGTTGAATAATTTAGACAAGAATTATTTTATACTTTCATGAATTATTTCATTGAATAAATAAAAATTTGACTAAATCCAAAACAGAATCAATTCAAAGTTGAGTCAATCCAAACTTGAGTCAAACTCAACAAACTTGAATTTGTATTCATACTTTATAACTTCAATTTAAATTTGAATCAATCCAAACTTGAGTAAATTAAAACTTAAGTGAATCCAAAATTGAGTCAATTTAAACTTGAGTTAATCCAAATTTGAGTCAATTTAAACTTGAGTCAATCCAAACTTGAGTCAATTTAAACTTGAGTCAATCCAAACTTGAATAATTTAGATTAGAATTATTGTATACTTTCATAAATTAAAATTTGCTACAATCTAAACTTGACTAAATCTAAAATAGAATCAATCCAAAGTTGAGTCAATCCAAACTTGAGTCAAACTCAATAAACTTGAAGTTGTATTCAAACTTTATAACTTTAATTTAAACTTGAATCAATTCAAACTTGAGTAAATTAAAATTTAAGTGAATCCAAACTTGAGTAAATTAAAACTTGAGTCAATCCAAATTTGAGTCAATTTAAACTTGAGTCAATCCAAACTTGAGTCGATTTAAACTTGAGTCAATCCAAACTTGAATAAGTTAGACAAGAATCATTCTATACTTTCATGAATTAAAATTTGCTACAATCCATGCTTGAATAAATAAAAACTAGACTGAATCCAAAATAGAATCAATCCAAAGTTGAGTCAATCCAAACTTGAGTCAAACTCAACCAACTTGAATTTGTATCCAAACTTTATAACTTTAATTTAAACTTAAATCAATTCAAACTTGAGTAAATTAAAACTTAAGTGAATCCAAACTTGAGTAAATTAAAACTTGAGTCAATCCAAATTTGAGTCAATTTAAACTTGAGTCAATCCAAACTTGAGTCGATTTAAACTTGAGTCAATCCAAACTTGAGTCGATTTAAACTTGAGTCAATCCAAACTTGAATAATTTAGACAAGGATCATTCTATACTTTCATGAATTAAAATGTGCTACAATCCAAACTTGAATAAATAAAAACTTGACTGAATCGAAAATAGAATCAATCCAAAGTTGAGTCAATTCAAAGTTGTGTAAATTTAAATTTAAGTGAATTCAAACTTGAATAAATTTAATTTTGATTCAATCCAAACCTCAATAAATCTAAACTTGAGTTAATTTAAACTTAAAACAATCCAAACTTCAGTCAATTTAAACTTGAGTCAATCCTAACTTAAATCAGTACGAAGTTAAGTGGGTCTCGACTTAAATGAATCCAAACTCGTATCAATTAAAACTTGCTAGAATTCAAACTTGAATCAATCGAAAACATATTATTTCTAAACTTGAGTCAATCTGAACATAAATCAATTCAAACTTCAATATACGAATTTTAGTCAATCCAAGTTCAAGTCAATTTAAACTAGAGTCAAACCAAGCTTTACCTAAACCAAACTTGAACAAATGCAAACTTCAGTGAGTCCAAACATTAATGAAACCAAACTTGAATCAATTAAAACTTGCTACAATTCAAACTTGAATGAATCCAAATTTAAACCCGTCCAAAGTTGAGTGAATTTAAACTTAAGTGAATCCAAACTTGAGTTAATTGAAAACATATTATTTTTAAACTTGAGTCAATCTAAACTTAAATCAATCCAAACTTGAAGGAGTACGATGTTAAGTGAATCAAAATTTAAATGAATCCAAATTTCAATTCAATTGAACTTGAAATAATCCAAACTTTAATGAATTCAAACTTGAGTCAGTCCAAACCTGAATGAATCTAAACTTAAGTCGATTGAAACCTGAATAAATCAAAACTTGAGTCAATTCAAATTCGAATGAATATTAACTTGAATCATTTAAAAGTTAAGTCATTAAAATTTGATTTATTTTAAACTTAAGTAAATCCAAACTTGAATGAATTTAATCTTGAATTAATCCAAAACTTGAGTCAATCCAAACTTTTACGAGTTCTAAGTTGAGTGAATTGACTTAAATGAATTTAACTTTGAATCTATTCGAACTTAAGGAAATCCATACTTAAGTTAATTTCAACTTGCTTCATTCCAAGTTCGAGTCAATTAAAGCTTAAGTCAAATCAAGCTGTTTTTAATCTAAACCTGACCGAATACGAACTTTAGTGTATCCAAAAAATAATAAATCAAAACTTGAATGAATTTAAAATTAAATCAATCTAAACCTCAATCAACCCAAACTTGAATCAATCCAGGCTTGAGTCAATCCAAACCTGAATGAACCTTAACTTAAGTCAATTTAAATTTGAATCAATCTAAACTTGAATGTGTACAAATTTGAGTGTATCTAGACTTAAATGAATCGTAACTTAAATAAACATAAGCTTGAATCAATTCAAACTTGAGTAAATTCATACTTAAATTAATTTAAAATTAAATCAATCCAAACTTGAGTCAATCCAAAGTTGAATCAACCCAAACATGATTCATTACAAAATCTGAATAAATTTAAACTTAAGTCATTCTAAACTTAAATCAATTCATTTTTGCATGAGTACGAAGTTAAGTGAATCAAAACTTGAATGAGTTTTATCTTGAATCAATCCAAACTTGAGTTAATTCAAACCTGAATGAATTTAAATTTAAGTCAATCAAATCTTGAATCAATCTAAACTTGAATAAGTACGAAGTTGACTGTATCTAAACTTGAATGAATTTAATCTTGAATCAATCCAAACTTGAGTAAATCCAAACTTCAATTTTCTAAAACACTACTTCAAAATATACAAGAAAAATCAAAAAACTTTATCTTACCTACTCATTTTGTCGATTTTAAAAACTCGAAACAGCGAGTTTTCTTTAAATAACATTTTCATTTGTTAAAAGGGAAGAAGAAAAAGAAGATAGAAGAAAAAGTTTTCTGAAATTGGAATTCCTTCCTCTCGCAGTCAGACAGCAAGCAGACAGAACAGAAAATGTCGCCTGGTGAAATTGTCCTTTAATGACGATGCGAGAAAATCAAGCTAAACTTTACGTCCACTAATGAGACATTTAAGTAGATTTCCTACTTTAAAACGAATTTCATACTTTTTCATTTGACAGTTGACTTTATTGCATTTTTTTCCTACCGTCGACAAGGTGAAATTAAAGAACGAACTAGGTTTATGGTAAAATTGTTTTTTTTTCTACTTTTCCTTTTTATTTATAATTTTTTATTATTATTTAAATTTGTTACTTTTTTTATTTATAAAAAAGAAGAATTTTGTGTCTTTTCTCATCGGATGTAACATTTAGGAATGGATTTCCTGTTTATACTTTATACCAATCTCTGGAGATGAGATAACATCGTCAATTTCTCAAGCGTATTTGAGAGTAGCGGTCCCAAAGTCCGATTCCTCAGAGGTTGGAAAAAATCAATGATCCATTTGCCGAAACTTCTAATTCCGAGACTGCAGCATCCGAGACAGATTGCAGTTTCTCAAGTCAGCTCTGTAGCGGGCAAGAATCAGGGCGCCTCGGGTCTTTCTCAGAGGCGTCTTTCATTCGAGTTACTTGGTCGCTGGCAATCCTTACTTTGACCAGATAGTTGCGCGAATGTACAAATTCAAACAATTCGAGCAGCAGATTCCACGCATTTGTCGAAAATACGACAAAATAAGAGGAATTTTGGTTTTTTTCCAATTTCACTTTTACTTTTCGTTTACTTACAATTTCAATTCAATTTGCTTTTATTTTCACTTTGAGTGCTGGATTTAAGTCCAGAATGAAGTATTAAATAAAGTCTTAAAATGTCAAGACCTATATGAAGTCTTAAAAATATATAATCCTAAAAAAAGTTCTTAACGGAGTCCTTAGAGTTTAATGTTCTAAAAAAAGTCCTAAAAGAAGTCCTTAGTACACAAACTTCTAACTGAAGTCTTAAAAATATTAAGACATAAATAAAGTCATAAAAATATCAATTCCTAAATAAAGTCCAAAAAATATAACTCCTAACTGAAGTCTCAAATTTATACAGACCTGAATGAAGTCATTAGAGTATCAACACTTAATGAAGTTCTAAGAATATTAAGTCCTAAAAGTATCGAGACCTAAATGAATTCCTAAAAATATTAAATACTAAATAAAGTCCTAAAAATATCAAGTTCTAAATGTAGTCCAAAATATCAAGACCTATTTGAATTACTAAAAATATCAAATACCAAAATGAAGTCTTAAATCCTTAAGTTCTGAATTATCAAAATCTAAACTGAAATCTGAAAAATATCAAAACCCAAATGGAGTCATGAAAATATCAATTTCAAAATGAAGTCATAAAAATATAATTTCCTAATTAGAGTACTATAAAAATAAAGACCTATATGAAGTCCAAAAATATCTAATTCTAAAAAATGAAGTTTTGAATGGGTACTTAAAATTTTATATCATTACCGAAGTCCCAAAAAAAGTTCTAATTGGAGTCATAAAAATATCAAGACGTAAATGAAGTCATAAAAATATCACGTCATAAATAAATTTTTTAAAATGTAACCCACAAAAGAAGTATTAAAAATATCAAGACCTAAATGAAGTCATAAAAATATCAAATCCTAAATAAAGTCCTAAGAATATCGAGTCCTAAATAAAGTTAAAAATATCAATGCCTACATAGTCATAAAAATATAAAATCTTGAAATCAAGTCAGTATAGATGTTCGTAATATTAAATAACCTAAAAGAAGTTTGAAATAAACAAAATCATAACTGAAGTCTAAAGAATATCAAGATCTAAATGGAGACAAAAAAATATCAATTTAAAATGAAGTCATAAAAATACAATTTCCTAATTGGAATACTAAAAAAATAAAGACCTATATGAAGTCTGAGAAATTTCTAATACTAAAATAAAGTTTTGAATGGGGGATAAAAAAATATCAAGACGTGAATAATGTCATAAGAATATCACGTTCTAAATGAAGTTCTTAAAATATAACTCACAAAAGAAGTATTAAAAATATCAAGACCTAATTGAAGTCATAAAAATATCAAGTTCCAAATGGAATCTTAAAATTACGCTCTTCTGAAGAAGTTCTAAAAATATAAAATCCCAGATTCCCTAAAATATCAAGTCCAAAAGTCAAGTCCTAAATAAGGTCCTAAAATTATTAAGTCCTATATTAACTCTTAAACGATGTCCTAAAGATATGGAAACTTAAATCAATATTAACTTCTAAAGGAAGTCCAAAGAATATCAAATTCTTAATGAGTCCCTAAAAATATTAAGACTAAACATCAAGTCCTAAATGAGGTACTAATAGTATAAAGTTCTTAATAAAGTCCTAAAAATATGAAAACCTAAATTAATAAAGTCCTAAATAACAACTCCTAAAGGAAGCCTAGATGAATAAAATGATGATAATGATGATGAATAAAATAAATAAAAATAGTAAATGGATTCCTAAAAGAAGTCCAAAAAATAATAAATCCTAAAATCAAGTCCTAAGTGAGGTCCTAAATATATCAAGTCCTACATCAAGACCTAAATGAGGTACTAAAAGTATGACTTAAATGAAGTCGTCAAAATTGAAACTCCTATCTGATATATCTTAAATAAATTAATTCCTAAATGAAGATCTAAAAAGTGAATCTCTTAAAGAAACCACTTAAATCAAATCCGAAATAAATTCTTAAAAATACCTAATAATACCTAAAAATGCTTTAGTGGAAGACCTTAAAATATTAAGTCTAAATATCAAGTTCTAAATAAGGTCCTAAAATGCTTTCACTTGTATTTCACTTTTATTTTTATTACACTTCTCTCTTCACTTTCACCTTTATCTCACCTGCACCGCTCTTTTCATTTTCACTTTCATTTTCACCTCGAATTCCCTTCATCTCTAAACCAACAATTCATTAATCAATTTTTTAATTAATTTCATTCAGATAATATTGATTTTGAAAAAGTTCACTTTTATTTTTCTTACATTTCAATTTATTACATCAGCAGTTCATTTGAACTGCTCTTTTCACTTTCATTTTCACCTCGAATTCCCTTCATCCCTAAAACACCAATTTATTAATCAATTCCTTAATTAATTTCATTCAACTAATATTCATTTTGACAAAAACAAACTGCTCTTTTCATTTTCACTTTCATTTTCACCTCGAATTCCATTCATCTCTAAAACACTAATTAATAATCAATTCCTTAATTAATGTCATTCTAATAATACTGATTTTGAAGAATCAAACTGCTTTTTTCATTTTCACTTTCATTTTCACCTCAAATTCCCTTCAGCTCTAAAACACCAATTTCTTAATCAATGCCTTAATTAATTTCATTTTATTAATATTGATTTTGAAAAATCAAACTGCTCTTTTCATTGTCACTTTCATTTTCACCTCGAATTCCCTTCATCTCTAAAACACAAATTTATTAATCAATTCCGTCATTAATGTCATTCTAATAGTATTGATTTTGAAGAATCAAACTGCTTTTTTCATTTTCACTTTCATTTTCACCTCAAATTCCCTTCAGCTCTAAAACGCATATTTATTAATCAATGCCTTAATTAATTTCATTTTATTAATATTGATTTTGAAAAATCAAACTGCTCTTTTCATTTTCACTTTCATTCTCACCTCGAATTCCCTTCATCTCTAAAACACCAATTTATTAATCAATTCCGTCATTAATGTCATTCTAATAATATTGATTTTGAGAAATCAAACTGCTCTTTTCATTTTCACTTTCATTTTCACCTCAAATTCCCTTCATCCCTAAAAAACCAATTTATTAATCAATTCCTTAATTAATTTCATTCAATTAATATTGATTTTGAAAAATAATTTCACTTTTATTTCTCTTACATTTCTCTCTTCACTTTCACCTTTACCTCACATGCAATGCTCTTTTTACTTTCACTTTTACCTTAAATTCATTTTACCTCTAAAACACCAATTTAATTATCAATTCCTTCATTAATGTCATTCAATTAATATTGATTTTGAAAACTCAACTGCTCTTTTCATTTTCACTTTTCTTTTCACCTCGATTTACTTTCATCTCTAAAACACCAATTTATTAATCAATTCCTTAATTAATGTCATTCAATTATTATTGATTTTGAAAAATCAAACTGCTCTTTTCACTTTCACTTTTATTTTCACCTTGAATTCCCTTCATCTGTAAAACACCAATTCATTAATCAATTCCTTAATTAAGGTCATTCAATTAATATTGATTTTGAAAAATCAAACTGCTCTTTTCACTTTCACGGATAAAGTTTCGAAAAATGACGACCTTGGATTTTTTTTAAACTACGTATACTTACGTATTTCGATGCCCTGATTACGAAAATCATAGTAAAAATACCCGCAAATTTGAATCTCATGGTAAATATATATATTTACATTAATACGAAATACGTTATTTGTAACATAATTTACGTATTTTGCGTAATATTTTGAGTCGGTTTGTTGTACAAAATACAAAATACAAAATACCGGGGGATTGGGGTGCAATACTGAAGTGGAATGTAGACAACGGTGGGGGAACCTATAGTTCTGTTGGTTTTTATAGTATTTATTATAGAAATGATCAAGTAGACAATTTTTTAAAAATGATAATCTTAAGTAGTGTCTGAAATTACGCAAATTACGCAAATTACGTAATTTACGTTATTACATAAGTGTACGTAATTATACGTAAATACGCAATTTTACGTTATTACGTAATAGTACGTATGAATGTAATGATACGTAATGAGCATAATATTACGTAATGAAATAACGTAATTACGGCTGTAGGTAACTTAAGATTGATATAATGTGGGTATTTGGTCACATTTATGGTGATTTACGTTTTTTGCATTTATTTCGTAAACTAATTGGTTTCAGTAAAAAATGAATATTACATAAAATGTGTATTTTAATGAGATCTACAATTTTTGTATAATTTTTTTTTTATATTTGCAATATTTAAAGAGATAAATGCAAAAAACCGAAATTTTAATCATTTTTTATACCTATTTTTAACCATGAAATTCAAATTTGCGGGTATTGCCACTATGATTTTCGTAATCAGCGCATCAAAATACGTAAGTATACGTAGTTCCAATAAAATTGGAGGTCGTCACTTTTCGGAACTGCACCCACTTTCACTTTCATTTTCACCTTGAATTCCCTTTATCTCTAAAACACCAATTTATTAATCAATTTCTTAATTAATGTCATTCAATTAATATTGATTTTGAAAAATCAAACTGCTCTTTTCATTTCCACTTTCATTTTCACCTCCATTTCCCTTCATCTCTAAAATACCAATTTACTAATCAATTCCTTAATCAATGTCATTCAATTAATATAGATTTTGAAAAATGAGAAAAATTGTCGAGAATATGAAACCCGTAGAAAGATCTTAATAATGTCCTGGCTTGAAAAGGTTAACGGGAAGAAACTATAATATTGCTCGGTGGTTTTTAAGCCGCAAGAAAAGCAAAAGGATAAAGCCTTTCGCAAACAGGGCGCACATTGTTTCCCATTTCTATTGTGCTGTTGCGAGGCGCGCTCGCTTGGACTTTATTAAGGGTTGCTTTCGCTTACATAAATAGGTATACATTCCACCCTCAATCTTCACCCCCTCAGCCAGCCCACTTTCATTGCAAGTTTTTCCAAAAGTCCTGCTGATGTCCGGATCATGCCATTCGTCCTTTTGCCAGCTATTTTCTGCAGGAAATGAGAAAAAGAATGGAAAATAAAGGCTCGCCGGTGTTCTAAAAGAGCGCCGTTATAAACTCATTAAAAGTTGGTCGCACTGTGATTTTTCCTGGAAATTAATAGTAGATCGAACGTGGTCGCCCATCTGGCAGAGAAGTCGCACGATTAAATTTAACGATGTGTCTAACGCTCAATCTTGCACTGACGGACCCTTTCATTTTCCCCGAAAATGTACGATTTTTATTTTATCAACTGTTTTTTTTTTTGGATCTGGTTTATTTGTTTTTTATTTACCAATTTGTGCTTTTGTTTATCGACAATATTTTTGAGTAACATTATAGGGAAAAAATAATCCTAAATTAATCCTAAAATCAAGTCCTAAATGAGGTTCGTAAAATTTTAAATCCTAAATGAAGTTCTAAAAGAAGTGCTAAATTTATAAGTCTAAAGGTATGAAGTCTTAAAAATATCAAGCCCTAAATCAAGTCATAAAAATATCAAGTCCTAACTTATTGGTTTATTTTAGGTCTTCTTATAAGTATTGTGAAGTATTTTTAGGTATTTTTAGGACCACGTTTAGAACTTGATTTAAGGACTTCGATTAGGGGTTTAAATTTTTAGTACTTCATTAAGGATTGGATATTTTTAGGTCTTCATGTAGAAGATAATAATTTTATATCTTCCTTTACTATTTGGCATATTTAGGACATCAATTAGGTCTTGATACTTTTAGAACCTTATTTAAAATTTTTGGACTTAATATTTTTAGGACGTCCTTTAGAATTTGGATGTTTGGGACTTTATTTAGGATTTGATAAATTTTGAATTTCAGATAGGGTTTTGAATTTTTAGGACTTCAAATAGGATATACTTTAAGGAACTCATTTAGAACTTGATATCTTTAAAACATCACTCAGGACTTATTTTAGGACTGCATTTATAAGTTGGTATTTTTTTGGACTTGCTTCAGAAGTAAGTATTTGTGGACTTTATGTAAGTTTTCATATTTTTAAAACTTCGTTTAGAACTTTATAATTTTAAGACCTTCATTTAGAACGTGATATTTTTATAACTTTATTTCCGTCTTGATATTTTTAAGACTTCGTTTATTACTTCTTTTGGGACTTTCTTTAGGTCATGAAACTTTAAAAGACCCCATGCAAGACTTCATTTTAGGGTTTTAAATTTTATGACTTCATTTCAAGTCTTCATATTTTTAATACTTCATTTCTGAGTTATATTTTTAGAACTTCATTTAGGGTGTGATATAATGACTTTTTTTACGCCTTGATATTTTTAAGATTTTAGCTAGGATTTTTATGGGACTTCGTTTAGGACATGAAACATTAAGGACTTTGTTTAAGACTTAATTTTAGGATTTGATATTTTATGACTTCATGTAGGTCTTGATATTTTTAATACTTAATTTGTGGGTTATACTTTTAGAAGATCATTTAGAATGTGATATTTTAATGACTTTATTTACGTCTTGATATTTTTAAGACTTCAGTTATGACTTTTTTCAGACTTCATTTAGGAAATGAAACTTTAAGGACCCTATTTATGACCTCATTTTAGGACATGATATTTTTATGTCTTTATTTAGATTTTGATGTTTTTTACTTTATTCAGGACTTGATATTCTTAACACTTTATTTAGGATTTGTTCTTTTTATGACTTTATTTAGATCTTGATATTTTTATGTCATCAGTTAGGAGTTTCTAGATATTGAATTCTTTTATGACTTCTTGTAGGACTTCATTTATGACATGAAACTTTGAAGACCTTATTTAAGACTTTTGTTGCCGACCAAAATAAATGTAATATTTGAGAGATTAAAATAATGTCTTTATTTAATGCCTTATGATTTGAACTCGAGTTTCAAGTTTACTATGAGACAATGACTATTTGTTGACATAACAACCTGGCGTCAAGGTTTTGGGACAATGACCATGAAAGGCGGAGAAAAGGTGTTTCAGATGAATAGAAGAAAAGGATGGAGAATGAGAGGGCTAGACAGATAAGAAAAGTTCAGTTGGAAATTGAGAGTGAAGAGAAGAACATCAAAATAGAAAATGGAATTTGTGCGCGAGTGTGTGATAATTTGCCGTCAGCGAAGTGGACAGTTTTCAATTGGACAAGGAGGCATTCTTAACCAAAGGAAAAGGATAAGGATAAGGATAAAGATAAGGATAAGGATAAGAATAAGGATAAGGTATAAGGTGAATCAGGAGAGCAGAGATGGCCTTCTAAGGGACCAAATACGGTTTGTTAAAATTATCTTAATTAAAGTTGTTATTGAAGTTTATTCAAGTTCCTTGAGCCCCCATAACCTTTAAATAATTAAAATAAAAGAATCCTTCTGGTGTTGTTGGAAGGATAAATAAACGTACACCTCCGGTTGCGGGGGGATCGGAAATTCTAAGGAATTTTCGTGGTCCTAGCTTCCGGAGCCTACATCTGTGCTAACCATTAATAAAACATTTAAAAATATTCTCTAAACAATCTTCTTCAAAAGAATTCCTATAAACCGTAGATTAATTGAGTTAAATGTAACTCATTCCCGGTACGTGGTTTACAACTTTATTTCGGGATTTGATATTTTAAGGAACTAAAATAGATCTCGATATTTTTAGGACTTCATTTATGACTTTCTGTTTGGTCTTTATATTTTTAGGACTTTATTTTCGACTTGTTGTAGGACTGGATTCTCTTAGAATCTCATTTATGACCTGATTTTGATATTAATATTTTTAAATACTCTAGTTAAGCTTTGTATTTTTAGGACTTTATTTATTGCATAAAATTTTAAGGACCCCATTATTTAAGACTGTACTTCAGGATTTGAGAGTTTTAAGACTTCAAGTAGGTCTTGATATTTTTAGGACTTTTTTTGGAGTATAAGATTTTAGGACTTGATATTTTTATGACCTTATTTAGGTTCTGACATTTTTAAGACTCCAGTTACGGGACTATATATTCAGGACTTCTTTTAGAATTTCATTTATGACTCGAAATTTTAAGGACCTCATTTAAGACTTGATTGTACGATAATTCCATTCTAATATACTTAAGTAACGATTATAGAGAAGAAATATTAGAACGGAATTATTTACTGGATTGGAAAAGGGAATGGAAAGTGGGCAGATAAAAATTTTTCCTACGTGGTGCCAATATCAAGAGACGTTAAAATTTCAATCGAGCAGTAAATCAGAGGTAACAACCAGCTTCTTATTGCCCTGGACCTCCTATATTTTCTTTTGTAGCTGTAAAGTGCGTCCCGCCATTAATTCCAGGGATAGAGGATATTCGTCTCAGCGAGGTATTAAATCAAGGCATTACAACGATTAACTCGGGCTGAGGCTAAGTTATAGTTCGTTCCTACATGTTCCCCAGGTTTGGGGCCATTCTCCAACACCCGCACTGCCGTACTATCGAATTTTCGACACTAAAACACAAGAGATTAGGCAACTGGCCGGGAAAAGGTACAAGCCACTTAATACACCAGTTTTATCATTTTTTGCACTCTAATAACTTGCGGATTATGACCTTTAATTCCCCCAAGATTTATCCACGTTACTTTATTCCCTTTAAGATGAGAATAAGATTTTATTTATTTAATATCGGACAAGTGAAAAATTAGGAAAGTGGAAAAAAAGGGAAGTGATAAAATGAACGAAGTTTGTGAGAATTAAAATAGTGGATTAACCAGGGGAGATTCCATTGAGACCAAAACACCACGATATTGATGTTGAGACAGATAATTCGGATTTTTGACAAAATAGAATAACTCACCAATTTTGAAAATTTTTTCTACTTTTTATAGAAGCCCAACCACCGGTATTTCTTTCAAAAATTATATTCTACTTTTTATAAAACCCCAACCCCCCGGTATTACTTCAAAAAAATTATGTCTACTTTTTATGGCATCCCAACCCCCTGGTATTTCTTCCAAATTTATTTTCTACTTTTTATGGCTTCCAACCCCCAGGTATTTCTTCCAAAAATTATTTTCTACTGTTTATGACACTTCAAGCCCCCGGTATTTCTTCCAAAAATTATTTTCTACTTTTTATGGCACTCCAACCCCCCGGTATTTCTTCCAAATTTATTTTCTACTTTTTATGGCACCCCAACCCCCCGGTATTCCTTCTAAATTTATTTTCTACTTTTTATGGCATCCCAATCCCCCGATATTTCTTCCATAAATTATTTTCTACTTTTTATCGGAAACCAACCCCCCTGGTATTTCTTCCAAAATTTGTTTTTTACTTTTTATGTCATCACGACCTCCCGGTATTTCTTTCAAAAATTATTTTCTACTTTTTATAGCACCCCAACCCCTCGGTATTTCTCCCAAAAATTATTTTCTGCTTTTTATGGCACCCAACCCCCTGGTATTTCTTTCAAATTTACTTTCTACTTTTTATGGCACCCCAACCCCCCGGTATTTCTTCCAAAAATTTTTTTTACTTTTTATGGCACCCCAACCAGCCGGTATTTCTTTCAAAAATTATTTTTTACTTTTTATGGCAGTGGTGTAACTGTGAGAGCAAGGGCCCTGGGGCATAAAGGAAAATGGGACCCTAATTATAAATAATAATTTATAAGTTTAATTCATTTACTCTGTCCACACCTGTTTGTCACTAGATGTTTTTTTCTTTTAAAATTTTAAATCACATCTCACCTTTTGAAAATGTTCTCAAATTTTGAATTCATAACAATTTTAACTTCTTCAAATTTCAGTTAATGTGAACTTGCATAAAATAAAAGTTAAATTAATCCACATTTCAAAAAAACTAAATTTGAAGTAATTTTAAAATTTCTTCAATTTTTAATCATTTTCATAATTTCTGAATTAATTTACTGAACTTTCAAAGATATATCTTAATTTTTAATTATTTGTTCAATTTTGAAATCTAGAATTTTTTAAGTTATTTTACAATTATTTTATTTCTTTAGACATATATTTCACGATTTTTAAAATTATTTCACTCAAATTTTATTTACTGTTAACAATTTTTGCCTTTTTAAATTATGTTTATCATATTTTAATTTTTTTTCCTCAATCTTAAGTTATTTTCACAATATTTTAATTACTTGGTTCAATTTTTAATTACTTTTCTCCATTATTAATTTTTATTTACATTTTCTAAAATTAGTTTCTAAGACTTTTAAGTATTTTTCTTAAATTTTAATTATTTTCATCAATTTTCAATTATTTCTGCGATTTCTTAATTATTCTGTTTAATTAAAATTTCTTTATTAATTTTATAACTATTTTCTTTCTTTAGACATATATTTCATGATTTTTTCAATTATTTCAATCAAATTTTATTAACTGTTAATAATTTTTGATTTTTAAATTATGTTTATGATATTTTAATTTTTTTCTGAATCTTAAGTTATTTTCACAATATTTTAATTACTTTGTTCAATTTTTAATTACTTTCCTCGATTTGTAATTATTATTCACATTTTCTAAATTTATTTTCTAAGATTTATAAGTATTTCTTTAAAATTTAAATTATTTTCATTAATTTTTTATTATTTCTGCAATTTTTCAATTATTTTCTTCAATTAAAATGTTTAATTTTTTTTTGTAATTATTTTCTTTTTTGAAACAAATATTCTATGATTTTTCAATTATTTCCCTTAAATTTTATTTACTGTTTTTAAATTTTTCATATTTAAATTATTTTCATCATATTTCAATTATTTTTCTCAAATTTGAATTAATTTTATCATTTTTTAATTATTTTCGCCAATTGTTAATTATTATTCTACTTTTCTGAAAAATTTTAAGTATTTGTCTAAAACTTCAATTATTTTATTCGAATTTTAATTATTTTAATTTGTTTTCATAATTTCCAAATTATGTTATTAATTATCGTAAAATTAATTTATTTTGAGCCTTCCTCAATTCTTTTCTCCAATTTTCAGTTATTCTTGATTTTTTTCAGTCAATTTCTAAGATATTCAGGTGTTTTTCGCAAAATTCTATTAATTTTTTTTATTTAAAACAAAATTCTGTGATTTTTTTTCATTAATTTTAGTTAAATTTAATTATTTTTTACAGCTTTTTTATATTGCTTGTAGCGTATTTCAATCATTTTCTTCCAGTTTCAAATTATAACATCATTTTTCAATTATTTTCCAAAATTTGTATCCTTCAATTTTTAATTTTTTTCATTTCTTTTATAATTTTAAAAATTTTAAACTATTTATCTAAGATTTCAATTATTTTATTCAATTTTCAATTATTTATATGATTTTTTATATTATTTTCTTTAATTCTCAATTACTTTCGTTCTTTTTCGTAATTTATAAAAGGTTTTTAATTATTTCTGTTTAATTGAAAATTATTCTCTTTAATTTTAAATTATGTTTATCTTGTTCAATTTGTTTCAACTAATTTTCAATTATTTTCTGAAATTTCAATTAATTTTTTTCAATTTTATATTACTTATTTCAATTATCAATCATTTTTTTCAATTTTCAATTATTTTCCCTAATTTTTCATTATTCAATTTTTTTCAATTTTTTTAAAGATTTTCAAGTAATTTTCTTAAATTTACATTATTTTCTCCGGTATTTAATTATTTTAATTTGTTTTTATAATTTCCGAATTTTGTTTTTAATTTTCATAAATTTCATTTATTTTTAGCTTTTCTCAATTCCTTTCTCCAATTTTTAGTTATTCGAATTTTTTTCAATTGATTTCTAAGATCTTCATGTATTTTTCTCAAATTTCAATTTTATATTTTTTTTAAACACAATTATGTAATTTTTTCAATTATTTCTGTCCAATTTTATTTTTTGTTTTCAATCTTTCATATTTTAATTATTTTCAGTATATTTTAGTTATTTTTATTAGTTTTGAATTAATTTTATCATTTTTCAATTATTTTTCTCATTTGTTAATTATATTTATTCTTATTTTCTAAAATTATTTTCTAAGATTTATAAGTAAGCATTTGTCTAAATTTTCAAATATTTATCTGAAATTCAATTATGTTTATCTTGTTTAATTTATTTCCTCTAATTTTCAATAATTTTCTCAAATTTTAATTTTCTTTTTCAGTTTTATATTACTTATCTCAATTTTAAATAATTTTTTCCAATTTTGAATTATTTTGCCTAATTTTCCATTATTTAACTTCTTTTTAAAAATATTCTTAAGATTTTCAAGTAATTTTCACAAATTTAAATTATTTTCGTTGTTTTTAAAATATGCCTATGATTTTATAAATTACTTTTCTCAATTTTTATTAGATTTCATTTTTTTCAATGTATTTGAAAAAATTTGCAATTATTTTGTTTAATTTCAATTATTTTTTGCAATTTTTTTAATTCTAAAATTTTATAAATTTTGTCAAAAAAAAATTTTTATTAGGGTTGATTGAGGGCCCATTGAGCTCAAGGGCCCCGGGACACTGCCCAACTTTTCCCCTTAATAGTTACGCCACTGTTTTATGGCACCCAACCCCCCGGTATTTCTTCTAAATTTATTTTATACTTTTTATAGCACCCAACCCCCAGGTATTACTTCCAAAAATTATTTTCTACTTTTTATGGCATTCTAACCCCCGCGTATTTCTTCCAAATATATTTTCTACTTTTTATGGCACCCCAACCCCCCGGTTGGGGTGCCATAAATTAATATTAAATTAATAAATATGTGCCATAAATTACTTCCATAAATTATTTTCTACTTTTTATGGCACCTCAACCCCCCAGTATTTCTTCCAAAAATTATTTTTTATCATAACCCCTTGGTATTTCTTCTAAAATTTATTTTCTACTTTTTGTAACATCCCAACCTTCCCGTATTTCTTCCGAAATTTATTTTCTACTTTTCTGGCTTCCAACCCCTGGTATTTCTTTCAAAAATTATTTTCTATTTTTACTGGCATCCAATTCTCTGGTATTTCTTCCAAAAATTATTTTCTACTTTTTTTGGCACTTCAAGCCCCCCGTGTTTCTTTCAAATATATTTTCTACTTTTTATGGCACCCCAACCCCCGGTATTTCTGCCATAAATTATTTTCTACTTTTTATGGCACCTCAACCCTACGGTATTTCTTCCAAAAATTATTTTTTATCCCAACCCCCCGGTATTTCTTCTAAATTTATTTTATACTTTTTATAGCACCCAACCCCCAGGTATTTCTTCCAAAAATTATTTTCTACTTTTTATGGCATTCTAACCCCCCCGTATTTCTTCCAAATATATTTTCTGCTTTTTATGGCACCCCAACCCCCCGGTTGGGGTGCCATAAATTATTATTAGATTAATAAATTTGTGCCATAAATTACTTCCATAAATTATTTTCTACTTTTTATGGCACCTCAACCCCCCAGTATTTCTTCCAAAAATTATTTTTTATCATAACCCCTTGGTATTTCTTCTAAAATTTATTTTCTACTTTTTGTAACATCCCAACCTTCCCGTATTTCTTCCGAAATTTATTTTCTACTTTTCTGGCTTCCAACCCCTGGTATTTCTTTCAAAAATTATTTTCTATTTTTACTGGCACCCAATTCCCTGGTATTTCTTCCAAAAATTATTTTCTACTTTTTTTGGCACTTCAAGCCCCCCGTGTTTCTTTCAAATATATTTTCTACTTTTTATGGCACCCCAACCCCCCGGTATTTCTGCCATAATTTATTTTCTACTTTTTATGGCACCTCAACCCCACGGTATTTCTTTCGAAAATTATTTTTTATCCCAACCCCTTGGTATTTCTTCTAAAATTTATTTTCTACTTTTTGTGGCATCCCAACCCCCCGGTATTTCTTCCGAAATTTATTTTCTACTTTTCTGGCTCCCAACCCCTGGTATTTCTTTCAAAAATTATTTTCTATTTTTACTGGCATCTAATTCCCTGGTATTTCTTCTAAAAATTATTTTCTACTTTTTATAGCTCCTCAATCCCCCGGTATTTCTTCAAAAAATTATTCTCTACTTATGGCAATCCAACCCCCGGTATTTCTTCCAAAAATTATTTTCTACTTTTAATGGCTTCCAACCCCCAGGTATTTCTTCCAAAAATTATTTTCTACTGTTTATGGCACTTCAAGCCCCCGGTATTTAATCAAAAAATTATTTTCTACTTATGGCAATCCATCCCCCGGTATTTCTTCCAAAAATTATTTTCTACTTTTTAAAGCTTCCAACCCCCAGGTATTTCTTCCAAAAATTATTTTCTACTGTTTATGACACTTCAACCCCCAGGTATTTCTTCCAAAATTTATTTTCTACTTTTTATGGCAGTCTAACCCCCCCGTATTTCTTCCAAATATATCTTCTACTTTTTATGGCACCCCAACCCCCCGGTTGGGGTGCCATAAATTATTATTAAATTAATAAATTTGTGCCATAAATTACTTCCATAAATTATTTTCTACTTTTTATGGCACCTCAACCCCCCAGTATTTCTTCCAAAAATTATTTTCTATTTTTACTGGCATCCAATTCCCTGGTATTTCTTCCAAAAATTATTTTCTACTTTTTTTGGCACTTCAAGCCCCCCGTGTTTCTTTCAAATATATTTTCTACTTTTTATGGCACCCCAACCCCCCGGTATTTCTGCCATAAATTATTTTCTACTTTTTATGGCACCTCAACCCCACGGTATTTCTTCCAAAAAATATTTTTTATCCCAACCCCTTGGTATTTCTTCTAAAATTTATTTTCTACTTTTTGTGGCATCCCAACCCCCCGGTATTTCTTCCGAAATTTATTTTCTACTTTTCTGGCTCCCAACCCCTGGTATTTCTTTTAAAAATTATTTTCTATTTTTACTGGCATCTAATTCTCTGGTATTTCTTCCAAAAATTATTTTCTACTTTTAATGGCTTCCAACCCCCAGGTATTTCTTCCAAAAATTATTTTCTACTGTTTATGGCACTTCAAGCCCCCGGTATTTATTAATCAAATTATTTTCTACTTATGGCAATCCATCCCCCGGTATTTCTTCCAAAAATTATTTTCTACTTTTTATGGCTTCCAACCCCCAGGTATTTCTTCCAAAAATTATTTTCTATTGTTTATGACACTTCAAGCCCCCGGTATTTCTTCCAAAAATTATTTTCTACTTTTATGGCCACCCAACCCCAATCCCATTCTGGAAAGATAAAATCTGACAAATATTTCCTTGGATCCATCTCATCTGTTCAAGAAAACATTTCATTTTGTCAATTCTATGTCGTTAACTATTTCTATGTGTTGTATCCTAAACAATGATAATAATTGAACTGCCGGACAGCGAGTTCTGTGAAGAAGAGTCTGATTGTATCTAATGATAAACTATTACCGAGCTGATGAAAATACTAATTTATTGGAGGTCTTGGCTCGCGACAGGAATTAACCTCCGCTGCCCTCACACGTGTCAATCTCACTTATGTGCGTGTTTGTGTTGAGGGCATTAACCAAGCGGTGTTTTCCAGTGTTACCAATACAAAGGAGCGCAAAACAGTATTTGAGAGATATCTAAGCCAGGCATCGGACGTCTTGCAATCTTATAGATGTGCCTTCGGCGAATTCTATTTCCGTCCGTTGCACATCACGAGCCTTCGAGGCGAATTAATACGATTCTCTCTGAGTTCACGCACACCATTTGAACTCGATTTAAAGGCTTGATGCAATTATGACTTCTTATCACTGCGCTGAGAAAAATATATTTTACTAATTCGGAAGGCTTCATTCTTTACAGCTGCAACAAGAGGCCAAATTCAATTTAGATTTCTTCACTGATTAACAACAGTTTCATGAATGGTGATGTAAACATTTGCAGCTTCGGGTGCGGTCCAGGATAAACGAAACTTTATCCAATTCATTGCGACAAGGAAAATAAATGAGTGAATCAGGAGGGAATAATAACGGGGAGAGGCGAACAGGAAAATTTTGGGGTAAATGAGAGTAAAGTTGGAGAAACATTTTTTGGGAAATTTGAATTGATGACAATTTGGAATGAATAGATTTTATTGGAAATTAAGTAAAAATAAATTGGAGTGGAATTAAAGTTGAATTAAAATTAGTGGTGATAGTAGATTGAAAATGAATTTAAACTGGATTAGAGTTAAATTGAATATTAGTTAAAACTGGTTTAATTCGTGAATTGGTGTAAGATTAAAAATGAATTGAAATTGAATTAAATAAAAATGAGGTTAATTAAAGGTGAATCAAAGGAGAATTAAGGTTTAATTAAAATATGAGGTGATATTGAATTAAAACTGAATTGAAAATGGGTGGATATTAAATAAGAGTTAAATTGGAGGTTAATTGAATTTGGATTCAGATATGACTTTAAATTGAATTGGAATCTGGATTCAATAAAAATTAGGTAAATTAAAGTTGAATCAAAGGAGAATTAAGGTTAAATTAAAATATGAGGTAATATTGAATTAATACTGAATTGAAAATAGATTTATGTTTAATAGGAGATAAATTGGAGTTTAATTGAATTTGGACTCAGATATGACTCCAAATTGAATTGCAATATGCATTCATATTGATCTTTTAGATTAACACTGAATTGTAATTGAATTGAAATCAAATTAAAATTAAATGTAATTAATTAGCATTGAATATAAGAGGAATTGAACGCAAATGAAATTCAAATGAATTGGAAAATGTTTAAGTTCAATTATACTAAATTAAAACTCAATTTTTTCATGAATTGGTATTGGATTACAAATAAATTGAAATTGTATTCAAATTATATTGAAAAATTGATTCAAATGAATTAAATTTATGTAGAATTAACATTAAATTGGAATCGGATGGAAGTGGAATTACATTTGAATTAAAATTTAATACAATTTGATTGAAATATCTATTGATAATGGATTGAATCGTAAAATTAATTTTAAACTTAATTACAATTTAAAAAAAGATTTAATGAAAATGGAATTTTACCAGGATTAAAACTGAATTGAATTTGAATAGGAAGTTAATAAAAATTGTTTTGAAATTCAAGTATAAATTTCCTTAAAATTAAATATAATTAATTATCAATTAAATTAAATAAGCTTGAAATTATTGAAATTATGAATTAAATTATTAATTATTAATCAAATTATTTAAATAAATAAATATTAAAAACTGAATTAAACTGCAATTGAATTAAATTTTAATTGTAATTAAATCGAACTGAATGGAAATCAGATTAAAGTTAAATTCAACAGTTGATATTGTCATAAATGATGTTGAATTAAAACTAAATTGAAATTGAATTCAAGTTAAATTTATAATTCAACTAAACTAAATTAAAATTGCATTAAATTCAAATTGGAAATTTAGAGTTGATTTTAAGTTTATTAGCAATTAAAATTGAAATGAAACTTAATTTAAAGTGAATTGAAATTGAATTGAACTTAAATTAATTGAATTAAATTTGATTTGAGCTTGAATTAAATTGACTTAAATTTGAATTGAAATTGAATTCAACTTAAATGAAATTGAATTGAATTAATATGAATTCAATTAAAGTCCAATTACAAAATTGAATTTAAATTGAATTTAAATTCAAGTATAAATTTAATTAAAGCTAAATGTCATTGATTGAAATAAATTTAAAACTGAATTAAACTGAAATTAAATTATATTTGAATGACGTTAAAGTTAGAGTAAACTTCAAGTAAAACTGGATTGTTTTATGGATTGATACTGGATTAAAGTGAATTGGAAAAATAATTAAAATTGAACTGATATTGAATTAAAATTGAATTAAAATTGAATTAAAATTGAAGTGAACTTGAATTGAAATTGAAATGAAAATGAAATAAAACTGAATTTAAACTGAAATTAAAAGTGAATTGAACTTTAACGAAATTGAATTAAATTTAATTTGAAATTGAATTAAACTTGAATGGAATTGAATTAAATTTGAATTTAAATTGAATTCAATTTAATTAAACCCAACTTGAATTCAATTGAATTCCAATTACAAAATTGAATTTAAATTGAATAAAAATTCAAGTATAAATTTAATTAAACTTAAATCTCATTAATTGAAATAAATGGAAATGGATTGAAGCGAATTTGAAAAAGAATTAAAATTAAACTAAAATTGAATTAAAATTGAATTCAAATTGAATTAAACTTGCATTGGATTTGAAATGAAACTGAATTTAAACTGAATTGAAATTAAATTGAACTTGAACGAAATTGAATTAAATTTAAATTGAAATTGAATTCAACTTAAATAAAACTGAATTAAATTTGAACTGAAAGTGAAATATAATAAAAATCATATCCGAAATTAAATTTAAATCAATTATAATTAATTTAATTAGAATTAAAATGTCACTAAATCACTTACTAAAATTTCAGAATTTAAATTGAATTTTCAATTTCCTCGAGAATTAAAGTCGTAAAAAACTTAAAAATCTCTGAACAAAATTAAAAATGAAATCTAATTTTACGAAAAGAAATTAAAAAACACTTTTTTTCATCTTTTTAACGAGTAACTTGAAAATCATAAAAACGTAATTTTTTCCTTTAAAATAAAAAAAAAAAACTTATAATTTCCCGAGTTTTTCTGCACAAAATTGAGGGAAATTTACACTAAAATATAAGTTTATGTGTGCCATTGAACTAGATCCTCTTCTGTCGAGAAATTCAGTCACCGAGAACGGGCTTCACTTTTTTTTTATGATTTGGAAGTAATGATCCCTGCGTTGGTAGCCAACAGGTTGCATTTATGTACTCATACTTTCCTAGTAGAAACTCGTGAAGTACGAGAAATGAATTCTTTTATCTTTTCGAGCTTTGAGACTCTTTTGAAATTTTTTTATTTTTACCGTCCCTCATATTATTTTTTACAACTGTGCTACATGCACGTATGATATTTTACTCTATACATAGGTTATTTTTACGATCTTCGTAAATCATGGGTCTTCACTGTGTGAGTGAATTATGAACGTGGTGGCAAGGTCGAAATGAATATTTCACCCCTCTTTTTCCTTTAATATATTTCCCAACACAGTCGTCCTCATAAAAAATGAGGTAAAAGGGAAGCTTTCCGATTTGTTAAACTATTTAACAAAAAAAAAAAAATTTGTTACCTAGAAATTTATTTGTCTCGATATTACTGTCATTTCTATTATTTTTATCCTATTTTATTATTAATATAAATTATTTTTTATCATTTACCAAAATACCCTTCAATTGACCTAAAATTTTTCCGGCAATCGAATTTCAGGGAAAAAATTTATGAATTTGGAAAAACCGAAGATTAGACAAGTTCTACTTTTGACCTTTGACAGAAACAGTTGCACCCTCGATTATTAATCTGCGTTGGACGTAAAAAAGAAATAAAAGAAACACGCGATGCTGTCTATTGCTTGAAGCGAAACAACTACAAGCACGATATATGTTTCTTCGAATGTTACACAGCACCGAGAAAAAAATCCAGACACGCGAGAGTAAGATTTTCGAAAATCTTACAATTATTGTTATAAAAATAAATACACGTTTTTTTTTTAAAAAAAGTTTATTTAATAAAAACTTAATATACTTTTTATGCAAAACAAAACTAAATTGCAAATAAAGATACTTTTACAAATTTCGAAGCAAAATTTCTTTTTTACTTTAAACCACAGAAAATGGAAATCTTGTCCCTGACTTAAATTCTCATACATACACAATGAAACTTGGCTGATGGAACGATACGGAAATGACGACCTTCCTCTTTTAAAGAACATCCGAAACGAATTCAATGTGAGTCAATCAGATGATAAATTCTTTCAAGATTAAATCTATTTTCTTAAAAGTTTCTTTCTCGAAATGGGGCAATATTGTCTGATTGTTAAACAGTCAATTCGTTGAATAATTTTACTGACAAAATACAAATTTCGGTTGATTAAATGCTAAGGACTATTAAAAAGTAACGGTCCGTACGGATATGGGTTAGCGTAACCCAGCAACTTTGCTCCCCTGTATCCTGGACTCTAATTAATGAATTTAAAGAATTTTTTTTTTAAATCTATTTAAAATTTTCTCAGAAATGTGATGACTTTGTCAGATTTGTGATATTTTTTCATTTACGAAAGTTATGAATAAAAATACTAACAGAGTTCCAAAAATTTTCATAAAAAAACTTTTTTTCCAAAAGCTGCTATTTCTGTCAAAAGAAAAGATTAAAACATTTTATATTTTGTTCTATAATCCATTGACTCGCTTCGAAATTGCGCATCATTCAAAATTCGCCTGGGTTACGCTAACCCAGTCAGTACCCTGAGGGTTAATTTTTTTTTTTCTAGTATAGAGGCAAATTTATACAAATTGGGAAGTAACATAAAATACGAAACGACAGAGTAAATTAAAAATAAAAGAAATCATTCAGCTGTGGATTTATATTTGTAATGAAAGACTTATTGTTTAGAGAAAAGATTATCGGGGTAAAATAAAATTGGATTTAACGCCATTTCGAGGAGTCGTTTGAAAAAGGAGAGAACTGTTGGAGAATGTGTGTAAAGTGTGTTACATACGTGTGTAAAAAAGTGGTTCTGGAAAAGAGCCCGTTTGGTTATCCGCTTAACCCGCGAATCTCACTTTTCATCAATATCCCAACACACGCTATTGTTGGTGATGACGTGAGTAAATCCTAAATCGGTTGAGCAGTCACTTACCAAGGTTTTGAATCGACTGCACGTTGAGAGCGAAATTGCATGGAGAACGTAAACCTGAATTGATAATTGTGTACCAGCTTCATCAAGGGATGAGGATTAGATTGACTACCATCAAGAGCGTTGAATAAGTGACATATTCCAACAGCTGGCATGATTTTAATAAGAATATTAATATCTTGGTAAATTGTTTTAGAATTATTTCTTCAAAAATTAATAATTAAAGGACGTTCATCTGCTCGAGGGGTTCTTATTCTATCGGAAAATTATATTCAATATCTTTTTAATTTCATTTCTTCTTATAATTTTATTTTTTGTATTTTATAGTTAAAATCATTACACAAACGAATTTTGTTGAAAAAAATTGTTTCTGTTGAGAACTTTAAGCTATTGAAATTTCTTCTTCGTGGTTATTTCGAAAAAGAGAGGAATTATTAACCTTCAATAACATTTGTGTACTTTTATTAAATTAATACTTAAAAGCATTGCAAGTGATGTTTTCATGCGTATATTTAATATTTTATTTTAAGTTTTTATTTCGACGGCCCCCGTTGATAAAATGTTTATTGAAAAGCCAGTGGAATAAAATGCTAATTTAAAAGAGCGTGCTATATTATTCTTATTCAATTGTTTGTGTAATAAAATGACAACTGATTTTCAGTGCAACAAAAAGTTATCTAAGAATAATTATTTTAGCATAAATGGCATTATTTTTAACTGCAAATTAACTCCTCATTGTATCTAAGATGTAATATATAATAAATAATATGTATCTAATAGTATAAGTATGAAAATTACATTTAGATTTGCATAAAAAATGAATATTTAATTTTTTAAGATAGCATTTTGTTGCACTGAAAATCAGTTGTAATTTTATTATACAAACAATTAAATAAGAATTATATAGCACGCTCTTTTGAATTAGCATTTTATTCCACTGGGTTTTCAATAAACATTTTATCAACGGTGGCCGTCGATTTTTATTTCTTTTAAATATTGGGGCAATGTAATTCCGATATTACTCTATTTATTCATTTATTTATTTATTTGAGTAAATAATTATGTACTGTTTAAAATTATTTAGAGTACTACACTGAGAAAATAAGTTGACTAAATATAACCAATTTTTGATTAAATTTAGCAGAGAGAGGTTGTTGATATAGCACCTGCAAAGCAGTTTGTTTTTTATTAGCAGAATAAGGGCTACTGTTAAACTTGAAGTTCGGTTATTATCGCCGGTATCTTGTTTGTTTTGTTCCGAGTCCCTTAACCTAGAAATTGGCTAGAGTCTTATTTTCTCAGTGTATGCAGCTTCGGGGTAGCGACTTTTTTATGAAATTAAATTTCCAGTTTTACCCTGTTAATTTTTTGGATTTTCCGGTCACGAATAGTAGAACAATTAAAAAAGTATTTCTAATTTTGCGAATAGTTTAAAAATTTAAACAATAAGTATTAAACTTAAACACAATAGTTGAGAAATTATAGGAATAACTGTTGAAAATAATTGCAAATTGAACAACTGGATTAAAAATTTAAAAAAATAATTGAAATTAAAGAAAATAACAAAACAATTTAGGAAATAAATTAAAAATTTAAGAAATAAATTGAAATTTCGGAATTCAATTAAAATTTGAAAAATAATTGATAATTGAAAACAAAATTAAAAAAAGAGACTAGATTAATACACAACTAAACAAAATAATTTAAAAACTAAAAGAATAATTGTAAAACTTTAAGATAATAATTGAAAATTGGAAAAAATTTTAGGAAATAATTGAAAATTGCAGAAAATAATTAGTAGTTGAAGGATATAGTTGAAAAATGACAATAATAATTGAAAAATTAAAGAAAATATGTGTCAATTACGAACATAATTGTCAATTGAATAATGGCAAATTGAAAAAATCCAAGAATTAATGTATATTGAATAGTTAATTGAAAATCGATAAAAATAATTGAAAACTAAAGAAAATATTTGAGAATTGAAGGACATAATTGAAAATTAAAGAATAAAATGTAAATTTCAAGAAAATAATTGGTAATTGAAAGAAAAATTACAATATAAGGAAAATAATTGAATATTGAATAAAATAATTGAAAAATGAAGAATGCAATTAAAAATTTAAGAAATAAAATGAAAATTTAAGAAATAAAATTGAAATTTTAGAATTAAATTAAAATTTGAAAAAATAATTTATAATTGAATAAAAAATTGCAAATGATATAAATAATTGACAGTTAAAAACAAAATTCAAAAAATAGTTTAATTAATACACAACCGAACAAAATAATTGAAAAAATCCAAGAATTAATGTATATTGAATAATTAATTGAAAATCGATAAAAATAATTGATAACTAAAGAAAATATTTGAGAATTGAAGGATATAATTAAAAATTAAAGAATTAAATTGAAATTTCAAGAAAATAATTGATAATCAAAAGAAAAATTACATTATGACGAAAATAATTTAATATTGAATAAAATCATTGAAAAACGAAGAATGCAATTGAAAATTTAAGAAATGAATTCAAAATTTTAGAATTAAATTAAAATTTGAAAAAAATATTAATAATTGAATAAAAAATGCAAAATGATGAAAATAATTGATAGTTAAAAACAAAATTCCAAAAGCGCTTAGATTAATACACAACCCAACAAAATAATTTAAAAAAATCAAAGAATATTTATAAATTGGAAGATAATAATTGAAAATTGAAAAAATTGTAGGAATTAATTGAAAATTGAGGAAAATAATTAATAATTAAAAGAAATAGTTTAAAAATGACAAGAATAATTGAAAAATTGAAAAATTGAAGAAAATATGTGAAAAATGACGGAAATAATTGTCAATTGAAAACAAAATTCGAAGAATGACTAGATTTAGGCAACTGAAAAAAATAATTGAAAACTGAAGAATGGAAATAAAATTGAAAAATGGAATTAAAAATAAAAGAAAATAATTGAAGAATTGTATTTAAAATTAAAGAAACTTAATGATAATCGAAAAAAATAGAGAAAAGGCAATATAATTTTTTAATATTAAAGAAAATAGTTGAAAACTGAAGAGTGGAAATAAAAATTGAAGAATGGAATTAAAAATTAAAGAAAATAATTAAACAATTGTATTTAAATTTAAAGAAATTTACCTAATGATAATCGAAAAAAAATTATAAAATAAAGACGTTAATTTTTTAATATAAAAGAAAACAATTGAAAATTGAAAAGTGGAATTTAAAATTGAAGAAAGTAACTGAGAATTGAAGAAAATAGTTCTAGAATTGAAAAATTGAATTGAAATTTTAAAACAATTTTGATGAGTGAAAAAAATAATTGAAAAAATCCGAGAAGTATTTAATATGCGAGAATTAATTGAAAATTAAACGAAATATTTGAGAATTAAAGAAAATAAATAAAAAATGAAGAAATAAATTGGAAATTAAAAAATTAAGTGTAAATTTCAAGAAAACAATTGATAATTTAAAAGAAAAATTACAATAGTAATCTCAATAGTTTAACATTTTAACGTTTTTTTTATGAATTTTCTTATTTATTTTTTTAATTTCACAAAGTCTACGTAATTATAATTCTTTGAGCAAATTGTCTTTTTTATTATTCAAGAATCATGATATATATTATATTCTAATTAAATTAATTAAATTTATTTTTTACTCTTTTGTATTTTAAATGACGATTTTTTTTTAAAAGTTTACGACTTTTTATGTTATCCTGAGGTGACTCAATTTTAAACAAAAACAATTTAAAAATTTGTTTTAAAACTTCTAATATATTTTAAAATTCTACATTAACCATAGTTCTGAATTTTCCGCATATTTTCTTATTAATGTTCTTGACTTATTCATTTTTAAAACAGTTATTCATTTTTTGTAAGCTTTTAAATGATCTTCTTACGATTTCTTTTTTTTTCAATTTTCTCATTTTGAAGTAGATTATTCTCAACTTTCTTATTTTTGCGTTTATTTGCTCAGATTATTTGAAGGTTTTTACTTTTCCATTATTTTTAAAATGTCTTCATTATTCTTTTATTTATTCAGTATTTTTAACTTTTTTCTCTAATTTCATAATATTTCCCTTGATGTTTGCATTTTTTCATAATATTCCCGTAGTTTCAAAACATATAATTAATTTCTTTATTTTTGCAATTATTTTTTAACTTCTTAAATTTTTTTCAGGTTTATTTCATTGTTCATTAAATATTCTCACTTTTCTTCCACTTATTTAGAATTTTTACCTTTTTCCGCAATTTCTTCATTTTTCCACATTATTTCCGTTCTTTTAAAATATCTAAATAATTTGTTTGTTTTTAAACTAATCTTAATAATATTTCATTCAAACCACTCAATCTTCAACTAGTATCATTGTTATTAATTACAAAACAAAAATCCAAGAAAATTCTAATTTACGATCCAAGAATTTATGAGTAAATTAAAAAATGATTATTCCCTAGACAGCATGTCGATGAAATAGAATTCATCATAAAAAGAAAAATAATACAAAATACAATAATTATTGAAAAGATATTATCGATTTCACTGAGTCAAATAAAACGAAAAAAAAAATTAAATTTAAATTATACTTTGAAAAAATATTACAAACTTAAAAATTTGTTTATAAATTATATGAATTAGATTATTTAAAAAAACACATTTTTTACATAAAAAAATATATTACCTAGTCAATCAAAACCTTGAGAAGGAAATCAACAAATTAAAGAAAGTAATAAAAAGATAGTAAAAAAATTTTTTTCTTTTTTTAAAATTTATTGTTTTTGATAAAATTATTGTGTTATTTTAAAAGTAATGTTAATATTCATTTCGATATCTATATTTACGTTCATTAAGAAAATGAGTATAGGTCTTACTAAGATTCTTTGTGTCATCTTTTTTGTTAATTGGATTTCTCTGCATGTTGATGTGAATCATTTCTGAAGTTAATCTTTTATCTAGATTAGACTCTTTGTCTAGAATTGAAAAATTATCCCAGTCAAAATCATGTTTTAAGTCATTTTTGTGAATATTAAACACCGAATTTTGATTTTTTGACGTTCTGTGTTCATTAATTCTTTTCAAAGTCCTTCTTTTTGTTTCCCCGACGTAAGATGCTGTGCAATTTTTGCAATTAATTTTATATACTGTATTGTTTGTTTCTGTTTTTTTATTTTTATCTTTTCCTTTTTTTATTAAAGAATTTTTGTTTTGTTGATTTTTTGTAGGAATAGATGAAATTAAATAATTTTTTAATGAATAAGCTGTTTTTTCAAAAAGGCCATTGACATATGGTAGAAAAACTTTAGGTGATCTTTGATAAAGAAGTTTATTTACATTATTGTTAATATTTGATTTAATTATGTTAATACGTTTATAAATAAATTTTTTAATTAGTTGTTCTGGATAATTATTGTTTAAAAGAATCTGTTTTATGGTTTTTATATTTTTTTCATGAAATTTTTGATGTGAAAGTTTTATGGCTCTATCTGTTAGATTATAAATAATAGCAATTTTTTGAGCCTGAGAATGTTGTGATTTAAAATTTAAAATACGTCCAGAAAACGTGGGCTTTTGATACCAATCGGTGTCATCGTCTTTATATTTAATTTATTTATTGTTAATTTTTTACGGTAATTATTGTTGACACCATTTCATTTTATTATATGCATAATTTGTAAATTAATTTTTTGTTAAACATGTTATTAATAAATTTTAGTTTCTGATGAGGGCAGCATAGCTGTTGAAACGTTAAAAAAGTGAAGATTTTTTCGTTTTATTTGACTCAGTGAAATCGATAATATCTTTTCAATAATTATTAACTGAGTGATAAATTCATAATATTATGGAAATAAATTCATAATATTACAATAAAATACAATAATGTCGAAACAAAGTTTAAAATTCCTCTCGAAACTTTTCCCTGCAGTCTATAAAGATACAAGACAAGTAGTTTCCTATTGCACTTGCAAATTTAGTCACATAAGAAAGAGGTTTATTATAGATGCAGTGGACATGCAACATTACATGTTTCTTTTCTGGAGCAAAGTTCTTGAAAAGCACACGTCTCATATTATCTTTTGAATATCCGTGAGCGAAGTTACAGTTGTAAATAGAAAAAAAAAAAATAGAAAGAAAAAAAAATACGTGAAGCGCTGGAATGAAGGGAGAGTTGAAGGGGTCGGTTTAGAGCTGTGGCAATGTCAGCAGTTGAGAAAAGTGTCGCTTTAACCCTCTGCGGGAGGTAATGTCACTTCACAAGCGACAAAACACGCGAGTGCTCTTTGTGCCACGACAAAAATTTACAGGAAGTTGTACGTACCAACAGTTTTATCAACTGATCTCAACTTTAATCAATAACTTCTACACGAAAAAATCATTCTCCCTTAATTGCTTCCGACCACATAATTACTTTATCTTACGATTTCCAATACTTGGATTTTTTTCTGCAGAATATTTTCTTGAATGTTGTGACGTTGTGAAATTATGAAGTATAATTTTACAACTCACAATTCGTATTTTTTTTAAATAAACTAAAATTTCAGTTAATGATTTAATTTTTTTTTTTTTTTTTATTATTATTAAAATAATTAAATTGAAATTCCTTAATTATCTAATTTCAATCCAAACTTATCTCTATGGCTACTCGATATTCCAAGACTTGGCTAAAAATCTGTAAAATTAGAATTTAAGAATTAATTTCGTTCGTTTTTCCTTTTATTTTATATACTTCTGTGACAAGTCAACTTATCTACTTCAAAATTCATAAATATTGAAGATATCATTATATGATTGGATTTTCAAGATTCTGAAATTATTGCCAAAATTACTGCCTAATCTATTTGGAATTTAAAGAAGATTAATTGAATGATTTTTCCTGATGAATTTAATTTTTACACTCAATTTGAAATGAAATATTTGATTTAAGAAGAATCTTATTGACGTCCTAATTGTTCCTGGTTTATTTTATTTTTGAGTTCCTGATAAATTAATTTTCCACGTTTTGTTAATATCTTCACGTTTGATTTTGGATTTCTTCAAGTCGTACCTAAGGACTTTAATGGTTAATTTTGAAATGACCGATCTTATTCCTGCTGCTGTTATGTCTTGTGATAAGATGTCAAATTTAAACCAATCAATCCTTGGAAGGCTTCACCGTTTATTCATTTTATTGAAGATGCATGTGGTCAGGACTATATCCAATTTGAATTCAAGAAATGTGGATGTCAAACTTTCATCACTTCCTTGGAATTCTAGGATTTACCAGTTGGCTGACTTCTTGATCAAAAATAATTTTTGAAGAATTTAATGGTGATCTACCATCTCATGACAAAAATTAATTAAATTAATTTTTTTATAGAAGATCCAATTATTTAATCAAGTTTCAAGAGTTTGAATTTCACCAGAAAACAATAGGAGTCAAGTTGCAAGCTTTCGTGTTTTATTTTCTAAATCTATTATTGTATAACAATTGAATGTAAAATGTCAAACTTAGTTTAACTGAATTTATTTAAAAAAAAAAAAATTGAATCTCGCGAAGAAACAAGGTAACGTTAGGTTGCTATGAAAAATAACAAATCCGAAAAGGATCATCTTTTTGACAGCAGCCATAGAGACAAGACGTATTTTTCCGTTAATTTTCTGGAGAAGGATATATTTAAAAAAAAAAAAAAAAATTAAAATATTTGGATATTTATTTAAAGGATTGAAGATTTTCCATTAACCTATTTTTCTTCCTGGAAATTTTGAGAATGGCGGAATTTTCGACAAAATTATAATTTAATTATCCTGATTCCTGATTCCTGATGTTTGATTTATTTTCTGGAGTTTCCTGTTACCTTGTTTCTTCAATGAAATTTGATCGGTAAGATCTATTAAAATTTGATTTGAGAACATAATTTCTTGAAATACATTTGATCAATTAATTTTTCTTAAATTTTATAAAATTTTGCTATCTTTTAATTCTAATGATTCAATTGGTCTAAACTTTTAGTTTATTATAATTATCCAAATTTATGAACTTTTATTCAAGTTCCTTTTAATTGAATTTCACCATAGCCTAAAATTGTCTTTAGTATAATTGTTTTCCTATTTGTCAGAATTGTTATTAATCATCAAATTCTTTCATTAATATTATCATTATAATCTACTGTATAATTTAGCCAAGTCTTGAATTTCTTATTTTAACTAATTTATAATTTAGGACCATTATATTCATTTTCCATTGTAATTTAACCTAACTTAACCTAATTCATCCAGATTTAATCTAACTTAATTTTATTTCTAAATTATTGAAAATGTAATTGATTAGTTATTTAATCTAGTATTGTTAATTTACTAAAACGAATTTTATAACCTCGAAATTTTGATCAATTTTATGTTTAGTGTTAGAAGAATATTTATATTGTTTGTCATCTAAATAAAATATTGTTATTTAATTTGTATATATTGTCGAAATTATTAATTTTTTTCAAATAAATTTCAAATTGGAGAACCAGCCCCTCTACTGTTACCAGATTAGGACTGGGCTAGCGGAGTTAGTTGTGGAAGAGTAATAAATTTGGGTTTCTTTTCTTTTGATTTACTTGATTTATTCAAGTTGGGCTATCTATTTGATTGTCAACTTGTTTGTATAATTTGAGGTTAATTTTTCTTATTCATTGTTAATGTAATTAATTGATCTGGCGCCCAACATTTCGAGTTTGAAAATCCACTTCCAACTTGTGATCGAGAAATAAGTTAAATAATTAATTTTAGATTAATTGAAATTTATTTCGATTACAATGTAAATTAAAAAAAAAAAAAAAAAATTACGACAATATTTTTGGGGCATTTTTTCTCGATTCAGCCACCCCTGAGTATTTGAATTTTTAAGATAAAAGGCTCTATTATTGCTGAAAATTTTTGTCAATACATCAATTTTTCATGTCGTATGGATCGAGTTTGGATCAATAGCGATTTGAATCAATTGGAATTGTGGGACGATTGCATATTAAAATCAATTTCAATAGGTATTTTTAGCAATGAATATTGATTGGAATTTGATTTCTGAAGAATTGGAACCAATTGGGATTTAAGTTAATTTAATTTGGAACCAATTAAATGGATCCATTGATGTTCAGATTAATTAAATTTCAAATCATTTGGGAATTTTATTAATTCTAATTATGATCAATTGGCATTAGGTTTAATAGGAATTTTAATCAATTGAAGCCAATGTATTAAAAAATATAATTCAATTGGGGTTTGGGTCAATAGCAATGGGAATAAATTGCAATTTGGATCAATAATAAAATTGGAATGAATTTCGATAGGTATCAGTTTTAATCAATTGAAATCGATGAATAAAAACCTATGAATTAATTTGGGTTTGGATCAATAGCAAATGAAATCTAGAACTACGTAACTCCCTCCTACCTAAAAAAAACACGTAACTTTCTTTTACCTCTAGAACCACGTAACTTCCGTATACATCAAAAACCACGTAACTCCCTTCTACCTCTAGAACCACGTAACTCCCTGAAATCTCCAAAATTACGTAACTGAGTCCGGAGCCACGAAATCTTAAAAAGTTTACAATTTTTATTAAACAAATACATTTTTAGCATTAAAACCCACCCTTTCTTTAATTTTTTTCCTCTTTAAAAATTGAGTCCAAAAAATTAACATTTTTCTAAACAATTGATACCTATCAGCATCAAAAACAACCAAAAAATTATATAAAAATATATAGGTAATTATAATTATAAAAATAAATAAAGAAATATGTAAATAATCTTATTAAGTTAAAAGATATTAATAATGAAATTAAATAAATTTGATTTAAAATTATTTTCTATAAAAATTTTCTATAAAATTCATTTCAATAGTTTTCATGAAAGTTTAATAGATTTTTTCTAAATTTCTTTAAATAGTAATTAGGGAATAATGGAATTTTTAATAAAAAAAAAAAATTATTAAATTTCTTATTATTAATTATCATTAATTTAATTAATTACTCAATTATTAATTTACTATAATTGAATAATTATATTATAAAAATTATAGTTAAACTAAAAATTATTATTAGATAGATAATATTTTTGTAATTTAGGTTTAGAATTCTAAAGTTTGATGAAGAAAAAAATATTCAATTCAAAATATTCAAAAAATATTCAAACTTAAAAAAAAAAGATTTATTTAAAAAATGAAATTAATGTTGAGGAATTTGTTAGAGCATTATTATTTTTTAGTTGAATTGAAGAAAATATATTTCTGTTAATAGTTAAATAAAATATTAAACGAATCCTGTATATTAATGTTAAAGAGATACAACAAATATAAGAAAAAAGAATTATTATGTAAATATTTCAATTTAAAATTATTTCATATACTAGATCTTTTGAAAAAATCCTGAAAGAAAGGGTATTTTACTTAGAGATAATTTGGATGTATTAAAGTAAGTGATAATTAAGGAGATTTCATAAATTAAATTTCCTATAAATCGGATATCTTGAAAATTTAATATTGAGTGAATTATTATTCCTGAACATAAGAATAGTGATGATTTAAATATAGCATGAGAAATTAAATGAAAAAATAAAACTGAGGTTATTGGTGTTGAAAATATTATTATTATTAATCCTAATTGTCTAAGAGTAGAAAAAGCAATAATTTTTTTAAATCAAATTTAAATATGGTATTAATACCATATTCTTCTTGAAGTTAATATAGTTATTAGGCCAATAAATATAGTAATATAATTAAATTTATTTAAAATAAATAATTTATTAAATCGAATTAAAAGGTAAATTCCAGCTGTTCACTAAAAACTTTTATGTATTAAAATAATCAGCGATTATTTAAAGCCAATTTCAGATTATTTAAAACCAATTTGGTATAAAAAAAGAGCGTTGCAGATTAATTTAATCCAAAACAATTTTCTGTGGTTACTAAAGTTGATGAATAAACGAAGGATAACATTCTCTAAAAAAATGTTTACTTTATTTGTTTAATATTAATTGTAAATTTTTTGATTGAAGATTAGGGGATGATTTTAAAAGGTTGTTCCTTATTATAATGCTTAGTAAGATTTAATATTTTTTTTCGGCAATTAATTATTTTATGTAAATCTCGTAATTGTTTAGACGAATAAAATTTGTAGATTTTCGATTATTTTTTGATCAATTTTCATATTTTTTGGGGTTTTTTGAGCGATTGTACATGATATTTTTCGATCCTTAGGTGAAAATAAAATACACTATACGACATCATTTTTTTTTCAAAATTTCCGTTTTTTACAGCTTTGGTTTTTTTTTTAAACTTATTTCAATTTTTACGACATGATCAGGTCAAGAAAACGTAAAGTAGCCAAGATGCGGCCATCGATAATGCAGAGGTGAGTTTCCTTTAGGTAAATTTACTCGAAAGCTACTTGAAAATCAACTCGATGATCGATTATGGCTTCATGTCTAGCTCTAGCTCGTAATGGACCGAAGCATTTGCAACCTCCGAGTGGTTCATGATTCATGGACCCTTCTCAAGGTGAGATCGCTTTTTGCGAATGTATAGGTGCGTAAATGCAAATAGCATCGAGTCGTTTCTCTAAAAGCCGCAAAGAAACCAAGAGTTTTCAGAGGAAAAAGCTCCTTAAAAAATCGGTTGACATTTGTACCTGTCGAGCTCAATTTAAATTTTCGAAAATTCACACACGATTCGTATCAATGTTGGTCGAAAGTTGTTAAAAAAATTTCCCGCTGCAATTTTGAAAATTAACTAGGCAAAAGGTAATTTAATTATAAATTGATTAGGTAGTTAAATTAATGAAAAGAGTAAAAAAATTTTAATTGGTAAGAAGTGTAATATGATGATGATTCAAATTGGTTAAATTGCTTCTGATTCGAAAGCAATTGATTTGGTGCTGATAACAATTGCAATTGATCCATAATAGGAATTGATAAAATTTGAAAATGATTACAAATTTAATTGATTTGAGCATCATTTGATCCCAATTGATTCTGAATTTAATTTACTGGAATTTCAATTGGTTCCAATTCCAGTTAATTAAAATTTCAATGGATATTTATTGCTATTGATACCTATTGAAATTTATTTTAATTTTTCAATATGCAATTGTTCTAAATTCCAATTTATTCCAATTGCCATTGATCTAAGATGCAATTGATTTATATTTTTTTATATATTAATTCCAATTGATAAAAATTGATATTGATCTTAATTCCAATTGATCATAATAGAAACTAATAAAATTTGCAAATGACTTGAAATTTAATTAATCTGATCATCAATTGATCCAATCTTTTTTCATCTAAACTTCAATTGATGCTGATGAAACAATTAATGCGATTAAACTAAATTAAAAATTTAAATTAATGCAAAATGAATGTATCCAAGTTTCTATTGATCCGAAAATCAATTGATTGATTGAACTTCAAAAGTTTAAAATAATAGTTGACCTTATCATAACTTCAATTCATCCAAATTTTAATTTATCGAAATTTCAATTGACTATAAATTCTATTGATGAATACTTCCATTAAACTAATTGCAATTGATTGAATTAAAATTAAATTAATTTAATTAATTGGGTAAAATTACAATTTATCTATTTAATACTTGCTTAAAATTCTATTCAACTTAAATTGCAATTGATCCAAATTGCAATAAATCTAATTCTTAATTGGCTGCAATTTCAATGGTTTAAAATCCAAATCAATCGAAACTTCAATTTGTCCAAATTCGAATTGATTCGAATTCAGATGATTAAAATTCCAAATGATTTAAGATGCAATTGGTCACAACTTCAATTCACTTAGTTTTTAATGGATCGAAACACAATTTGGTCAAATCCTTAATCGACAAAAATTTGAATTGATTCACACATCAATTTTTTTATTGTAATTATCCATAAATCAATAGCATCAAGTTGCAATTGATCCAAAGTTTAATTGACAGGAACTTCAATTGGTTCAAACTAATTAACCCAAACAGAATATAATTTATACTCAACTTAACCAAAACTTCAATTGTCCTGAATAGTAATTAATTTATACATCATTTAATTTAAATTCCAATTGATTTGAATTGAAATTGATCGAAACATCAATTGACTTAATTTTTAATTAATCAAAACTCAAATTGACCGAATCTTCAGTAGATCATAAATGCTATTGATCTATACATCAACTGTTCAAAATTGTAATTGATTAATAAATCAATTGTTTCAAATTGCAATTGATTCAAACTCAAATTGACTTAAACTTCAGTTTACTCGAACTGTATTTAATTTAAACGGAAGTTAGTTACTACTCAAATTAACTGAAACTTCAATTGGTCCTAATTTTAATTGATCCAAACATCAGTTGATAAAAATTCCAATTGATTAAAATAGCAACTGATCCAAATTCCATTTGTACAAAACTTCAGTGGATCGAAACTTAAATTTCCCGAAGTTTTAATCGATCAAAATTGCAATTGAAACATACAAATTGACTGGAACTTCAATTGGTTCAAATTAATTAATCTAAACGTAATTTAATTTATACTCAAATTAACCAAAACTTCAATTGGTACAAATTATAATATATACAAACATTTAATTGTTTCAAATTACAATTTGATTTAAACTTAAATTGACTTAAACTTCAGTTGACTTAAACTGTAATTAATCTAAACGGAAGTTAGTTCATACTTAAATTAACTGAAACTTCAATTTGTCCCAATTTTAATTGATGCAGACATCAGTTAATAAAATTCCGATTGATTAAAATAGCAATTGATCCAAATTTCATTTGTAAAAATCTTCAGTGGATCGGAACTTAAATTGCCCGAAGTTTTAATTAATCAAAATTGCAATTGAACTATAAAAATTGACTGGAACTTCAATTGGTTCAAACTAATTATTCCAAACCTAACTTAATTTATACTCAAATTAACCAAAACTTCAATTGGTCCAAATTTTAATTGATCTAGATATTAATTGGTACAAATTAAAAAATATACATTCATCAATTGTTTCAAATTGCAATTGATTCAAACATCAATTGACTTAAACTTCAGTTGACTTAAACTGTAATTAACTGAAACTTCAATAAAAATTGACTGGAACTTCAATTGGTTTAAACTAATTGATCTAAACGTAATTTAATTTATATTTAAATTAACCAAAACTTCAATTAGTTCAAATTTTAATTGATCTAGATATTAATTGGTACAAATTAAAATATACACATACATCAATTGTTTCAAATTGCAGTTGATTCAAACATCAATTGACTTAAACTTCAGTTGACTTAAACTGTAATTAACTGAAACTTCAATAAAAATTGACTGGAACTTCAATTGGTTTAAACTAATTGATCTTAACGTAATTTAATTTATACTCAAATTAACCAAAACTTCAATTGGTTCAAATTTTAATTGATCTAGATGTTAATTGGTACAAATTAAAATATATACATACATCAATTGTTTTAAATTGCAATTGATTCAAACTAAAATTGACTTAAACTTCAGTTGACTTAAACTGTAATTAATCTAAACGGAAGTTAGTTCATACTTAAATTAACTGAAACTTCAATTTGTCCCAATTTTAATTGATGCAGACATCAGTTAATAAAATTCCGATTGATTAAAATAGCAATTGATCCAAATTTCATTTGTACAAATCTTCAGTGGATCAGAACTTAAATTGCCCGAAGTTTTAATTAATCAAAATTGCAATTGAACTATAAAAATTGACTGGAACTTCAATTGGTTCAAACTAATTATTCCAAACCTAACTTAATTTATACTCAAATTAACCAAAACTTCAATTGGTCCAAATTTTAATTGATCTAGATATTAATTGGTACAAATTAAAATATATACATTCATCAATTGTTTCAAATTGCAATTGATTCAAACATCAATTGACTTAAACTTCAGTTGACTTAAACTGTAATTAACTGAAACTTCAATAAAAATTGACTGGAACTTCAATTGGTTTAAACTAATTGATCTAAACGTAATTTAATTTATATTTAAATTAACCAAAACTTCAATTAGTTCAAATTTTAATTGATCTAGATATTAATTGGTACAAATTAAAATATACACATACATCAATTGTTTCAAATTGCAGTTGATTCAAACATCAATTGACTTAAACTTCAGTTGACTTAAACTGTAATTAACTGAAACTTCAATAAAAATTGACTGGAACTTCAATTGGTTTAAACTAATTGATCTTAACGTAATTTAATTTATACTCAAATTAACCAAAACTTCAATTGGTTCAAATTTTAATTGATCTAGATGTTAATTGGTACAAATTAAAATATATACAAACATTTAATTGTTTCAAATTACAATTTGATTTAAACTTAAATTGACTTAAACTTCAGTTGACTTAAACTGTAATTAATCTAAACGGAAGTTAGTTCATACTTAAATTAACTGAAACTTCAATTTGTCCCAATTTTAATTGATGCAGACATCAGTTAATAAAATTCCGATTGATTAAAATAGCAATTGATCCAAATTTCATTTGTACAAATCTTCAGTGGATCAGAACTTAAATTGCCCGAAGTTTTAATTAATCAAAATTGCAATTGAACTATAAAAATTGACTGGAACTTCAATTGGTTCAAACTAATTATTCCAAACCTAATTTAATTTATACTCAAATTAACCAAAACTTCAATTGGTCTAAATTTTAATTGAACTAGATATTAATTGGTACAAATTAAAATATATACATACATCAATTGTTTCAAATTGCAATTGATTCAAACATCAATTGACTTAAACTTCAGTTGACTCAAACTGTAATTAACTGAAACTTCAATAAAAATTGACTGGAACTTCAAGTGGTTTAAACTAATTGATCTTAACGTAATTTAATTTATACTCAAATTAACCAAAACTTCAATTGGTTCAAATTTTAATTGATCTAGATGTTAATTGGTACAAATTAAAATATATACATACATCAATTGTTTTAAATTGCAATTGATTCAAACTTAAATTGACTTAAACTTCAGTTGACTCAAACTGTAATTAATCTAAACGGAAGTTAGTTCATAGTTAAATTAACTGAAACTTCAATTTGTCCCAATTTTAATTGATGCAGACATCAGTTAATAAAATTCTGATTAATTAAAATAGCAATTGATCCAAATTTCATTTGTAAAAATCTTCAGTGGATCGGAACTTAAATTGCCCGAAGTTTTAATTAATCAAAATTGCAATTGAACTATAAAAATTGACTGGAACTTCAATTGGTTTAAACTAATTGAGCTAACCGTAATTTAATTTATACTCAAATTAACCAAAACTTCAATTGGTCCAAATTTTAATTGATCTAGATATTAATTGGTACAAATTGTAATATATACATATATCAATTGTTCCAAATTACAATTGATTTAAGTTGCAATTGATCGAAACTTCAATTCACTTAATTTTTAATCGATCAAAACTGAAATTGACCGAATCCTGAATTAATCAAAACTCAAATTAACCGAAACTTCAATCGACCAAAACTGCAATTGAACCTTCAATTGGTTCAAATTAGAATTGATTCATAGTTCAAAAAATCCCAACATCAATTTCTTCATATTTCTATTGACGTTTACATAAATCGATTCAAACTCCATCATTTCCAAACTTCAATTGACCTGAATTTCAATCTAAAAAACCCCATTTTACCTGATAATTACCAGCAAATTGTGAAACAGGGTCAGGATAACTTTCTTTTTTCCAAAGAATGCAATGTTTCAAATGATCATTCTTTCTGATCAGAGGGGTTTGAGTAGTTGATTTCTTATGTCATGACGACGGTAAAAAAAAAAACGAAGAAACGAAAAAGCAAGAATGAATGGATGCGAGCATTTGAGAGAGTAGAAATCAGGATTGTGTCGTCTCTGAAACGAGAGAAACGAGGGTTTACGGGGACGCAGAATGCAAATGAACGATAAACCGTCCTCGTCTACCGTCTACAAGCGGTATATCACCGGTGACACCGGTAGTTTTAGTTTATGCTGCATGCATAAGAGGTATTTCACGTCGAGGCCCTGCTGCGTCCGACGACTCTCGTCACAAGAATCACCTCCCTCCCATTTTACCCCCCCCCCCCTCCACCCAACTTTTCTAGCAGCCCTAGCTACTCGACGCTTTTTTACCTCTTCCTGAGATTAAGTGATCTCTCGTCATGAAATATACTACTGTCGACTCCAGGGACCTGGATTCTGTCAAAAGGAACTTCCTTGAAACGCAATCAGTGACGTAGCCAGTGAACGAATTTTATTTTCGACAAGTTTGAAAAATTGCATCGTCAACGTCCCTCACTTATTTGCGCGATAGAATCTTTCTATTTCATCAGTTTTGTGTTTCTCGATAAAATATTATTAGAGTTTTATAGTGTGAGAGGGTGAAAAAAAAATATGTATATATATTGATAGATAGATAAAGTTTGCTGTTATACTAGATACAAATTTATTGGGTGTTGCTATATAAAAAAAAGTGATGTCGAGCCGAGAATAAACAAGAGATATAAAATAGTGTGTTATGTTGTTGGTGAATTTAGAAAAGAGGAATAATTTAGTTTTGATGAAAATTAGAATGAAGAATTAGTGTGTGGATTAGTTTTAGTTTGAGACGATTGAAATTTTGATGAAATGAAGTTTTAAGTCAATTGGAATTTGGATCAATTGGAATTTGGATCAATTGGGATTTAGATCAATTGGAATTTGGTTCAATTGAAATTTGGATCAATTAGAATTTTTTGAGTCAACTCAATTTTAATCAGTTGAAGTTTAGAGCCAATTATAATTTAAATTTTGTCGAAGTTTTAGTTTTTTGTAAATTTAATCAATTGGAGTTTTAATCCTATAAAGTCAAAATCAATTTGAGCATTGATACATTCAAACTTCCATCAATTTCAATTTGGACAAGTTGAAACTTTAATCAATTGATGTTTGGATCAATATCAATTGGGAAGATTGAAGTTCCATTAATTTAGATAAACAGCTATTTTAGCTAACTGAAGTTTAAGTCAATTGGAGTTCAAACCAATTGACATTTTGAGAGTTTGTAGTTTCCATAAATTGCAATTTTAATCAACTGCGATTTAAATCAATTAATATTTTGTTCAATAGCAATTAGCATTTTCTGAAGTTTTCCTTAATTTTAATCAATTGCCATTTGGATCAACTGGAATGTTGGACAATCAGAATTTTGATCAATACCTATTTGGAAAAATTGCAGTTGGAATTAAGTTAAAACAATTGATTTATAAATAAAAAGAACCAATTAAAGTATTTATCAAGTGAGAGTTGGTTCAATTGAAATTTAAACTAAATGAATTTTTCATTAATCGAAATTTAGATCAATAGATATTTGGACCAATTGAAATTTCTATCAATTGAAATTCGGATCAATTGGAATTTAGGCCAACTTAAGTTTATGTCAATTAGAGTTCGGATCAATGGTTTTTGAGATCAATAGCTTTTGGAATCAATTGCAGTAGGGATCAATTGTAGTTTCAATCAATTAGTTCTTTTATCAATTGAAATTTAAATCAATTGAAGTTTCAGTTAATTGAAAATTGGATCCATTGGAATTTATATATCAACTAAATTTTTTGTCAATTAGAGTTTGGATCAATAGCTTTTAGCATCAATATCTGTTTGAATCAATTGCAATTTCAATCAATTGATTCTTTAATCAGTCAACATTTGGACCAATTGAAGTTTCAAATAATTGAAATTTTGATCAACTGCAATTTGTACCAAGTGAAGTTTCCATTAATAAAAATTTGGATCAATAGAAATTTGTTTCAATAGAAATTTGTATCAATTGAAAATTCTTGTAATTGAATTTTGAATCAATTGGAATATAATCCAACTGAAGTTTCCAAAATTCGAAATTCGAATCAATTGGAGTTTAGGCCAACTGAAGTTTCTGTCAAAGAGAGTTCGGGTCTATAGCTAAAATTTTTATCAATTGCAATTTGGACCAACTGATGTTTCTATTAATGGAAATTTCGATCAATAGAAATTCGTATCAATTGAAAATTCGGTTAATTGGATTTTTGATAAATTAGAATATAATCCAACTGAAGTTTCCATAAATCGAAATGCAGATCAATGTGAATTTAGGCCAAATGAAGTTTCTGACAAATAGAGTTTTGATCAATACATTTGGGGATCAATATCAGTTGGAATCAATTGCAATTTCAATCAATTGATTCATTAATTAATTAAAATTTGGTCTAAATTGACATTTGGACAAATTAATGTTTTAATTAATTAAAATTTAGATCAATTGCAATTGGGACTAATTCAAATTTCCAGCAATTAAAATTGGTATCAATTGCAATTTAGACCAACTGAAGTTTCCATCAATGGAAATTTGGATCAATAGAAATTTGTAACAGAAGCCAATTTGTTTAATTGTAGTTGGTATCAATTGGAATATAATTCAACAGAAATTGAAATTCGAATCAGTTGGAACTTATTTCAACTTAACTTTTTGTCAATTAGAGTTTTGATCAATAGATTTTAGGATCAATAGCAGATTGAATCAATTGCAATTTCAATCAATAGATTTTTTAATCAGTCAACAAGTGAATCATTTAAAGTTACAATTAATTTAAATTTGGATCAATTGCATTTTGGACCAACTGAAGTTTCCATTAATTGAAATTTAAATCAATAGAACTTTGTTTAAATTAAAAATTCTGTTAGTTGGAGTTGGGATCAATTGGATTATTATCGAACTGAAGTTTCTATAAAATAAAATTCCGATCAATTGGAATTTAGGTCAACTGAAGTTACTGCGAAATAGAGTTTTAATCAATTCCTTTTGGGATCAATTCCAGTTTGAATTAATTGAAATTTCAAGGAATTGAGTCTTTTATGAATTGAAATTGGAATCAATTGCAATTGGGTTATTTATTGAAGTTTTCATCAATTGAGATTTGGATCGACTGCAATTTGGATCGATTAAAATCGGTTAATTGAATCAATTGAACTTTGCATCAATAATTATTGGGAGCAATTAAAGTATCTATCAATTGAAAATTTAGTCAATTGGATATGTAATCAATTGGAATATAATGAAACTAAAGTTTCCATAAAATGAAATTCGGATCAATTGGAATTCAGTCCAACTGAAGTTTCTGTCAAATAAATTTTGGATCAATAGCTTTTGGGGTCAATTTCAGTTCGAATTAATTTCAATTCCAATAAATTGACTCTTTTATAAATTTAAATTTGGATCATTTGCAATTCAGACTGATTGAAGTTTCCATCAATTGAGATTTGGATCAATTGCAATTTGGATCGACTGCAGTGTTCGTCAATTGAACTTTGCTTCAATAATTATTGTGAGCAATTGAAGTATTTATCAATCGAAAATTTAGTTAATTGGAGTTGGAATCAATTGGAATATAATAGAACTAAAGTTTCCATAAAATGAAATTCGGGTCAATTGGAATTCAGTCCAACTGAAGTTTCTGTCAAATAGAGTTTGGATCAATAGCTTTTGGCATTAATTCCAGTTTTAATTAATTAAAATTTCTTTGATTTGTGTCTGTTATAAATTTAAATATGGATCAATTGCAATTCGGACTTTTTGAAGTTTCCATCAATTGAGACTTGGATCAATTGCAATTTTCACCAAATGAAGTTTCCATCAATTCAAATTTGGATAAATAATTAATTATTGAAATTAATTGAAGTTTTCATTAATTGAAAATTCGGTCAATTGGAGTTTGGATCAATAGCTATTCAATTTAATTTTAATTTGAACTAATTCCGATTTCAATTGGATACTTGGACCAATTGAAGTTTCCATAATTTGCTATTTTTATCAATCAATATTCAGATCAATAGGAAGTGGTATCAATTGCATTTATTACTATTATTATTATTAGTATTTTTAATATTACCATTATCATTATCATCATTATTATTATTATAAATAAAATATAAATCTCTTCCAATAAGAAAATATCTATTTCATAAAATCAATATAACTGTTTTTCACTTTAGTTTTCGAATTCGAAAAATATTTTTTTGAAAATAAGTAAATAAAAAAAAGCGGCGAATGAAGAGATAGCCACCTATTAAGAAAGTGTCACTTTGTGAAGAGACAGAATGTCAGAAAAGAGAGAAGCTTGGTGGAAGCTTGAAGGGATGGAAAATGTTGGTTTAGACGAGAAAAGGTGTTAACATCTCAAGTACCATGAAAGTGTTGAAAGTGTAACGTCGCTCACCCGTGGTTAGCATTAACTGCATAATATATTTAAGCGATGTTGCACAAAACTCTCCTTTCCTCTATTAATCCCTTGTGAATGCAAGAGCTTTCGGCTGCAGGCACTTGTTAGTAAAAACTGGCGCATTCTATAAATAAAATGTAATTACACGAAGGTATAATGAGCAAATGTTGAAAATACAGTCATTCGTATAACGTTGAAACGAATATGTCTCCAAGCTTTATATTTGTAATAAATAAACCATGCGAATAAATATACAATTAATGAATACATGAATTTTATTACCATATTAATTATATTAACCAAACGGTCCATAAATATTACATGTAAATAAATCCTGAATAACGGAATATTTATTAGTGTAATACAAATTTTACAATGAAATATTAATTTGTATTTATTATTTAAATCACGATTTAAAAACATAATAATTAAAATAAATTGAAAAAAAACAGTCTGTGAATTCTTAAATTTGAGTTTTAAAGATTACGACTGCGAAATAACACTCTTAACTTTAAATTCATTATGTTCTTGAATAGGCTTGTGAAAAAATTTATTTAAATTAAGCTGCATTCATTTAATGAATCTAGATTTAAAAACACATTTATTACGCACATGATCATGTTGCTTTATCGCGAAACTAATTGCAACATGCGCTCGCCGTTGAAACTCCAACTTCTTTTAATTAAAATTATGAATTAATAAATAATAAAGTCAGTGACGCAATCATAAGACTTGTTGAAAAAAAAGAGAGAGAAATGAATCAAGGGGATAAAAAGTTTGTTGAAAGAGTTTGTCAATGTTGAAATTACGTTGGGCAGTGTTTGAATTGAAAAAAGGAACGAGGAGGGATTGAAAGGGTTAAAAAATTATTGTCCCATTGTCTAAGGATTAATGAAACTTGGCGTGTAATTTTACACGCAATTCATTATCGTCATGTGACGCAATGTAATTAATCGTCCTTGACAGCAAGGACTTTTGGTGCTGACGAAGGAGCAGCGGTTTTCACTTTACACTTTTAGAAAAATAAACCAGGATCATGTAAACTGATGAATTAATAGCTTCCAGTATTTTACCAACGGCTCCTGACATTGCGAAAGATAAACAAGATCCTGGCAGTTTTGGAAGGCTATAAATTAGGTTTTTTATTTGAGGTTTTTTTTGAAAATTATATTAAAATTCTAAGATAGAATAAATAACTTATATATTTCAATTTAGTAATAATTTAATCTATCAAAACTTTAGGTTCTTCAAAATTTTATTTATCTGTACTTCAACTTATCCAACACAAACTTATCGTAAACTTATCTACTTAATTTCAACTTATCCAGAGTTTAAACTTATCCAAACTGAAACATATCATAAATTTTAATTATCCAGACTTTAAATTATCCCAACTTAAACTTATGCAAAATTGAACTTATCCAAACTCAAACTTATCATAACTTTAACTTAACCAGCCTTGAATTTATCCTAACTTCATCTTGCCATAATTTAAATTTATCCAAACTTGAACTTATTCAAATTTAAACCTATCCAGACTTTAAATTATTCTAACTCCAACTTATCCAAACTCAAACTTATCATAACTTTAACTTATCCAGACTTTAAATTACCCTAACTTTAACTTATCTAAACTTAAACTTATCCTAACTTAAACTTTTTTAAAACTTGACCTTACCAGAACTTTAACTTATCCAAACTTAAACTTATCTTAACTCAAACTTAAACTCATCCGGGCTTGAATTTATCCTAACATCAACTTGTCATAATTTAAATTTATCCAAACTTAAATTTATTCAAATTTAAACTTATCTTGACTCAAACTTGCCCGAGCTCGAACTTACCCAGACTTTAAAGTATCCTGACTTAAACTTATTCAAACATAAACTTAGCCTAACTTAAATTTGTCTAATCCTAAACCTGTTTTAACTTGAACTTATCCAAACTTAAACTTATTTTAACTTAAACTTCTTTAAACTTAAACTTATCTTGACTCAAACTTGCCCGAGCTCGAACTTACCCAGACTTTAAATTATCCTAACTTAAACTTATTCAAACATAAACTTAACCTAACTTAAATTTGTCTAATCCTAAACCTGTTTTAACTTGAACTTATCCAAACTTAAACTTATTTTACCTTAAACTTCTTTAAACTTAAACTTATCTTAACTCAAACTTCTTCAAACTTAAACTCAGCCGGGCTTGAATTTATCCTAACTTCAACTTGTCATAATTTAAATTTATCCAAACTTGAAAATATTCAAATTAAAACTTATCCCGACTTTAATTTATTCTAACTCCAACTTATCCAAACTCAAACTTAACCTAACTTTAACTTATCCAGAGTTAAATTTGTCAAATCCTAAACCTTTTTAAACTTGAACTTATCCAAACTCAAACTATTAATAACTTTAACTTATCCAGACTTTAAATTATCCTAACCTAAACTTATCCAAATTTGAACTTATCCAAACTCAAACTTATCATAACTTTAACTTATCCAGACTTTAAATTACCTTAACTTTAATTAATCCAAATTTACACCTATCTTAATTTAAACTTTTTTAAACTTCAACTTACCCGAACTTGAATTTATCCTAACTTCAACTTGTCATAATTTAAATTTATCCAAACTTGAAAATATTCAAATTAAAACTTATCCCAACTTTAAATTATTCTAACTCCAACTTATCCAAACTTGAACTTATCTTAACTCAAACTTCTTCAAACTTAAACTCAGCCGGACTTGAATTTATCCTAACTTCAAATTGTTATAATTTAAATTTATCTAAACTTATACTCATTTAAATTTAAACTTATCCTGATTGAAACATGCCCGAGCTATAACTTTTTCAGAATTTAAATTATCCAAACTTAAACTTATTCTTACTTAAGTTTCATTAAACTTAAACTTATCTTAACTCAAACTTCTTCAAACTTAAACTCAGCCGGGCTTGAATTTGTCCTAACTTCAACTTGTCATAACTTAAATTTATCCAAACTTGAAAATATTCGAATTAAAACTTATCCCGACTTTAAATTATTCTAACTCCAACTTATCCAAACTCAAACTTATCTTAACTCAAACTTCTTCAAACTTAAACTTAGCCGGACTTGAATTTATCCTAACTTCAAATTGTCATAATTTTTTATCCAAACTTAAATTTATTCAAATTTAAACTTATCCTGACTGAAACTTGCCCGAGCTTGAACTTTTCCAGACTTTAAATTATCCTAACTTAAACTTATTCAAACTTAAACTTAGCCTAACTTAAATTTGTCCAATCCTAAACCTGTTTAAACTTTAACTTATCCAAACTCAAACTATTAATAACTTTAACTTATCCAGACTTTAAATTATCCAAAATTATCCTAACTTAAACTTGTTCAAACTTTAATATACCCGAACTTGTATTTATCCAAACTTCAAATTGTCATAATTTAAATTTATTTAAACTTAAACTTATCCAAACTTGAACTTATCCGAACTCAAACTTATCATAACTTTAACTTATCCAGACTTTAAATTATCCTAACCTAAACTTATCCAAACTCAAACTTATCATAACTTTAACTTATCCAGACTTTAAATTACATTAACTTTAATTAATGCAAATTTAAACTTATCTTAATTTAAACTTTTTTAAACTTCAACTTACCCGAACTTGAATTTATCCTAACTTCAACTTGTCATAATTTAAATTTATCCAAACTTGAACTTATTCAAATTAAAACTTATCCCAACTTTAAATTATTCTAACTCCAACTTATCCAAACTTGAACTTATCTTAACTCAAACTTCTTCAAACTTAAACTCAGCCGGACTTGAATTTATCCTAACTTCAAATTGTTATAATTTAAATTTATCTAAACTTATACTCATTTAAATTTAAACTTATCCTGATTGAAACTTGCCCGAGCTATAACTTTTTCAGAATTTAAATTATCCAAACTTAAACTTATTCTTACTTAAGTTTCATTAAACTTAAACTTATCTTAACTCAAACTTCTTCAAACTTAAACTCAGCCGGGCTTGAATTTGTCCTAACTTCAACTTGTCATAACTTAAATTTATCCAAACTTGAAAATATTCGAATTAAAACTTATCCCGACTTTAAATTATTCTAACTCCAACTTATCCAAACTCAAACTTATCTTAACTCAAACTTCTTCAAACTTAAACTTAGCCGGACTTGAATTTATCCTAACTTCAAATTGTCATAATTTTTTATCCAAACTTAAATTTATTCAAATTTAAACTTATCCTGACTGAAACTTGCCCGAGCTTGAACTTTTCCAGACTTTAAATTATCCTAACTTAAACTTATTCAAACTTAAACTTAGCCTAACTTAAATTTGTCCAATCCTAAACCTGTTTAAACTTTAACTTATCCAAACTCAAACTATTAATAACTTTAACTTATCCAGACTTTAAATTATCCAAAATTATCCTAACTTAAACTTGTTCAAACTTTAATATACCCGAACTTGTATTTATCCAAACTTCAAATTGTCATAATTTAAATTTATTTAAACTTAAACTTATCCAAACTTGAACTTATCCGAACTCAAACTTATCATAACTTTAACTTATCCAGACTTTAAATTATCCTAACCTAAACTTATCCAAACTCAAACTTATCATAACTTTAACTTATCCAGACTTTAAATTACATTAACTTTAATTAATGCAAATTTAAACTTATCTTAATTTAAACTTTTTTAAACTTCAACTTACCCGAACTTGAATTTATCCTAACTTCAACTTGTCATAATTTAAATTTATCCAAACTTGAACTTATTCAAATTTAAACTTATCCAGACTTTAAATTCTTCTATCTCCAACTTATCCAAACTTAAACTTATCATAACTTTCACTTATCCAGATGCAGAGTTTAAATTACTCTAATTTTAACTTATCTAAACTTAAACTTATCCTAACTTAAACTTCTTAAAACTTGAACTTACCAGAACTTTAACTTATCCAAATTTAAACTTATCTTAACTCAAACTTATCATAACTTAAACTTAGCCGGACTTGAATTTATCCTTACTTCAACACGTCATAATTTAAATTCATCTAAACTTAAACTTATTGAAATTTAAACTTATCCTTACTGAAACTTGCCCGAGCTTGAACTTATCCAGACTTTAAATTATCCTAACTTAAACTTATTCAAACTTAAACTTAGCCTAACTTAAACTTGTCTAATCCTTAACCTGTTTTAACTTGAACTTATCCAAACTCAAACTCTTAATAACTTCAACTTATCCAAACTTAAGCTTATTTTTACTTAAGTTTCTTTAAACTTAAACTTATTGTAACTTAAACTTCTTCAAACTTAAACTTACCCGAACTGAAATTTATCCTAACATCAACTTGTTATAATTTAAATTTATCCACACTTGAACTTATTCAATTTTAAACTTATCCAGACTTTAAATTATTCTAACTCCAACTTATCCAAACTTAAACTTATTTTAACTTAAACTTCTTTAAACTTAAACTTATCTTAACTCAAACTTCTTCAAACTTAAACTCAGCCGGGCTTGAATTTATCCTAACTTCAACTTGTCATAATTTAAATTTATCCAAACTTGAACTTATTCAAATTTAAACTTATCCAAAACTTTAAATTCTTCTATCTCCAACTTATCCAAACTCAAACTTATCATAACTTTAACTTATCCAGATGCAGAGTTTAAATTACTCTAATTTTAACTTATCTAAACTTAAACTTATCCTAACTTAAACTTCTTAAAACTTGAACTTACCAGAACTTTAACTTATCCAAACTTAAACTTCTCTTAACTCAAACTTATCATAACTTAAACTTAGCCGGACTTGAATTTATCCTTACTTCAACACGTCATAATTTAAATTCATCTAAACTTAAACTTATTGAAATTTAAACTTATCCTTACTGAAACTTGCCCGAGTTTGAACTTATCCAGACTATAAATTATCCTAACCTAACCTTTCCAAACTCAAACTTATCATAACTTTAACTTATCCAGACTTTAAATTACATTAACTTTAATTAATGCAAATTTAAACTTATCTTAATTTAAACTTTTTTAAACTTCAACTTACCCGAACTTGAATTTATCCTAACTTCAACTTGTCATAATTTAAATTTATCCAAACTTGAACTTATTCAAATTTAAACTTATCCAGACTTTAAATTCTTCTATCTCCAACTTATCCAAACTTAAACTTATCATAACTTTAACTTATCCAGATGCAGAGTTTAAATTACTCTAATTTTAACTTATCTAAACTTAAACTTATCCTAACTTAAACTTCTTAAAACTTGAACTTACCAGAACTTTAACTTATCCAAACTTAAACTTATCTTAACTCAAACTTATCATAACTTAAACTTAGCCGGACTTGAATTTATCCTTACTTCAACACGTCATAATTTAAATTCATCTAAAATTAAACTTATTGAAATTTAAACTTATCCTTACTGAAACTTGCCCGAGCTTGAACTTATCCAGACTTTAAATTATCCTAACTTAAACTTATTCAAACTTAAACTTAGCCTAACTTAAACTTGTCTAATCCTTAACCTGTTTTAACTTGAACTTATCCAAACTCAAACTCTTAATAACTTCAACTTATCCAAACTTAAGCTTATTTTTACTTAAGTTTCTTTAAACTTAAACTTATTGTAACTTAAACTTCTTCAAACTTAAACTTACCCGAACTGAAATTTATCCTAACATCAACTTGTTATAATTTAAATTTATCCACACTTGAACTTATTCAATTTTAAACTTATCCAGACTTTAAATTATTCTAACTCCAACTTATCCAAACTTAAACTTATTTTAACTTAAACTTCTTTAAACTTAAACTTATCTTAACTCAAACTTCTTCAAACTTAAACTCAGCCGGGCTTGAATTTATCCTAACTTCAACTTGTCATAATTTAAATTTATCCAAACTTGAAAATATCAAATTAAAACTTATCCCGACTTTAAATTATACTAACTCCAACTTATCCAAACTTAAACTTATCTTAACTCAAACTTCTTTAAACTTAAAAATTTATCCTGACTTCAAATTGTCATAATTTAAATTTATCCAAACTTAAACTTATTCAAATTTAAACTTATCCTGATTGAAACTTGTCCGAGCTTGAACTTGTTCACACTTGAACTTATCCGAACTTGAATTTATCTTAACTTTAACTTGTCATAATTTAAATTTATCCAATCTTGAACTTATTTAAACTGAAACTTATCCTAAATTAAACTTGTCCGAGATTAAACTTGTTTAAATTTGAACTTATCTAAACTTAAATTTATCCAAACATCAAATATCCAAACTAAAACCCACGAATAATTGAACTTTTAACAATAAAAGTAAAATTATCAATAGTTTTTACCAGTTTTTTCATCCAGAAAAATTTTTCATATTAAAAAAAAAAAAAATTTCACAAACTTAAAAAAGTACAAATAAAACCTAAATTGGATTATAAATAAAAAGTAGCTTAAGACTAGAGACTGAGAAGCGAGTGGCTTTGGAATGAGACCAAAACACATTTCCCGAATTTCTTTGTGGAAGCAGTAATTTGGAGAAATGTCTCTGGCATGCCCGAATTGTTGCTGAAGGGTATACGAATACTTAGTAGCACAAGTTGCAAGTACAGAGGTGGTAAACGTAGATATTGGCGGTGAGGCAAGCAGTTTAGCGGTTTTAGTGTTTCAAAGGGATCGGCGATGTTTTGTAGCAGGAAAGCTGCAACGGGAGAGAAATAAGGTGAATCCACACAGGCGAGACGAAATGGTTGAAGCAGTAAACTCCAACTCTTAGCGCGAAATGTCTTAATGGCTTAATCGCCAGCAAATATATACGAATCACTTAGTGGCAGAGACACTATGAGTGTTTCAATTAAAGTGCATTCAAACTCCCGAGCTCTAAGGAGTTCCTCAAAGTCGTCCCCTAACGTACCAGTTACATAAAATGTCAATTAATTTTTCAAAATTCTCACCTTTATTTTCATTTTTTTTAAAGCTAATTTCATAATTGAAATCTAGGACTCAAAAAAAGTTCAGGTATTGACTATTTTTGATCAGTGAACAAATTAAAGCTATTATAACAATAATATATAACTATTTAATAACAATTTGAAGCTATTTAAGCGACTCAACTTTTTTCTTGAATTTATTTCAACTTTATTTTCTGGATAGATTGTCGAGGAAGTTTATTTTATTGAAAAGGTTTTGACTCATATTTACTTTCTAAATTTAAGAATAATCAATTAATTTTTCTTTTCTTCATAATTTAATTTGCGGCATAGTGCTAACCCAGATTACCACCTTCATTTTTAAGATTTTTTTGGATATCTTCAGTACGCCATATCCCAATAAAAATAGTAAATTATTTTTTATATTATACAGTAAATTTACGATTCCAAACTCTAGTTTTGAAGAAAAATGTCATTTTTAATTTACGAGATAAAAATTCATAAAATTCAAAAAGTCACTATTTGTAACGAGAAAATTATGTTCTTTGTTTTCAAAAAATGTATGCCGCAAAGGGTTAATCAAGATACTTAATTTTAAATTTTTGCATATGAACAGTCAGTGTACCCAAAATAATGACAAAGTTTAAAAATATGCTTAACAAAGTCCTCTTTAGGGAATCCGGCGTCCATTTATAGAATTTTAAAATGTATCAATTTTTTATTTGTAAATATTTCTATGTTAATAGAATTACTTGGCATTAAGCAGGAGAACCCAATTCGATTTTGTATATTTTATTTTGTTTATTTATTTTAAATTTTTTTTGTATTTTTATTGCTTCTCCAAAAAAAAAAATCAACGTGCGTGTTTTCCCCTAAGCATCACATAACTTGAGTCTGTTAATTATACATATTTTTTGCCTTTTTTTTTATTATATATATATATTTTTTTTAAATGTAACCTCAAATTACATGTTTTTGCCTAAGCATCACTGTAACACATAGCTTAAGTCTGTTAATTATCATGATTATTTTTATTTTTTTTATTTTTTTACACATAAAATGCAAAAGAGAATTCAACGTGTCGAAATAGAAAGAAAAACAACAAATTTTCACACCCCATTTTATCAATCCCCTATATTGAAGTACTTTTTGTTTTGTTTTTTTTTGGTCTCATGATAATATCTGGATTGACAGATTGACAAATAGATAGAGAAATAGATAATAATTCATATATGGAATTGACAAATAATGAAAACACTTTCCCCACGAGGAAGCAATTATGCAAATCGAATATGTTAGACGAGTGTCAAAAATATAATAGACTCTCGAGCGTACGAGGGTAAGGAAAAAAAGTGGTAAGAGAGGGAGGAAAGAGGCAGCACTCAGCGCCAAAGCTCATGCATAATCATATATTTACAGCGGCGAGCCACCCTGGAAGATCTACCACCACCTTCAAAACACATATGCCGCTTCTGCTTCCCCGGTTTGCTTTAATTAAATATTCTCATACAATCATGCGCACTTGCAAATCTCATAGAGTATACTGGAGAATATACAGGAAGTGTGCCTCGGTGCGTATCGTATATACTCATTTGTGGATGCGCAAATGCTACCATCTTGCAATCACCTTGACATGAGATTAACCGCAAGTTTACAGGTGCGTATGTGAACTCTCGGAATGAAATTGTGTGTATATGTGTGTGTATATATGCGTAAATCTTTGTATATATGTGAATATATGTATATATATATATATATATATATATATGTGTGTGTGTATATGTATGTATATGTGTGTACATGTGTGTAAATATATGTGAATATACGTGCATGTGTGTAAATGTATGTGAATATATGTGCATGTGTGTAAATGTATGTGAATATATGCACATGTATGTATATACAAGTAAATATGTTTATATGGGTGTACAAATACAAACATATGTTTATATATGATATGCTTGAGCATGTGTAAATATACATACAGGTGTGTGAGTCTTCTCCAGACGAAGAGACACTTGAACATACACACTGTATGAGCAACCAGCCGTCTCAGTAACTCGTCATGTCTTGCGTGTCCAGCATTGGATTACACCTGTCCATTATGTTTCATTATTTCGACCCCTATTCCTCTAATTATCAACCTCACCCAACCGGAAGTCGCCCTTTTCGTCTTCCGACACCTTCCCCTGGTCAATGACGTTCTCCTGAAGCCCCGCTGGTAATTGGAAACCCGAGCTGATTATGTCTCCAGTATAGTGAGCTTCTCAATAAATTTTTCTCAAATTAAGAAACATTAAGAAACGTTTTATTTTGTTGGGTTTTATCAAAGAACACCTAACATTCGTTAAATTATTTATAGCACTATGATTTTACGGGTTTATTTAAACTAAAGTCCTCAAAATGGGCGTGGTTTAAAATATCATCCCGTAGGAGGTGTGGTTTTATTGAACCGCCTCCTATCTAGACGTAGTGAAAACAAATATCTTTCGCAATGGGCGTTTCTGAACCCTAGATCCCTCAAAATGGGTGTGGTTTAAACTAGTAACCTCCATAATAGGCGTGGATTTAAAAAATAATTTTCATGGTAGGCGCGGTTAAATTTATCAGTCTCCTCAATGGGCGTGGTTTAAATTATCAGTCTCAACAGTGGGTGTAGTTTAAATTTTAAATCTCCACAGAGAGCATCGTATAAACTATGAGTTTCCACAAAGGGCGTGGTTTAAACTATGAATTTCCACAGTGGGCGTGGTTTAGAATATTAGACCCCACTGTGGGCTTGGTTTAAACAAACAGTTCCTACTAGTGGGCGTGGTTAAAAGAAACATTTTTAACAGTGGGCGTTGCTTAACAACTAACTTCTGAATTTTTATTCACGTCACCTTCCCAGGATTATTTAATTTTTTACACAAATTAACCATGGAAGGTTTAAATTCAAACTTAATAAATTATTAGTCTTTACAAGGGGCGTAGTTTAAGCTATTAGGATTTAGAGATGGTGTAGTTGAAACTATCAGTCTTTTCAGGGGGCGTGGTTTTGACTGTCAGGTTCCACATTGGGCGTGGTTTAAAATATCACCCCTAACAGTAGGCGTGGTTTAAATTATCAGTCTCCATAAAGGGTGTGGTTAAAACTATCAAACTCCACAGGGGGCGTGGTTTAGAAAACTAGATCCTACAGTGGGCTTCGTTTAGAGAAACAGTTTCTACAACTAGGTGTGGTTAAAAGAAACATTTTTATCCAGGGCCGGATCAAGCCTGTCACGGGCCTGAAGAACAAAAAAATTTCAGGGCCCCCCTAAAAAAAATGAAATTTTACATAAATTACAAAAATTACAAAATTTTATTAAAGCAAAAAGATGTAAAAAATGTACTAATTGAAAAACCTGCAAAAAATCAATAAATTCTCCAAAAATATAAAGTTTAAAAAATCAATGAAAGTAAAAGAAAGAAAATTAAGAAATATAGTAATAATGCGTCATGAAATATTAAACAGTTTAAGGAAAGTTGATTAAATTGTTTTTTTAAAATTAAAATACCACGCATTGAACAGTAAAAGTTTTTTAAAACAAAAAATTGAAATTACAAAAGGGAGGAAAAAATGATTTTTAAAAAGATAAAATATTTGAGGACATGTTTTTTTAAATTAAGAAAATAAATAAGATAATCAGTATAGAAACGGAAAAATGTTACTACAGATAAAAAAATAATTTAAAAACTTGTTTTGAAATTCAAGCAAAAAGCAATAATTTTTTTTTAAATGAAGAATTAAGTAAAAACAATTAAACAATTTTAAGAAAAAAAAACCAATATTTCTAAGAAATAGAGAAATTCTGATGAAATGAGAAAATTTATTATAAGATCAAATTTACGAAAAATTAAATACAAGAAGCAAAGTTCTTTAAAAATTATAAAAATTAATAAGTTATGACAAATGACAAAAAACCAAATAAATAATTTAAAAATCATAAAATTGAAAAAAATTATATTTTATAACTTCCAAATTATAATAATAAATAAAATTAATCACTGGAAAAGTAAATAAATTTTTTTAAATATTGCTAAAATAAAACAGTATAAAATTAACTGAAGTAATTTTTGTAAAAAGAATAAAATTTAAAAAAAAATCTTAAAAATAAAAAAGTATTATTAAACGCATAACCTACCAAAAAAATTTTTTCAAAAAGAAAAAATTGCAAGAAAGAATAATTAAATATTTCAAGGAAGTGATATAAATTAGTGTGTAAATAAGTCTACAATTTTTTCTTTAATTTTCAACCGTTTTTAATTTACAATTATTCTCCTTAAATTTTTTAATTATTTTTTAACTTTTTTAATTATTTTGTTCCGTTGTAGATTATTCTCGACAGTTTTCGAATTTTTGTTTCAATTATCAATTATTTTGCGCATTTCTCAATTATTTTCTTTATAATATTAAATTATTCTCGTCATTTTGTAATTTTCTTTAAATTATGAATTATTTTCTAAAGTTAATTTTATTCTACAATTTTCAATTAAGTTTATTCAATATTCTAAAACACTTGACTTTTTTTAATTCTAAACCATTTTTTCAAATAACAATTTATTTCTTCAATTTTTCATTATTTTCTTCAATTTTTAATCACATTTTTCAATTTTCAATTATTTTTTCGAATATTAATATGCTTTTTTAATTTTAAGTACAATTGTTCAATTATTCTCTTCAGTTCTTAATTATGTTTTAAAAATTTCATTACCATTCTTCAATTTTAAATTTTTTCCTGTATTTCAATTATTTTGTTCGATTAAATTTTTTTTAATCCACTTGATCAATTAGCAATTATTTCCAACAATTATTTCAATAATTTTCTAAATTCTTAAATCTTTAATTATATTTTCCAGTTGTGTATTAATCTAGCTATTTTTCGAATTTTGTTTTCAATTTTGCCATTATTCTTGTTATTTTTTAATTATTTTTTTTCATTTCTTTAATTTTCTTTAATTTTTAGTTGTTTCTTACAATATTTAAAATTCTTATTTATTCTCTGAAAATTTTAGAATTATTTTTCAGCCTTTTAAATTATTTTTTCAGTTGTGCATTATTCCAGTCATTCGCCTTTCGCCAATTATTTTTCTCAATTATCAATAAAATTCGTTAATTTTAAATTTTCATTTTCTTCAATTCTCAATTTTTTTTTCAAATTTCAATTCCATTTTTCAGTTGTTAATTCTTTTCTTCTATATTCAATAACTTTCGGCTTTTTTCAAATACTTTTTTTAACTTTTAATTCTATTCTTTAAATTTGAATTTTTTCACGTTTTGTTTTGATTTTCAATCCAATTGTTCAATTTGCAATTGGTTTCAGCAATTATTCCTATAATTTTCTTAATTTTTCTATTTTTTAGTTCAAATTAAATGTATATTGTTTAATTGGCTAGATTATTTTTAACAATTGTGTATTTATCTTGCCATTTTTCGAATTTTGTTTTTAATTGTCAATTATTTTCGTCATTTTTCATATATATATTCTTTTTCGTTTTATAATAATTCCCGTAATTTTTATTATTTGCATTTCCAAAAATTTATAGTTTTAAATGACGAACAGCAATGTAAAGTTTCTTATTACTGTTACTGTTAATTAATATTTAATTGATTTTCAGCCTTTTCACATGAAAAAGCACTAGTTGATTTTTCAAGTGAAAATAAAATTCCTTTGATATCGATTTTACATAACGAAGAACGCATTAACTCTCGTTTTCCTCGACGTAAATAATTAATTAACATTTTCTATTATTAAAAACTTTCATTTTCTGTAATAAAAGCGGATTAAAAGTACCGTAGTTATCAATTTCAATTTAATTAATTGACGCATATCTTCGATATGGAATTTTAAACGATAAAAGCTCACTTTAAATGTTTAAAACACAATGTACAGAAGATCGTTTTGTATTGAAAACAAACCAATTAAAAGATCGTATTTAAATAAAAGGTAATAAAATGTTTTAAATCTATAACACAATTGTTATTCTTTTAATAGATTTGTTTTATAAAAGCTTAAATTCAGTTTGAAAAGTAGAATCTATAAGAGTTTATTTATAAATTTCAATTTACCAGTTGAAAGCTATTTTAAAATTTCCAAATTAACAGTTAATGTAGACATTTTTTTTCACAATTTTTCAGAAAAAAAGCGACCAGCGATTTTTTCTTGCTATAATATTATTCTCGGTCGACTGAAAGTTCTCCAGTGAAAAGAAAATCCAGACAGGATAATCCTCATAGTAAATCTTAAAAGGCAACCTTTGGATCAAGCATGTGAATTTCTTCTTTAAATCCGCCGTTGGAGATCCAATTTTGAGAGGAAGAATGAGTGAGTAACATCACTCGAATTCCATTCTCCTTCCTTGCTTTGTGGTATAACGCTTTCTGCACTTAAAGTAGCCAAATAAGTATTTGCCTGTTTCACTTCTGGAATGACAATTACTTTTTGTTAAATTACATTTATGAGATAAATGTAATTTTAAATTCCTAGAAAATTTTATTTATACAATCTTAAAAATGCTTAAAATAGTTTCTTTTAATTACGCCGTAAGACATTGTTATTTATGGTTACATATAAACTTAAAAATTTTTTCAACTTGTTCTTTTGTAAAAAAAAAGAAAATTTACATTACACGTATTTTAACAAAGAGGAAGAATATTTTTTGGGCTGGGTCAATTTTAGTTAAGCGTTTTTAGGACGCGCCTACGGAGGAAGGAAAAAATTCAATCTACGCTTTTTTTGACAAAATGCAATTCGAGACCTTCCTAGTAAGGCGCGGTGTTAATTAAAATACTTCTATAGAGGCGGAGCCGTATTTTAAATACGTCGAGAGGGGTGGAGAATGAATTAGAACTTTTTTTAGGCGGATTTTAATTTAAGACGCGCTTATTAGGGTGGAGCTTATTTTAAGACACGCCCAAAAAGGTGGAGCATATTTTAAGACACGCCCAAGAAGGCGGAACTTATTTTAAGACACTCCCAATAAGGCGGTTCTTATTTTAGGACACGCCCAATAAGGCAGAGCTTATTTTATTACACGCCCGATAAGGCGGAGCTTATTTTAAGACACACCCAAGAAGGCGGAACTTATTTTTAAGACACGCCCAAGAAGGTGGAGCTTATTTTAGGACACGCCCAATAAGGCGGAGCTTATTTTAAGACAAGCCCATTAATACGAAGCTTATTTGAAGACACGCCCATTCTGTCGAAGCTTGTTTTAAAACACGCTCATTAATAAAAAGCTTAATTTAAGACCCGCCCACTAAAGCGGATCGAAATTCAACACACGCTCTTTTAAAACAAAAGCCTAATTTATGTCCCGCCCTTAAATGCAAAAAAATAACCATGTCTAATTTTTCAAAAATTTTTCTTAATTCAATTCTGTTTCAAATTTCTCAACTCAATTTAACGAGAAAATTCTTAACATGTCATTTCTCAATTCCAGTGTCTATTTCTGTTGGACCTTTGAACTTAATTTTCACTCTGCATCTGATTCAGATTAAGGTAAAATTTCTCAATTTCGAGAGACCGAGAAACAATTCTGTCGTGTACAATTTAAGATTGAATGAAATTCATTTGAAGCACATCATACCATGAATTATAATTTGAGAAATTTCCCTCTTGTTTAACGTTTATGCCGAAACTCGACGAGGCAACAAAAGGTCCTAGGTAGGAATTAACTTGGCTTCAATTTCAAAAACAACGGAGACAGAGGGACGGCCCTTTTGGGTCATTTTATATGCATTTTAATTAATTCTAGCCTCTAAAGTAGTAAGCTACAACAGAGCCTCCAACCTAGTCCAGTTTATGGTGTATCGTCCAATCTCGGCAACATCCTCTCTACCCCCAATTTCCCCCACCCCTTTTCCTGTTTAACTATACCTCTTTGTAGCATTTCCTGGTACTCGTTTTCCATCTTCTTCTCCAGTTTTCCTCTTTTGCTCTTTCTCTCCTACCTATTATATAGCTAGCCATTTGTGGCGTACATCTGCTTCTCTTTCCTCGTCTACTTTCCTGCTCTGATTTATGGCTCGTGCTTTTAACTACAGGATCTGGTAATAGTGCCACTAGTATTCCCTTTCTTCCATAACTTCCTTCTCCAATTGACTAAACTTTTTTTTACTCACTAAATTGCATTTCTTCCCGGTAATAACAGTCTTGTTGATAAATTATGGTTTCTTGAAAATATCAATTTAAAGCACAAGTTAAAAAAATGTAAGCTACTTAAAGAATTGTTTTTTGAAAGAAGTGTGTAAAATAATAAGGTGGAGTAAAATTTTTACGGGGAAGAATAATTAGGTTCCTGCATTTAGATGGGAATAATTTTAGTCATGTATAATTTTGTGAAGAGCTATGTATAATTGCTTTTTAAACGGGGAAAAATTAAAAATTTTATTTGTAGGTTGATATATATAGTTGCATCCTTTTATGGGTGACAACAATTTAGGAACGCCCATTAAGGCGAGGCACGGGTTAAGACACGCCCATTAGGGCGTAGCGAAACTTAAGACACTCCCATTAATTAGGAACGCTATTTAAGATACGCCCACAAAGGCTTTATTGAGGCGGAGCGTATTTTAGAACACACCTGTTAAGGCGGAACGTAATTTAAGACACGCCCAGTGGGGGTTGCTTAGTTTAAGACACGCCCATTAAGGCGTAGCAGAACTTAGGACACTCCCATTAATGAAAAACGCTATTTAAGACAATCCCACAAAAGAAAAGTTACATTAAAGACACGCCTAGTAGGGGTTCCACAGTTTACGACACGCCAATTAAGGTCTAGCGAAACTTAAGACACTCCTATTAATTAGGAACGCTATTTAAGACACGCCCACAAAGGCTTTATTGAGGCATACCGTGTTTTAGAACACTCCTGTTAATGCGGAACGTGATTTAAGACACGCCCAGTAGGGGTTGCTCAGTTTAAGACACGCCCATTAAGGCGTAGTGAAATTTAGGATACACCCATAAAGGCGTAGCGAAGATGAGGACACTCCCATTAATGAAAAACGCTTTTTAAGACACGCCCATCAAAGAAAAGTTACATTTAAGACACGCCCAGTAGGGGTTCGACAGTTTACGATACGCCCCTTAAAGGCGTAACTAAAGTTTGGACACTCCCATTAATTAGGAACGCTATTTAAGACACGCCCACAAAGGCTTTTTGAAGGCGTATTTTAGAAGCGTATTTTAGAACACACCTGTTAAGGCGGAACGTAGTTTAAGACACGCCTAGAATGGGTTTGCTCAGTTTAAGACACGCTCATTAAAGCGTAGTGAAATTTAGGACACGCCTACTAAGGCGTAGTGAAGCTTTGGACACTCCCATTAATGAAAAATGATATTTAAGGCACGCCCACAAAGGAAAATTGACATTTAAGACACGCCCAGTCGGGGTTGCTCAGTTTAAGACACGCCCATGAAGGCGCAGGACACTCACATTAAGGAGGGACGCTATTTAAGACAAATTAAAATTAAAGTTTCGCTCCTTAAGGCGGTGCGTAATTAAAAACACCAATTAAGACGGAGCGTTATTTAGCAACACCCATAAAGGCGGAGAGTAATTTCAGAGTCGCCCATAAAGTTAAATAATCTATGTTTTTTTTAAATTATAAATTAGTCTACTGTCTGTTTTCAGTAGAAGGAGCTATCCCCTTTTAAACAGAAAATACGTGCGACTTTCTCCTTTAAGCTGCGGAAAATTTATGTTCAACATATTTTTTTCTAAAAATTACATAGTATGTAAATTATTTTTGAAATTTGGTCAAAGTATAAAGGTTTTTTACGCAACTATAAATACCGAGGTATTATGAAAAACAAAATAAAGTGTGGATAAAAGTGAAAGAAGATAACGAGTGATAGCACACTTTTTTTGTCTACCAACATTGAATTCTCAGTTTCATCATTACAAGAGAAGTCTCGGCTTTTACTGAAGTAATGAGGGACACCTTCAGCTTTGAGATGTTGAGAAGATCTCACTGTCAAAGACTAATGAGACCAATTATTCGGCTGCCTTTTCAAGCGTAACTACTTGTTAAGATTCAAAGTAATCATTCAGAAAGTTCAATAAGGATCTTCATGATCATCAATACAATTATTGAACAAATAGTGAAAATTAAAAAGCTTATCGTACGTAAATGAGTTACATTCTACTTTTCAATGAATTTGTGAAATTTAATTTAAAAAGTAAAATTATCGAGTTTATTTTTTGACTTTTTCTTGGATGATTTTTTGTCCCTTGAAGACAAGACGAGATTTTTAAAAGTTAATTGGCATGAGAGCGTGGTCTGTTTTTAACAATTGAAAAGCCAGAGAAATTCTGGAGCTTGATTCCTCTGGCAAATTCAAAGAGGTTAATAAAGAGGGATAGTTCTTGGAAATGTGGGGCTCGGGACGTCTTGAATCTGGAGCGCAATTGAATTATAGAATGCTCATGAAGTCACGGGTACAAATACCAAGCGACCGGCTTTCCGTCCGAATCGAAATCGGAAAGGATCGTAAACCGCGAGATGTATTCATGGATGCGAAATTCGTCCACAGACGTCCTCAGGAAGCTTCACCAGATAGGAATTTATAGCTAGTTTATGGAATGCCTGAGGTGAATGCGGTATACGTGGACAAGAGCGTAGGAAACACATTCTGTCGCTGTAACAAGACAGCATACAGTCAGCTGTATTGTATCTAACTCGCAAACTAGAACGTAGTTTAATTTGCTTCGAATCCAAGTGGTTACACTCCTATTTTAGTTAGTTTCAATTACAGATGTTGTAGTATCAACTCCCTCTGTATCTCAGCCCAATGTGTTGAATTTTCTCCAAAAATTTTGTCAAATGTCATTAACGATGAATAAAAATAGCTTGGTAAATAATTTTGATTTGTGATTGTAGAAATAAGAATTTTATTAGAATTTTTATTAATTTTAAGATGGAGGCGTTTTAGAGTACTTTATTTTAAGCGGCGTGTAATTTTAGCCCCGCCCCTTTAAATAGGGAGTGAATTTAGATATTTACTTTGAAGCTTGAGTCATTTTTACACCTGAGGTTGAGTTATTTATATCCCTCAGGATTTTAAGGGGTGGGTCCAAACTTCTTCTATACTTCGAGGGGCGTAGCACGTCACTCCTTAGGTCAAGGAGGCGTGCCTAAATTTAATTTTTACGTCGAGGGGCGTGGTTAAAGTCACAAGGGGAGTGTCTAAAATCATTTCGTATTTTACGGAAGGAGTATAAAGTCACCTTTGAGTCAGGGGGCGTGCCTAAATTCACTCCATAATCAAGGGACGTGTCTGCTAGCATTTCTACATTAAGGGAGGCATTTAAAGTAACTTCCTGTACCAAAGGATCGATCTTAACTCACTCACTCTGTCAAGGGACGTGTATAAACTCACTTCATACGTCAAGGGGCGTTTCTAAAATTACTTACTGCGTCTGGAGGCGCGGATTAAATTATTCCTACGTTAAGGGGAGTGTTTAAAATCCCCCCAATGTCAAGCAGCGAGTCTAAACTTACTTTTTCCGTAATGGGGTGTGTCTAAACTTCTTCTATACTTCAAGGGTCGTGTCAAGTCACTCCTTACGTCAAGGGGCGTGCCTAAATTCATTTTTTACCTCGAGAGGCGTGGCTAAAGTCACAAGGGGTGTGTCTAGAAACTTTCGGTGTTTTACGGAACGAGTATAGAGTCACCGTTAAGTCAGGGGGCGTGTCCAAATTCGTCCTATAATCAGGAGGCGTGTCTAATAGCCTTCCGACATTAAGGGACGCATTTACAGTCACCTCCTGCACCAAAGGATCGATATAAATTCACTCCCTTTCTCAAGGGGCGTGTTTAAACTCCCTTCGTGCGTCAAGGGGCGTATCTAAAATTACTCACTGCGTCAGGAGGCGTGGCTGAAATCATTCCTACGTTTAAGGGCGTGTCTAAAATCATTCCTACGTTAAAGGGCGTGTCTAAAATCACTCCTTACCCTCAGGGACGTTACAAAAGTCATCCCCTACATCAAAGGGCGTGTCTAAACTCACTGGAAGCTTTTAGGGGCGTTTCTGATAGACTACCTACTTTATGATACGCATTTAAAGTCACCCCCTGAACTAAGGAGTTAATTTAAACTCACTTTCTTCGTCAAGGGGCGTGTTTAAACTCACTTTGTACGTCAAAGGGCGTGTCTAAATTCACTATAAGCTTCTAGGGGCGTGTCTAATCTCATTTCTACGTTTATGGACGAGACTAAAGTCACCCCCTACGTCAAGGGGAGACTCTAAACTCCCTCCATACTTAAAGGGGCGTGTCTAAAGTCACTCTCTACGTCATAAGGTGTTTCTAAATTCACTCCCAACGTCAAGAAGCGCATCTCTAATGAGTCGCGAATGTGAGAAAACTCCGCTTCTACTTCACAGACCTGCTACAAAAAACCCTATCTTTCAAAAGTCGTATCTCAAAGCGTTTTTATATATGAAAAAAATAATTACACATTCATAACTGTGAATCGCTTCATAAATATATATACATTTTCCTTTCACTGAAAAATGTCGAATGATGCATATTTTTTGAGCTACAAAAAGGGCGAAAGAAGCAGGTAGTTTAAATAGAATTGCTATCGGAAAGAGGTCGATAAACGGCGCTTGACTCGGTGAATTTAATCTGTGATTCGTTTTTGCTGTTTTTTCTTTTGGACCCTTCTTTGCTCTCGATTACATTTCGTCTTTTAAGGAAGCAGAAAAATACAGATTGAATGTTAAAGATCTCATTCGTCAGAAATTTGTCTTGTGAAAAAAGTTTTTCCTCAAGATAGTAATGGGGATACATTTAAATTGAATTTTCAATATCGGGGTGAAATTCAACAAAGAGTGTCTCAATTCTACAGTTTAAGAGATAACGACAGTTAATGAATAGCCCGCATGATCGATAATCAGATTCTTTTTATTCAAAATCCTTTGAAGAAAATTGGCTCAGGATAATCGTCAAAAAGAGTTACAAGCTTGGATTTCAAGGATCTTTTCTTAAATTCAAAAGCTTTTTTAAATATTGATTTTGTTAACATATTTGTTCATAAATTTAAATAACTGTGAAAAAAAGTTGTACTTAGAAATAAAAGAAATCCAATACAAAAATAATAAAATCATATAAAACTTTTTGTTTTAACAGAGAACGAAAGTTTTGCAAGTCTTGTCGTTATAAAGAAATCGAAAAAAAAGTTGGTAAAGAAAGCATTGTTTTATGGAAATAGACTAGTTTCAGTGATGCAAATTAACGGATTTGTTCGCTTTTGAACAATTCAGAAATGATGGAAGTAACTTTGTATTTAATTACCCTTCTCCGCTATCTTCATAAACCGCGTACTAACTTGAACAACGGAAAAGCTATCACTCCTCTCACAAGTCAGCTGAATTACACAGTGCCTGCCGAAGTTTCCGGAAATCCCAAGCGCCACAGCCTACTAGTTGTGAAATTCAAACAACGTAATATTCTTAGATTATACACCCAAAATCCTCGTGTTAATTAAAATCATTTGACCTACCTTTCCGAATTCCCACCAGGGAAATAAATCCCCTTGTATTTAATTTCAGGTCCCGAAATTAATTCCAATTTAGATTTGCACAACTTTATTAGACCAATTTCAAAAAGTGGCTAATTATTTATTTTCATTTGTCTCCTTCTTGTAATCCTTTTTCTTGTTTTCCAACAAGTAGAAACTTTTAAATTATTTCCCTCACCATCAGAAAAGAAGAGAAAAGGTCCTCTGCACTTTATAGGGAAAAATTATTTATCGTCTACAAAAACCTGTCAAAAGGCGTATCTTGAATTAGGCTCCGCCTTAATAAAAGAGTTATAGATTCCGTTTCGTCTCAATAGGAGTGTTTTAAAATAGGCTCCGCCCTAACAAACGCGTTTCAATATAGGCTCCGCCCTAATAAATGTGTTTTAAAATAGGATCTGCCTTAAAAAGCATGTTTTAAAATAAGCTCCGTCTTAATAAGCGGGTTACAATATCGGCACCGCCCTAATAAATGTGTTTTAAAATAGGCTCCGCATTAATAAGCGTGTGTTAAAATAGGCTCCGCCCTTATAAACAAGTTTTAATATAAGTTTCGCCCTAATAAGTGTTTTTTAAAATAGTCTCCGCCTTAAGAAGCGTGTTTTAAAATAGGATCCGCCTTAATAGGCTTGTTTTTAAATAGACTTCGCCTTAAAAGGCAAGTTAAATAATAGGCTCCGCCTTAATAAGCGTGTGTTAAAATAGGGTCCGCCCTCATAAACGAGTTTTAATATAGGTTCCGCCTTAATAAGTGTCTTTTAAAATAGTCTCCGCCTTAATAAGCGTGTTTTAAAATAGGATCCGCCTTAATAGGCGTGTTTTAAAATAGACTTCGCCTTAATAGGCGAGGTTAATAATAGGCTCCGCCCTAATAAACGAGTTTTAATATAGGCTCCGCCTTAATAAGTGTCTTTTTAAATAGTCTCCGCCTTAATAAGCGTGTTTTAAAATAGGATCCGCCTTAAAAAACATGTTTTAAGATAGACTTCGCCTTAATAGGGGAGTTTAATAATAGGCTCCGCCCTAATAAACGAGTTTCAATATAAGCTCCGCCCTAATAAGTGTTTTTTAAAATAGTCTCCGCCTTAATAAGCATGTTTTAAAATAAGCTCGGTCTTAATAAGCGTGTTATAATATTGGCTCCGCCCTAATAAATGTGTTTTAAAATAGGCTTCGCCTTAATAAGCGTGTGTTAAAATAGGCTCCGCTCTAATAAACGAGTTTTAATATAGGCTCCGCCCTAATAAGTGTCTTTTAAAATAGTCTCCGCCTTAATAAGCGTGTTTTAAAATAGGATCCGCCTTAAAAAACATGTTTTAAGATAGACTTCGCCTTAATAGGGGAGTTTAATAATAGGCTCCGCCCTAATAAACGAGTTTCAATATAAGCTCCGCCCTAATAAGTGTTTTTTAAAATAGTCTCCGCCTTAATAAGCATGTTTTAAAATAAGCTCGGTCTTAATAAGCGTGTTATATTATTGGCTCCGCCCTAATGAATGTGTTTTAAAATAGGCTTCGCCTTAATAAGCGTGTGTTAAAATAGGCTCCGCCCTAATAAACGAGTTTTAATATAGGCTCCGCCCTAATAAGTGTCTTTTAAAATAGTCTCCACATTAATGAGCGTGTTTTAAAATAGGATCCGCCTAAATAGGCGTATTTTAAAGTAGATTTCGCTTTAATAGGCGAGTTAAATAATAGGCTCCGCCTTAATAAGCGTGTGTTAAAATAGGGTCCGCCCTCATAAACGAGTTTTAATAAAGGTTCCGCCTTGATAAGTGCATTTTAAAATAGTTTCCGCCTTAATAAGGGTAATTTAAAATAGGATCCGCCTTTATAGGCGTGTTTTAAAATAGACATCGCCTTAATAGGCGAGTTTAATAATAGGCTCCGCCCTAATAAACGAGTTTCAATATAGGCTCCGCCCTAATAAGTGTCTTTTAAAATAGTCTCCGCCTTAATAAGTGTATTTTAAAATAGGATCCGCCTTAATAAGCGTGTTTTAAAATAGACTTCGCCTTAATAGGGGAGTTTAATAATAGGCTCCGCCCTCATAAGCGTGTGCTGAAATAGGCTCCGCCCTAATAAGTGTCTTTTAAAATAGTCTTCGCTTTAATAAGCGTGTTTAATAATGGGTTCCGACTTAATAAGCGTGTTTTAATAAAGGCTCCTCCTTAATTAGCGTGTGTTAAAATAGGCTCTGCCCTAATAAGCGTGTTTTAAAATCGACTCCGCCTAATAATAAGCTCCGCCTTAATAAGTGTGTTTTAAAATAGGCTTCGCCTTAAATGCTTGTTTTAAATAAATTAATTAATTAATTAATTAATTTTAAATTATATTTTGCTTTAGTAGGCGTATTTTAAACTGTATCCCGCCTTTATAGGCGTGTGCTTAGTTAAGTTTATCCTTTATGGTCGTGTTTAAAATTACTCTCTCTTTTAATCGACGTTCTTAAATAGAGCTCCGCTCAAATAAACTTGCCCTTAATTGCATTCCGCACTGACAGGGCGTGTTAAAAATTTTCTGATCAAGAAAAAAAAGATTTACTTTAATATCTTCACTTACAGAGAAAAAAATAATAAATCAATCCAATATTTAATTTAATTTTTGTCACTCTTCTGAGATTCTCTCATCTTTCCTCTCTTTCTCTCCATTGATTATTACTTCCAACTCAACTTATCTTTCACATTGTTATTTTCCTTGCGCATTAGCTTCATTGTTCCCTGGCAAGATTAAAATCTTCCATTAGATGCGCAAACATTCCTCAGATCTTCAACATTTTTATAAACCTCAATCCGTTCCCGGAAAACATAATAATTAATGAACATTCTGTGATTCAATCTCAGCGGGAAATTGTTTCGCTCACAGGGCAATATTTACTTTTCCCCGTGATGAATAAGAGAGAAAAGTTACAAAGACTGAAATATGTCGTAATTTAAATCAGTCTTTCTTGAGTTGAACAATAACTAATTTAAGTGAAATATTTTACCTATTTGCCTCTCGCTCGCCTCTCGCACAGCAGTGGAAACAAATTGGAAATAATGATTGGAATAAGGAGCAACAAACTGAGCAAATTACATAGTAAATTGGAATGTTTTAATCCAGGTCAATGTTGGCCCAGGGTCGCTCACAGTGAAATGAGAAAAGAGAAAGCTTGCGACGAGACAGAGAAAGAAGTAAGGAAAGTTCGGGAAATGGTTGGTAGCAGACCTTGTCGTCACCTGCTTTGCATTCATCCACAGAGCTTTCGTATTTACAAGGAAACTTTTGCTCCAGCGTATTTTCCAGAGACTAGGTTTATGTTGTCACTTAAGTAGCCCCTCTTGGGTCCGGCGTCCTGTGAACGCACAAGTTCCACGTGGTTCTCGCATTATACACTTGCCAACATAAATATTAATATTTACACAGCAGATAGCAGATTTTCGTATAACAAAAACCGACTTTAGAACGCTGTATATCATTGTTTTTTGCACCGAAATTATTCCGGGCGATGACCTACATTTCATAAAATACTGCTCCTCGTAGTGCAAGGAAGAGTTTGCGTTCTGCAACCGGCGATAAAAAGTTACATTGTTGGCAAATTTTTATTGTTAACCAATTTTTTCTTTTATGTAACGATTTCTGACTAAAAAGGTAGCTGAAATAATTTTAAATATATGTAGAAGGAGATTCAGTTGACACTAATTTGATAAAGTGTGACTTAGACTCCCCATCATGAAATAAGCCACGCCCTCCAAGGGCGGGGTTTGTTTAGGTAACTCCTCTTTGGGTAGGGATTAGTTCTAGACACGCCCCTTAAGGCTATGGGTCATTTAAGTGACGTCTCTGTAGGCGGAGGCAAATATAAATGACTCTTTTGTAGGTGGGGCGATTTTAAGCTCCGCCTACTCGGGCGGAGTTTAATTAAGACACGCCCCTTTATGCAGGAGTTAATTTAAGACCCAACCTTTAGGCAGATGGTAATATTAGGAACGCCTCTGTTGTTTGAAGTTAATATAAATAACGCCTCTTATGGCAGAGTCTATATAAGACACGTCAAAGTAGGCAGAAGTTAATTTAAGACACGCCCCTTTAGGCGGGACTAATATAACACACGCCTCTTTGGGCGGGGATAACTTTAACCACGCCCCTTTAGGCGGGTGTTAATTTTAGTGACGGCTTCTTCTGCGGAGGCTAATATAAATGACGCCTCTATAAGTAGGGCAATTTTAAATCCTGTCTCCTCGGGTGGAGACTAAAATAAGCCACGCCTCTGTAGGAGGGACTCTATGGACGGGACTTACTTAAACCACGCCCCTTTTTGTTTTTGATGATTTAAGTGGGGGTAATTTAAGTAACGCCCTTCTAGGCGTGGAATTATTTAACTAATGCCCTTCTAGGTAAAGTCACATAGTTTTAAACGGAAGCGAATTTATTTTTCGCATTTTAAATTTCTAAATATATTAAGCTACATTTATTAACATAATTTTCTCATTAGTTTTTCCAATACTATTTCAAAATCTTAACATCAGCAGCAATACAATCTTTTGTTTATTTTTAATTTTGTACAAAAAGTAAAGTGTCTCTTTTCAGGGAAGCACTTCACTATCAGGTTATAAATCTGTGTAATAAGTATCACAAAACCCTCGCTATTAATTTAAAAACGGAGTAAGACGCTGCTGTTTAAGACAGTGACTAATGACTCATATCCGGGCATCCGCCTAAGGTCCGCCCTCTCTTTAGTGGGGAAGAAGACTGTAATCGGTGACCGATGGAGCCAGATGAGGTTACATCGACCCTCACACTCACTTCTATCATACTCTGGGGACAGAAAGGTGTGCTTGGTGATTCATAGAGTTAAAATTTGCTAAAGCTATCATTCTCACTGAGACATTCAAGGCTTTCTGAATGACTGATTATTTGCGAGGTACGTGCACGGGGAATTAAAAAAAAAAAAATGAAAATCGTTGGCGACACAAGTAAAGAAACGTTTCACAAGTCGCTTTGAAAAGTTGCAAAAAGGGGCACTAATTACGTTTCCACCTTCTCAAGCAATAACGACGTAATTCGGCTTCTTTTGAATTTAAAGACTACCACTTTCATGAGTTTAAGAGAGCGAGGTTGCTTTAAACGAATTTTTAAATTACTTTCATTCACAAGAGACAAATTGCCTTATAAAACGAGTGGGAATTGTATTTTTTATTCTTCCATAACTTTTTGATAGATGAAACTTTTGACAAAGGTAAATTATAAATTGTTGTAAGAAATGTTTTTTTTTTTTAATTCTTGTATTCTGTCTTTTATACTTGTTATATTCTCTCGTTTAGAGTTTTTCTAACCGGTAGAAGTTTCTCGAAACAAAATAATACTCAAGTTAAGCTGTGCAGCACGTACTTGAAACTCAATAAAGCAGTGATTAGGAAGTATTTGTGGAAACTGGTAATCTAATCTAGAACAAAAATTGTCAGTTGCACACACTTCGGTATGAAGTGAACAGAATCACAGAGTCCTTTGTACCTATTTTACTAACTATTCTCCGCTTCCATAGTTCGCCTTTCAAAGCAAAATATCGTCTCATCCTTTTACATCTTTTCGCCTCTGTAATCAGTAACAGTCTATCATTTATGCAAATTCAGCTCGAGTCATGTCATGTTCAAAGATATTTTATCAATTTATCAAGATTTTTTAATTCGTTCAATACCGCTTTTTAGGGCCAGGGAAAATATTTAATTCTTTTTTAGAAAGTGTTCCAAGATAGCTGTCACGTAACTTTGAAAACAAATATGAAAACTCAAGTTCGATTTTCAAATTTTTTTGTGGAATGCGTCAGTTTGCCTTTGTGATCATTATAATCGTTGTTTAGATTTTGAAATTGTAGCGATAGTATTTGGGGTTAATAGAATTTTAAAATTTTATTAAATTTATGAAGTAAAAATAAATTAATAAATAAAAATGAAAAAAAAGAAGGAAGAGTAGATAGTGCTGTGTAGTGATAGTAGAAAGAAGAAAGAAGAAAACAGGAAAAGTGAAATGTATGCGGGGATAAAAAAAATGCTAAGTAAAAAATTATAAACTAATTATTATTGACAAAAAAATATTATTAACTGTTTTGTAAACACTGTAAAACGAATTATAATATTATTGATTGATATAAATATTGTTAATTTAACAAGATTAATCAAAATAAAAAGTGATTTTTCACTTGATTAGCCTAGTTAAATTTACTCAATAAATATTACGTGTTTTGAACAAAGAAAATAATAAAATATATATAAAGAATAAATTTATGTTACTTTACATTTTTTGAATAAACCGAAATTTTCAATTTAACTTTTAAATTCTCTTTTTTGATACTATTTCTTGTAAATTAAATATCTTATAATAAAGAAAAGTTAAAAATATTAAAGTAGAGTAGTTTTAGTAAAGTAGAGTAGTTTTAGTATCAATAATAAAGATAAAAATTTTCAATATTAATTAAATTTGAAATTTAATAAATGTTAAGTAAATTCAATTTTGACAAATAAAAGTTTGCATGGATCTAAACTACTGAAATTAATTTAAAATATAATAAAGGTTGTACAATATTAAATTGTGCTATTTAAAAATTAAATAAACAAAAGTTTATATCAAGTCAGAAGTAAAAATATTCAACTTAAAGGATTTCTTAAGGTAAGTACTAAATATAATATTAATATAAATTTATTTAACCTTTATTAATTATAAAATATTTCATTTGTAAGAATTAGTTCCAAAAAAGAAAATTTGAAACTTAAATTTAAAATTACGGTTTATTGAACAAATTTTAAGTAATACAAATGTATACTTTATATTATATATATTTTTATTTTCTATTCAAGATACATAAAATTTCTTGATTTAATTTAACTAGAAAGAAAAATGTAAACGCTTCTTTAAATAATCTAGTTAAATTTACAACATTTATATCAGGAGAGAAGCTTTAAATGATCTCAAGAAGATGAGGTGAAAAAAAATTATTTACATTTTTTTCGTGTAGTCAAAATTAGCTACGTTTCGTTGACACAGTTTGGTCAACATCATGCTAAAAGCATTTATTAAATATAAAATGAAATCGAACACACAAAGATACACTGATTATATAAATATGCACAAAAATTAATAACAAACAAAAAACAATTACCAAATTCGTCAAAAACTGATAATTATAAGACACGTCAAAGTAAATACATTCTACCACGAGTCGGACAAGACAACTGAATGAATTTCCAAAATAAAATTTAGAAAACGGATCGTTTAAGTCATGAAGGTCAAAAGGTTCAAACTTTTAGTTGTCTAAGTAAAAGATCGAAGACTTTCTTCTTTCTCATTTAAAGTAAATTTAATATTTGAATTAATGTGAATCGTCTCAGAAATTGCTCGTTTTTTCAAATTTGGTTCATAATCTAATATTTTAACATTGTCCCAATTAAAATCATGACCTAAATTTAGATGTAAGCTAGTGACAGAATTTTTATTTTTTTTAATTTTGTGTTCAATGTGTGAACAATGAAAAGAGTTAATTAACGAGATTTCGCGAGAAAAAATTTTTCTCCTCGGATATTTCTCACTCTATTTAAATTCTGTGAATTAAACAGTCACTCTTGTCAAATACAACAAATGATACAGCTCCATAAAAATGAGCTTGTATTTCCTCAGCGGGTGAAGAGAGGTCGTGCTTTCGTTACAGTGAAGTCAGGGTTAATAAACCTGTAAGTTTTGAGGCCCGAGGGCAAAGAGGGGTTGAAGCATCGTTAGCCTCAGCTAGAGCTATTCAACGCCACGAAATAGTTTACCCAGAGTTACCGTTGGCGTCGACGTATTTAAGTGTCACGACTCACGCTCGCGAATCTCTCTGGTTTCGCTGTACTGGAGTTGATGGGGGTCTTCAGGGTGAGAAGGGGGAGAGGGCGGAAACGAGAGAAGGGTGGCGAACTAAGAAAGCGAGAGAGAGAGAGAGAGAAAGAGAGAGGGAGAAGAGAGAGCTCTTAATTGTCACGAAAAGTTCGCGCCCTGTTCCAACTTGGCAAAGATTGCGGCAATATTACAAGGCTTAGGAACCCGGTTTACTTGAACCTGACACCCAAAGTCGGCTGCTTGTACGTATTAACTTAAACGTTCAAGCTCCTCTTGATGGGCGGGAACACCATTCTCGCTCCGCTCCAAATCTCGATCAACTTTACCCAACGTTCTGCAATGTTTTCTCAACTAATTTTCTCACAGTGCTGACAATTTCGATAAGACTAATTATACCGAGTTCATTTTGTTCTCAAATTTACCTAAAAGCACTTTTAGTTTAGCTAATTCAACAGAAGACACTTCTCGTTTTGATTAATCGAATTTGAGTTTTAAAAAATAGACGTAGTAGAAAGAAGAAACTTAAATAGGAATTACTGTTTAACTAGATCTAATTCCTTGAGGGCGTGGTTTAGAATGAGATATTCTAGCAAGGGGTGGGGTTTGTATTAAAAAAATTATAGTGGGTGTGGTTTAAATAGACCCTCCCATAAAGGGCGTAGATAAAATAAACTCCTCCTACAATGGGTGTGGTTTTAATTAACCCTCCCATAAGAGGTGTGGTTTAAATAAACGTATCCCACAATGGGCGGAGTTTAAGTAAGCTGTCGTACAAGGGGCGTGAAAAAAAAACTCCTTCTACAGTGAGTGTGGTTTTAATAGACCCTCCCATAAAGGGTGTGGTTTAAATAAGCCCATCCCATAAGGATCGTGGTTTAAATTATGGGCGTAAAAAATAAACTCCTACAATCGGTATGATTTTAATTAACCCACCCATAAGAGGTGTGGTTTAAATAAACACATCCCACAATGGGCGGAGTTTAAGTAAGCCGTCGTACAAGGGGCGTGAAAAAAACAAATACCTCCTACAGTGGGTGTGGTTTTAATAGATCCTCCCATAAAGGGCGTAGATAAAATAAACTCCTCCTACAATGGGTGTGGTTTTAATTAACCCTCCCATAAGAGGTGTGGTTTAAATAAATCCATCCCACAATAGGCGGAGTTTAAGTAAGCCGTCCTACAAGGGGCGTGGTTTAAATTACTTTATAGTATAATAGGCGGTGATAAAATAAACTCCTCCCACAGTGGGTGTGATTTTAATGAACCCTCCCATGGAAGGTGTGATTTAAATAAAACCCTTCTTTTTGGAACGTATTTTAAAATACCTTATCATGAAATGGGTGTAACTAAAATAAACCTATCCTTCAAGAGGCGTGGTTTAAATAAACACATCCTGTTTAGAGGCATGGTTCAAATAACCTTATGATATTAATGGGTGTGAATATAAAAGAGCCCCTCCCACAGTGGGCGTGGTTTAAACTAAAAACCTCCAAAGTAGGCGTGGTTTATTTTCCTAAAATAATTCCGAACGCGATATGAAGAATAAAGAGAGCAAATTATAAATACTATATTTAAACATGAGCGATCATAAATGTCAAGTAAAAACTTGATTTTAAAAAAATCTAAAATCACAAATGAAAGCCACTGGCGAAATATTGCAGATCAAGTAAATCGGAAGCATTAATCAAAAACCACAATTATCAACAATAGGTCGTTTATCGAATTTGATAGAAATCAAGTGTTGGATTCACTTTGTAACTGAATATGAATTATAATTATCAATTGAATTTGATCGTGGAATCGAGACGAGACAATGGAAGTATGTTTAAGCATTCCAGAAACAAAACAATCAGGGCAAATGAGCTTCTGATTTGAAAGGACCTAATGAATCCACCGACAGATAATAAAAGCAAATCGCTCAGTCGATAACTATTATTAATTAAAAGTCGGTTCAATCCAGTGGTAAGCACAATTGCTCTCTAGACAAGGGGAAAATCAAAAATTATACTATCAAATTGTACCATTTGTGATGTTTATTTACAGTTAGTTGCTAAATTTAATCAAAATAGACATAATTCTGTATTTGTAAAGAATTTGTATTTATCGAGGTGTTTTTTTTTAACTTAAATTGAAATTTTTTTTGTGCGCTAAAATTCGATTTGTTTGGATTTCGGTTAATTTGATTTTTGGTTGATTTAATTTTTTATTAAGTAGGTCTTTAGCTTTTACTCAATTCTTTCAAAGAGCGACACGAACAATTATAATTGAAGGAAAAGAAGGGAAATTTTCGAGTTTTTAAACGAATAAAGATCGTTACATCATTCTGGTAAGTAACAAGCACCTAAATCAGCTTTATTCTGAGTTACGAATTCCACTGATCAAAGGGGTAAGTTTTTAATTGCATTCATCATAACTATGTAAAATTCCGTTAGAAAGTTAATTACAAAATCCGTTTCGGCAATTCTAACTTTATTTTAACGACGTTTTAAAATCTTTTCGAGAAAATAAAATCTAGGATATTTTCAAAAATGCTTGAATTATTAAACTGATTTTTAAATATTTTATATAATATTTATAATTTTATATATATTATAATCTTCAAGTTGCATTTCCTCATTCATTTATAGATTTTATGAAATGTCAATAATAAAATTGACATTATTTACATTTTGTTTATTATTCACAAATTTATTTACTCTTTCCTGAAATTTCTAGGTTTTGTATTAAAAAAAAACTATTATTAGAATTGTTTTAAAAAATTATTTAATGTTTTAAACAAATTCTATTTTTTTTAAAGAATGTTTTCAATTTATTTAAAATTTTTTTTCTACACTTTTAACTTTTTCTCTTACGTTTTCTTAGTTGTTTCTATTTTTTTTTTTTTACTGATTTTCCATAATTCTTTATAATTTTTGTTTTATTTGTATTTAATTTACTAACATCGAAAATTATCATTTGACTTTCTAACCTACAAATTGATATTGATTTTAATATTTCAAAATTTTTTTTATTCAAATGCCAATTTTTCTCACTATTTTTCGAATTTTTTTAATTGTTAATTTTTTTTTAAGTTAGTTATTTTTGTCAATATTTAATTACTTTTGTCATATTGTAATTTTTCTGTTAATTAATAACAATTTCTAGAAATTTCCATTTAATTCTTCAATTTGCAATTTATTTTATAAATTTTTTATTATTTTCTTGAATTCTTAAATATTTTCTTTAATTTTCAATTATTTTTATCATTTTTCATTTAATTCCTTAATATTCAATAATTCTTAGATTTTTCAATGATTTTTTTCACTCATATAAATTGTTTTAAATTTTCAATTCCATTCTTCAATTTATAATTGCTATCTTCAGTTTTCAATTTTTATTTCAATTTCAATTATTTTTTTGATTTTCAGTCTGGTTGTTAAATGTGCAATTATTTCCAATAATTATGCCTATAATTTTCTTGATTTTTCAATTTGCAATTACTTTCATTAAGTTTAATATTTCTTGTTTAATTTTTTTTTTAATTAATTTTTTTAGTTGTTTATTAACCTAGTCATTTTTCGAATTTCGTTTTCAATTTTTTAAATTTTCTTGTCATTTTTTTACTATTCTCTTTAATTACTAATTATTAGCAGCAGTTTTCAATTTCCTAAAATTGTTATCAATTTTTAATTATTATCTTCAAACTTTATAACTATTCTTTGATTTTTTAAATTATTTATGTAAGTTGTGTATTCATCTTTGTTTTTAATTTTTTTTTCAATTGACAATCATTTTCTTGAAATTTAAATTCCACTTTTCAATTTTTAATTATTTTCTTTAATTTTCAATTTTATTCTTTACTTTTTGTTTCTTTTCTTCAGTTTTTATTTGTTTTCTTTTATTTTCATTAATAAATTCTCGCCTTTTTTCAATTAATTTTTTTTCAATTTTTAAGTTTATTCTTTTAATTTCAATTTCAATCTTCAATTTTTAATTCCTTTCTTCAATTTTTTAATGTTTTTTTCAATTTGAATTATTTTTTTTAATTCTTAAATATTTTTTTAAATTTTCTATTACTTTTATCATTTTTCAATTAATTCCTCAAGATTAAATAATTCTTAGATTATTTCAATTTTTTTTATTAGCCATAAAAATTGTTTTATAATTTCAATTCAATTATTTAATTCTAGAATTATTCTATTCAAATTCTCAGATATTTTCTTCAAATTTGAATTTCACTTTTCAATTTTCAATTATTTTTTTTTAATATTAAAAAATTATCGCCTTTTTCTATTTTTTTTCGATTTTAACCCAGTTGTTAAATATGCTAATAATACCAACAATTATTCCTATAATTATTTCATTTTTCAATGTGCAATTATGTTCTTCAAATTTAATATTTCTTTTTTAATTTTTTCAATTATTTGTTTTAGATGTCTATTAATCTAGTCATTTTTTGAATTTTGTTTTCAAATGACAATTATTTTTGTCATTCACAAATATTTTCTTTAATTTTTTAATTATCCTCTTTATTTTTCAATTAATTCTTTCAATTATTAATTATTATCCGCAATTTTCAATTGTTTTCTCCATTTTTTTCAATTTTCAATTATTATCTTAAAATTTTATAATTATTCTTTGATTTCTTAAATTATTTTATTCAGCTGTATATTAATCTAGCCAATTTTTGAATTTGGTTTTCAATTGTCAATTGTTTTCGTCATTTTGTAATTTGTTGTCAATTATCAATTATTTCTTCACATTTCAATTTCATTCTTAAATTTTCAATTTCTTTCCTCAATTTTTTATTATATTCTTCAATTTCTATTATTTTTTTCGATTTTTAATCCAGTTGTTTAATTTACAATCATTTCCAACAGTTATTCCTATAATTTTTCAACTTTTTTGTTTAAATTTAATATTTACGTTAAACTATTCTTTTCACTTGTGTAATTATATTTATAAGAATTTTTACAAAAATGTGTAAATTTTAAATTCAACTATAAAGAGTGATATTTTAAATATAAAGGCGAATTTCGCAACATTAAAAATACTGTTTTAATTGCACGACAATTTGTGACCGGGAAATTCAAAAAAGTGACCAAAAAAAAACCGTGAATTTAATTTCATAAAAAAACTGGCCTCCCTGATTATTTTGTATTGTAAAAAAAAATAATTAATTAGTAGTATTTTTTCCTTTCATTATTTAATATAAAACACTTATTTTTCGATTTTGGAAGAACGGATTAAAAAATAGACCACACTATTTTTTTTGGTTATGACGACGTTTCGGTAGCTTGGTTCGCTACCATCATCAGGCCACTTTAATGTAAAATAATAAAATGAACAACAATAACACTTAAAAAGTCACAAATTAAAACACAATAAATAACATTAAAATTACCTAATTAATTAAAACATTTTTATGTTATTTTTGTCCAAAACGAAACGACATTAATATAAATAAGTTAAAAAATTCCTTTCAAAAAATAAGTCGAAAAAATCAAATTTTGTCATTTTTCTTTTAAATTATGAAACCACCGACAAAACAGTTATTGTGAGTAATTAGTCAATACTGAGGTGTGATAGTGATAATAACAAATTATATATAAACGTCAGGGTTATTGTGCTATTAGGATTGAGAATCATTTTTTTAACTTTCTTATTAATGGAAAATAAGTCTTGCTTAGAAATTGAATATCATCTTTTTTGTTAATAGTAAAATCATTGCTTTTTATGTGTAACATTTCAGAAACACGTCTTTTTCTCCAGTTAGTTTCCATATCTACAATTATTGCGTTTTTAAAGTTGAAAGAATGATTATAATCCTTTTGGTGCTTATTAATAACATTTTCAATCTTTTTTCTTTTTTCATGTTCGCCAACTCTTTCTTTTAAGGAACGTTTAGATTCACCAATATAGGTAGCAGGACAGTCGTGACAATTAAATTTATAAACAATCCCTTTAATATCACATTTTTCAGTCGAATCTTTCCCAAGTCTTATGACAGAATTAAGACTTTTTTTAACCAAAGGGATAGAGATAAGATTAACTTTTTTAAGGATATAAGATATTAGACAATTGAAAGTAAATATTGTTGAATGGTATACAAACTTTTGGAAGGCGACTATAAATAGTTGACAAATTTTTTGTTTTTGTTAGTTGTTCACTTTCAATTGATTTTTTATTTAAAATATTAGTCCGTATTTTCACATGTTTTCTTATGAAATCTAAAGGATAATCGTTATTGCGAAGAATGTTTACAACTTTTTTTATATTATCCTTATGAAAAGCATCATGAGATAGGAAAATAGCCCTATCATACAAATTATAAATTATGTTTCTTTTTTGTTGTACAGGATGAAGTGAGTGGTAGTTAATCAATCTGTTTGAAGATATAGACTTTTGATACCAATTAGTAATAAGATGATTGCTATTCCTGATAAGAGTCAAGTCGAGAAAATTAATTTTATTGTCAGATTCTAACTCATATGTGAATTTTAAATTGTCATTAAAGGAATTAAAAGTATTAATAATTAAGTCGACATGATCTTTATCAGCACAAAAAAGTAAATTGAAAGACCGAGGAAATGTACAAATAGTAAAGTAAATTTTCCACTTTTCTTCTGTAATTTGGAAAATGTCTTTATTACCATAACAAGCGTAGCAGTTTTTGACAGTACGGTATATTTAGTCGAATAACAGAGCTACTCTGAAGTTTCACAATTGTGGGAACGAAAGGGAGGATGGCATGTGTCGTGAACAATGGTTGGAAGGTACACGACAACCTGATGTCACTTCCTGCAACGCTGAAACTGCCCTAATTGTCCTACCACATGGTTGCCCTTGTCCCATTACGTAAGTCTCCCTTACGTCGTTTACGTACTCGTGCAAAAACTAACACAATTCGTTGCACTTTCATCAAATAAAAGTACAAAAGAAATAAATGGTTTTCTCTGTTATTCAATTTAGCAAAGTAACATAAATAAATGAGACAATTTTTTCTTTTTATCATCAAGTACAATTATTTTATTAGTCTGTATATTTCAAAGATTATATTTGGTAATTATTTTTCCGAGAAAATATTTACAAGCATTCTAAAGACAAAGGGGGAAAATACTTGCAGAAAACACGGGTGAAATCTCTTTTTATTCTTTGATGACTTGAAAGAATAATCACGGCAACATGGGGACATTGATTAACGACCTTGAGAGAAAGCGAGGAAATGAGTTCCTGTACACAAACTCAAAGAATCCTGGGGTCGTCGTTCTCCTCTCAATGGACAACATGTTTTTGTCCTTATTCGGATCTTAAACCCTTTGTAATTACAAACTTTTTTCACCAGACGCTTATTATCACTGATTTCCTTGACTTGTTTCATTTTCTTCTATATTCTTTGATATTAAAACGATATTTTACCAGAAGATGGAAAAAAAAGTACGAATTATTTTTTTAAATCTGGAACAAATAATTATTAACTTATTTCCAAATTTGATTTGTTCTTCACAACATTGTTAATTAATTAATTTATCATCAGTTGCTTCGTCATCTTTTTATCGTAAAAGAATACAGGGTCTGATTTCGCCCCTTAACGTAAATATAAATTCATTATTACCCTGAAGTTGAGTCAGAGAACACTCAAGATCACCCTTTTTGCGAGGGAGTTAATTTAATTTTAATTTGGCACCGGGTAAAGTCGACTTGAAGAGGTTGCTACTAATTGCACGACAATAGTAATGGCTGCACATAGAATTCAATCAACAAAGGCTGGCTTTAAATTCAAATATCGTTTCCTCGTTTATTTAAATTCCTTTATCGACTTTCACCTTCTTTATTTAAACCCAAGACACATTGACTGATTTTACGCGACTAATTTCCATTCTATTTGTAAACAATTTCACCCTCAATGTGGCTAATTACGATTTACAGACTCGAAAACATTATCAAGCTCAGACAAAATGTAAATAATTGCCAATCATTCGGAAATAATGCAGGAAATGTAAAAATACAGAAATGGGATAATTTTAAAAATCAGTACAAATAATTCCCAAGAGTTCCCAGGAATTTCCTAGGGATTTCTAGCTATTTCCCGGAAATTCCCAGGAATTTCCCAAAAGTTCCTAGCTATTTCCAAAGAGTTCCCAGGAATTTTTTAATAATGTTCTGATATTCCCACGAAACCCTAAAAATCAGCAATTAATTCTTTTAATCCAAAATAGTATTCGACAACGTTCTTTAATAAGCAATGTGACGATGTAAATAGTCAACATTTATAATTTATTTTGTCTTTCCCTAGAGATCTTTAATTTAGTTAATTTTGGGGTAATTTATTGAAAGGGGCCGTGGTTGAATTATGAGATACGAGCCTGAGTGCCGAGTATTGATTTTCTGGTCGATCCGTAACTCTCGTATTTCTCTAGATCAGCGGATTATTGTCGTTCTTCGTTGAATTCCTTAATTGCGATTTGCGCAGGTCAAGTTCACGAATAGTAACGAGGGTCAGCGGAAGGATCCGAATTTTTATTTTAGGTAACGCCTTACCTTAGCTGCAATCGAGAGGGTGTAGGATTTCTTAGCGGTTGAGGAAATGAGACGCGGCAATGAGGAGGAAGACGTGGAAAGGGAAGGATCGGGGAAAATAGGATCTATCGGTCGATTGGGGTTTGCCATGTGCTCGTTTTCATTCACGTGCGATCCCCGAATCTGTGTAGCTGTGTTCTCCGGCATTATTAATTATCTTTATTAATTTGTAACATTTAAAATTAAATTGAGACGTTTAAGTTAAATAAAAAGGTTTTATTTGTGATAATTGGTGTCAATAAAATTAATTTGACGGAAGTCCCAAAAGCCCTGCTGGTTAGTGGTTTCGATTTTTTTTTTGTGGTATTATGGTGTTCAGCATCAAAATTGGTAATTTCTGATTTTTGAACTGGTAACCGAATCTCCCTCTTTGGTTTTTGTGTTAGCATCAGCGCGGAGAGGTTCCGGGGTTGGAAAATTATTTATATAATTAAAAATTGAATATTGAGTCAATGCACATCACTTTGGTTAAGTGATCTAATCTCTATATTTTAGCAATTAATACAGAAAAAATTAATTATTAACTTTGTTGTTATTGGGGATTGATAATAACTTAGGTGCATAATAACCGCTAACATCTTTGATAATCTGTGGCTTGCATGGAGAGCAATTCTGATTATGGGATCCGGGGTATTATCATCGAATCTCATGATTGGTCGCTAGTTGTGCTTGCGGGAAGTTAATAACTCATCTGCCGTCTACAGATTCCAACATAGCGTGTGTGTTCGGTGCTTGAATATCATCGCGTCCGAGGTCGATATGACATTCACGCTCTTTGAAAGATACACTCATGATTATAGTAGCTTCCATTTAATTAATCTCAATTGCTCCATTTCGGCAAGTTTTAATTAATTTCATTCAGCCTCTTCTAAAGAACTATTTATAAACCCAATCCTCCGATTTATTTTGGGATTCTCAATTCTGAATTTCTGACAATGGTAATTATTAATTTATTATTAGGCATTATCTTCAGTGATTTCTAAAAACGTTTCTAAAATGAATCTTTAAACTATTCTCCACAATAAACCGATAATTTTATATAATCAATGAGATCAGCTTATTTTAAATATGATTAAAAAATAGAATAATTGAATTTGGAAGAAAAATTGAACGCATCTTGGGAAATTATATTGTAGAAAAGTTGCAACAGCAGTACTTGGAAGACGTAATTGGTTCGAATAAAACCCAATATCAATGACCGTAAAAATCCTCAAGCTCGTAACATTTAGCCGTTAACGCGTTCTTATTTTCAATCGAATTCTGCTGAGTTGGACGTCAGCATCCATAGTCACGCGCTCGTTCTGTCAAAGCTCGTTTACCACTCGTGTAATCACCCATCCCGATATTACTTTCCTCTTGTTGATTAAGACACACGGTACCATCAAAAATTCAATTCCAATCCAGCAGCTTAAAATCAATTTTTTTCCGAAGGAAATAGTTTTTTCAAATTGATTCTACCCGCATTAAAAACCTGCTTATCGTAAAAATAATCTTCTGGAACAAATTCTTTTTTTTTTTTCACCACCAGTATTTTCTGCAAGAAAACGTAGAAATATTGTTTCCAACTATTTGTGGAATTCCTGGAATTCGAGTCACTTATAAAGGATTCTTGTCAGAATAATTCAATATCTTCTATTATAAGAATTCCGCACATTCCTGCTGAAAAATTTAGATTCAAAGAATATTTTTAGCTTTGTTAATTCGAGATTTTGAGAGGAAAAAATTGTAAATTGGCCAGTTTAACTATAATTTCTAAGAGTTGTGAACTAATTTGAAGACAGATGGTCAATTTTGCGGCGAATTAATGAGGGAAAATAATAAATTGAAATTTTTCGAATACAAAGTCAGCAGTAACAGGACATGCTTGTTAAAACGTGAGAGTGCTCGGTGCTAATGTGCGAGGAAACGAGAGAAAGGGAATTAAATATTAAATAACATCCGTCACTGACTCTTTCGACGAGGTCAACCCCTTTTATTTCCTGTCTCTTCAACCCATTCATTCTCGGCTACTCTGCTTCTCCCTACGTTTCTCACCTCGACTCTATGTCAATTCTCATCCAGCCCAGACATAACAGACAATTCAAATCAGACCTCAATTAATTCCCAATCAAACACAACTCCAGCTACGCGAATCTAAATTCCAAACATATTTGTATTCGTTTGATTATTATCATTTATCTAAAATTACCTACTCCAAATTACTCTTGATTTTAGTTGGAAAATTTAGTGTTTAAATTTGTTATTCCTTATTAAAATAATGCCGGGGAATTAAAATTAACTGATCTATTTAATTAAAATTTGTGGGAATAAATTTGTAGTTTTAAACAAATATTTGAACAATAACGTAAATTATGTAAGATTAAGAAATTGGTTGATAATCTGGTAGGAATTAAAATATGATTTAGATAAAAAGAAGATAATTAAAAAGAGAAAATAACTGAAAATAAACAAAGGAAGTTTATTAATTATTGAATTATTAATTTATTATAATTTAATAATTAAAATAATCATTAAACTAAAAGATATTATTAAATAAATAATATTTTTAAATTCGATAATGCATAAAGTAATTATGATTGCTGAAAATAATTCAGAAATTTAAAAATCTATTGGCAATAGTTAGAAAATTAAGTAATGGTTTAAAATTAATTGAAAATCAAAATAGATCATTTTGAGAAAAATATAATTGTCATTTTAGAAAGAATATTAAAAGTTAGTTAAATAATTTAAAAAAAAAAAAGTACTGCAAAATTTTTCTGAAATTTGGAGAAAAAACTGAAAATTAAAAAAATTAATTCAAGAAAGAAGCAATTTAAAAAAAGTTCTAAGTTAAAGAAAACAATTTAAAAAATTAATTAGAAAATTAATTCAAGAGAGAAATGAATTCAAAAAAGAAAAAATTAAAAAAACAATTTGAAGTAAAAAAAAACAAGTTAAGATTGGAAAAACAAATTGAAGAAAAAAATAATTTTAAAGAGAAGAAGCTAATGAAAAAATAATAAAAAAATTATTAAAAATTATTAAAAAAATTATTAAAAAAAAACAATCTGAAGTAAAAGAAAACAATTTAAGATTGGAAAAACAAATTAAAGATAAAAATAATTTTAAAGAAAGGAAGCTAATGAAAAAATAATAAAAAAAATTATGTATTGAAGAAGATCATTAAAAATTGAATAATATAATTGTAATTTGCAGAAAATATTTTAAAATTAGAGAAAATAATGTTAAAATGGCGGGAGAAATTGAAAAACTTGAAACTTAGAATTGGAGGAAAAAATCCAGAAATTTAATCAGAAATATATAATATATTTCTGGATAGTCGGAGAGTTAATTTGAAGCATTTTAAAAAATTTGTAATTTTGAACTAAAACAAAGCTTTTTCCACGAGAAAGCAAAATTAAGGATTAAAATTCAAAATTAAAGAAAATAGTTAAAAAATAATTTATTTATTTACTCATGTTAAAAATTCAAGAGAATAACTGAAAACTAAGAATAAAAATTTAGGACAATTATTAAAAAATTATTAAAATAATTAAATATGAAAGACGGTAATTGAAAATATTGAAATTAATTATCGTAATTTATATCAATAATTAGATATTTAAAAAGTTAATTGTATGAAGAAAAATATAATTAAAAAATCAGTTTTGATCAAATTAATTTTGAAAAATGAATATAATTATTGAAATTCGAAAAAAAAGTAAAATGATAATTACCATAAATATTAAAACTTGATTGCATTTTGGATTATTTTGCAATGTTAAATTTTTTTTTATGTATAAAATATTATTGATGAATGGAAAAATTGTAATAAAAAAAAAAATAATTGATTAATTTGAAGGGCATAATTAAAAATTCAGGAACACATTTTAGCAAATTAATGTTCTCAAATGTAAATTTGAGAAATAAATGAAAAATTCAACATTGAACATTGACGAAAATAATTGAGAAATTGAACATTATTAAAAATTGAAAAAAAGTAATTAAAAACTGAGTAAAATAATTGCAGAAACTGAAGAACATAATTAAAATTGTGATATAAATTATTCAAATTTGAATCAAATAATTGAACAAAAAAAACAATTTTTAAATAAAAAAATGAAACAAATGACTATAGATGACAATAATTAAAAATATAAAATGGATTTTAAAAAAAGAAAATTTGATATTGAGAAAGTTATTAAAAAAAATAAATAATAATTGAAAACTGACGAGACTAGTTAAAATGTAATAAAAATAAAGTATTCATAGAATCAATTGAAAAATTTAAAAAAATATAATTTATTTTTGAAAATGAGTAAAAAATGTCAAAATAAAATGGAAAAATTGAAAAACATAATTGAAACTTTAGGAAAAATATTAAAAAAATTAAAAAATAATTTTGAAGTAGTGGAAAATAATACGAAATCAAAGAAAATCGTAAAAAAATTCGTAGAATACGATTTACATTTTAGAATATTTTTATAAATTATAAGAAATTTGATAAATTTACAAAAACTAGTTAAAAAATTACAAAATTGAAGAAAAAATTGTTTCCTACCAAATTTATTAGTTTTGGTGGTAAATAGCTATTATTTATAAATGTTGTAAATTATATTATTGTTTTTTTTTTCTAAAACAATTTTGGGAGAGTTTCGAAGAGAAGTTAATAATTAAGTTAATAATTAATTAATTATTATTATTAATTTTTTTTTACAAAACAAGTTTAGGAGAGGAAAAAATGAATTAATATTATTATTGTTATTAAACAATAATGACAAGCAACCGAATTAATTTTTGACTATTGTAATGTAAATTAATTCAAGTTTTTAATATTGAATAAATTAAAGTTTGATTTAGTGCGCGTTTGGAATTTATTTTAATAAGAAAGACTTGGAGTTGTAAAAAATGTAATATTATTTTTTACTTTTTGTCTATACCATATTTTTAAATCGCATTTTGATAATTTTAAATTTAATTTTTAAAGTTATTGAAGAACACTAGGTTGAAATTATTAGAATTCATCTACGAATTCTCCTTTTAAGGAGTTTTATTCTGATATATTATTAATTTATTAATTTTAATATATATTTTTATTAAATTAATTAATTTTTTATATTTAAGTTTAACCGTAAATTCTGGCACTTAATTAATTTATAATTGTAAAATTTTACAAATTAAAAATTTCTTTTTTTTTATTAATTTTAAAAATGAAAATTTTAATTAAAGTAAATTTTGTTGAAGTATTTATTTTGGGCGAGGTTTTAAAACATTCATCTTTAATGTACATAGTTTTGACAAAAAGTATCCAAAGTGGGCTTGGTGTAAATTATAAGTTCCACAAGTAAGCGTGGCTTAAATAAGAAGCCTGATAAGTGGGAGTGGCTTAAACAAGTAGCTGCGGCAGTAGGCGTGGTTTTAATAGACCGCCACCAAAGTGGGCGTGGTGTCAATTATCAGTTCCCACACTGGGCGTGGCTTAAACAAAAAGCCTCATAAGTGGGAGTGGTTTAAAGAAACAGCTGCGACAGTAGGCGTGGTTTTAACAAACTGCCACCAAAGTGGGCGTGGTTTGTACTATCAGCCGACATAGTAGGCGTGGTTTAAACCGGCAGCTGCGACAATAGCCACAAAAATAATTCACAATTGTATTTTCTATTTTTTTCTCACACCTAAAAAAAGTCTAAAAACAATTTCCCATAAACTTACCGACAATACGAAAGTCGCCAAAATTTTTAACAATCCCAGTCGACGATCATCGATCAGAAAAGTCACCAAATGTTATTCTTCTATTCTTTCCTGTTGGACTTTAATTTCGAATAGTGCAGTTTTCGTTCGGAGAGCTTTTTGACCAATCCATTTCAATGCCGGAAGCTTGAAAAAAGCTTGTAAAAAATAGAAGAACCTGAACAAGAGAGATGGCTGGCGAGTACTCTTAGGAAAGATTCGAGGCTAAAATTCACTTGGCTCTATGCTGAAGCAGCGAATTTTTATCTGATCAAGTCGTGCATCGACCTACAGAAAAAGAATCATACACTTTTTCAAATAACCTTGTCAGCAATTCCCGAAACACAGTTTCCATAGGTTTTATTGATTTTTAACTTCAAAGAATCAGTTTTCCCGTAGAATTTTAATTAAACTACTGGGGAAAAAAAATCTATACATTTGATTCAATCACTTGCAATGTGAAAACAATTTTTTTTTATACTTACCTATAACAAACCATAATTGGCAAGCTTCATTGAATCGAGTAGCTCTTAGAAAATTATAAAAGTAATATTGTGTGAGTCGGAGCACAAACATTGGCAGCAGTTGAGCATTGCTCTTGACAAATATTGCTGTAATAAAGCAATTAAGAGGCGCTTGTACAAGAATGGCTTTTAATTCAACGTGGAGAATGTGTCAGGAGTAAAAGATCGCCGGATTTTACCGTTCGTTACGACCCGTTGTCCTTCTGGAAAAATATCTAGACTGTCTTCTTTTCCATCTTCAACGGCGGCCTTTGCTTCCACTTCTCGTACTCAAGTATTCCAAAAAAAAAAAAAGAAAAAAAATAGAGACTGGAAAACTGGAGCAAGTTGCCTATTAAGAGATTAGTTTTTATAACAGTTGCACGGATCCGTGCTTCAAGAAAAATATTGTTTCATCCCTCTTTTTTATTTTTCTCCATTTCTCTTTCCCCTTTGCTTCTTAATTTGAAAATAATTTTTCTTGCTGTCTAGAATCACTAGATTGAATTTCCTTCCATGCGCCAGAATAAAAACACTTTTTTCATTTTTGCAGTTTGAGGGATAATAATTATTAAAGAAAATCGATTAGGAGTTTTATAAATGTGCGGTAGGTTGTCAGCTTTAAATTGATCTGAAGAAGGTTAAAATCGGTTCATCCATTTTTGAGTTATGAAAGATTTAGTGGGGCTAGTAGCAGTGCGCCGGGCAAAACGGAGTCGAACCAATCAGAGCGCATCCCCACTCCAAGTGGCGCGCGGTGTGAGGATTAGTATAAAAGCCGGGCGGCTGGCAGAGCAGAGTCAGTCGCCAGCGGACCGCCGACGGGTCCACTCGTTGACTACCAGTAGTACCGTATGGCGGAGCGGAACTGAGCCAATCAGAGCGCATCCCCACTCCAAGCGTCGCGCGGTTAGAGGTATTTCTTCTCCATTAAAAAATTGCTAACAACATTTAATATTTTTATATATTAATTATAATATTAATTATCATTCCTACTTTACAAATCGGATACAATGAACATTATATAAATATTATTTTACTCAAAAATCGCATTCGTCTCAGAAGATAATCCTTCTTCTCAAACAGCTTTCTTCAATTTCTCCTAACAATTTTTACCTTATCCGTTTTTCCTCCCTTAATAAAGATCTCTCCTTGTCTTCGTTTCTTTTTCGCAATTAAGAAATTGTCTTTTGAGAAAACGCCGTGTCTTTTCGTGATGAGCGATCTTCTGCCCCGCGTCAGCAAATAATAAAAGTGATCAATTTACTAGGTACGAGGTGGGATCGATATTTTCCGAGGAATTCTTTTGGAAATGAAAACTCTGATTAATCGGAAGCGATGGTTAAACTTAATCAAGCTCAGGAATAACGATGATAGACAAACACGACCGGGTTAATGTGAAGAGGGTAGATTAAACATTTTTGTGTTGATACATTAGCCGAGGTAATAGAGAATTTTACAACAGTGGAAGGATGAGTCTGAACTTAATTACTTTCTAGCTATGAGAACTTTAACCTCTCTCCTCATTTGTTTGAACATCCTTTCCTCTCAGGACGTTAGAATACGTCGCAGACTGACTTCTTATCTCTTCTCGAGTTTACCTTTATAACCTACGATGTTCTCTTTTAGCCTTTATTAGTCTTCAATCTTCTTCTGTTCATTTTGCTTTGTAGATTGTCTTGAAATTCTCCCTTCATAGTCAATTGTTCCCGAGCTTATATTTACTTGATACAGTACTTAAAATTGGATCAGGAGTTTAATTACATCCACGAGCTAAAATTATATCAAAATTGTATTATCAAAACTACAGCATAGTTAATAATAATTATAATAATGAAAAATTAAAATACTAAATTATTGTTTGATTTGATTATTGATAATTGGAAAATATTAATTAAGAGGAAAATCGATATCAAAGTTGAAAATGTGAGAAATTGGATTTAATCGATTACGGGTGGTAATTCGAGGATTATAATTACGTGTTATGGGATATTAGAGAACCTTAAGCCAATCGACGTGTTAGTGGATAATCATGAGATGGAAAGCCATGGGAAGGGTGAACTATGGTTTGAAGCGCAGAGAAGAGAACGTTTCTTGCATACGGATCACGGTATTAACACTCCAGTGCTTCTCCAGCTGCATTGCGAAACCGTATGCTGTTTATGCAATTACACAACTTAACCCAAACTTATGCAGAAATTAAAAAATTTACCCTATTTTAATTGCACATGTCGACAAATGCGCGGAAATGTCTTATTAAAAAAAAAACAATTAATTAATAACTTCTAACTGTTCGTTTATTGATCTCCTTTGAGATTGATAGATTTTTATTGGTCTGAGGAAGAGGTAGAAAAACACTTTAATTAACACACAATGTATATCTTATATTAATGTTTATTTTTGAATCAACAATATTCATCCAAAGTGGCTCACTCATCAAATAAAGGTTGGTATAAGAAACAAACTAAACGTAGAATATTATAACAAAATTAATCAATGTTCCTTTCTTTTAAGAATTATGACCCGGTGGAATTACAATCGTCGAAATAAAAATAAGTATAAAAGAGAAACGAAACTTTCAATATTGTCTATAAAATGAGTTCACTGTTGTTTTCTTACAGGTTTGGCATTTTCGAGAATTTGTTCATAATAATGAGAAATATTAAATAAAGTCTAACAAGTCGAGTTGTAAATAAATTGAAAAAAGCACATTCTTACGTTCTTGTAATCAAACTACTGGAAGTGACACGAGACGTAAAACTTGCAGAAAAATGCAACCTCGCTTGCTCAACCCATTCTGAGAATATGGAGCCTTTTACAGCCTCAACTCGTAAAAAGCGTAAACCACAGAATACGCTGGTCCTCCTTTATCAGACTTTCAAATTCTTTATTCCCTCTTAGAAGAAGAGTGCCTTCACGCAAACGTCCTCTTATTCTTCCTCCAGCTTTGTAGCCAAACACATCGCATTCTATTGTTCGAAAAGAATAGAGAAAACTCCACGTCCGCAGGAAGATGACTGTCACTGAAAATTTGTCCCGACATTTTTAAAACATTCTCAAACTTGTAAAATAATCTCATTAATTGCAAAATACAATCAATAAATCTACATTTTAATTCTGGGCAATTTTCGCCCTAATATAAAATTTCTACTAAATATATCACTTTCACTATTTTTCGTCAAGATTCAAATATAAAAGTATACAAAAGAATTACATACATAATAATTTACAAGTTTCATTAATTTATTTATTTATTTATTCTGCCAACACCTGAAGTGTGTCACTAGATGTTTTTTTGTTTTAAAATTCAAAATCATATTTCACCTTTTTAAAATGTCTTCAAGTTTTAATTTTATAGCAGTTTAAATTTGCTAATTTAAGTTAATTGGAAATTCCATTGATTAGAAATTCATTGAATCTATCCCTCGAATATATTAAATTTGAAGTGATTTAAAAATTTCTACAATGTTTAATAACTCTTTTTTATTATTATTTTTATAACTTTAACTACAATTTTCAACTATTTTTAACATTTTTCAATTATTTTCCGCAAATTTTTAATTATTTTAATTATTTTCCAATTTTTTTCACAAATCTTAAATTTTCCTTTCCCAAATTTCAATTATGTTCTTTAATTTTTGCAATCACTTTTTCAGTTTTAATTATTTTTGTCTCAACATTAAATAAATTTTATTAATTATTCGTAAATTTTATATTATTTATCGCAAATTTAAATTGAATTTTTGTAATATAGTATTATTTTTGTCATTTTGCAATTATTGTCCTAAATTTTTAATAATTTTCATTATGTACTATGGTTCTCTAAACTTAAAAATGACATTAAGAAATTTTTCTATGGATAAGTTTCCGAGATATGAATTTTTTAAATTTTTAAAATTTTTTTACGTTTTTTTCTGAGGTAACTTCACGTTTTAGGCCGTATCTCGAGTTACAGACGTCCGATTAAGTTTTTCTAGGTGTCAAATTAAAGGTAATCAAATTCCAAACAATCGCTTTTCACATTATTTTTCAATCGGTTAAATATTTTAAGTGATATAGTCCAAAAAAAAAATAGAAAATTTGAGTTTTTGGCCCAAAATCTGAAAAACAAATTCATTCTACCGCCATGCAAAAATAGAAAACGTCAAATTATGTCGAGTTTTAAATTTTTTACATATATGGCTCACTTTTAGGAAAAAAAAAATGTATGGATGAAAAAAATTTATGGGTAATTATTGAAGTTATAGGCCAGGGTACTGAAATTCTCGTTTTACGCCATTTAGGTATTTAATTAATTTCAGCTGTCTTCAATTTTTTTTTTCAATTTTTAATTATCCACATTTTTTTAATTGATTTCTAAGGTTTTTAAATATTTTTTTCAATCTTAAATTATTTTAATTAATATTAAAAATTACCGACTTTTTTCTATTTTTTTTCGATTATCAATAACAAGTTTTTTTTTAATTTTAAATACAATTCTTTAATTATTTTCTTTAATTTTTAATCCTATTCTTCAACTTTTATTTCCATTCTTTAGTTTTTAATTGTTTTCTTCTGTAGTTATTAATTCTCAGCGTTTTTCAATTACTTTTTTCAGTTTTTATGTACATTCTTTAAATTTTAATTCAATTCTTCAAGTTTCAATTGCTTTCTTCAATTTTCAATTATTTTTTTCAAATTTAATTATTTTTTTCCATTTTCAATTCAGTTGACAAATGTGCAATTATTCCTATAATTTTCTTAAATTTAAAATTTGTAATTTTTTAGTTTATATGGAATATTTCTTGTTTAATTTTTTTAATTATTTTCTTCAGTTGTCTATTAATCTTATTATTTTTCGAATTTTGATTTCAATGGACAATTATTTTCGTCATTCTCCACATATTTTCTTCAATCTTTCAATTATTCTAGTCATTTTTAAACTATCTCCGACAATTATTAATGGTTTTCCTCAATTTTCAATTATTTTCTCAAATTTTTTCAATTTTCAATTATTATTTGGAGATTTTATAATTATTCTTTGATTTTTAAAAGTATTTTGTTTAGTTCTCCATTAATCTTTCTATTTTTAAAATTTTTGTTAACACTGTTAATTTTTTTTTTTTAATAGTTAATTATTTTCGTCAATATTTTATTATTTTCCTCATATTGTCAGGTTTCTTTTAATTATTATCAATCATTCTCTTGAAAATTCCATTTAATTCTTTAATTTCGAATTTATGTCTTTAATTTTTAATTATTTTCAAATATTTTGTTTAATTTTCAATTATTTTTATCGATTTTCAATTAACTCTTTCATAATCAATAAGTCTCGTATACCATTTTCAATTTTATTTTTTCACTAATAAAAACTATTTTAAATTTTTAATTTAATTATTCAATTCTCAGTTATTGCCTTCACATTTACATTCCAATTTATCTCCTTTTTTCCATTATTTTTTTTTTCAATTTTTAAGTATGTTTTATAAATTTCAATTCAATTCTCCAATTTTTAATTGCTTTCTTCAATTTTTAAAAATTTTTTTATTTTAATTATTTTTTTTATTTTTAATCCAGTTGATAAATGTGCTTTTTTCCGACAATTATTTCTTTAATTTTCCTAATTTTTCAATTTGCAATTTTTTTCTTTAAATTTAATATTTCTTGTTTAATTTTTACCATTTATTTTTTTAGTTGTCTATTAATCTAGTCATTTTTCGAATTTTGTTTTCAATTGACAATTATATTCGTCATTCTTCACATTTTCAATATTTAACAATTCTTGTATTTTTTCAATGTTTTTCACTCATAAAAAATATTTTGAAATTTCAATTTAATTATTTAATTCTCAGTTATTCTCTTCAAATTTAAATTCCATTTTTCAATTTTTAATGAATTTCTTTAAAATTACAAAATTATCGCCTTTTTTATTATTTTTTTTATTTTTTTTATTGTCAATAAGTTTCTTTAATTTTAAATTCAGTTATTCAATTATTTTCTGTAATTTCCAATTGCATTCTTCAATTCTTATTTACATTTTTCAATTTTTATTTACATTCTTTAGTTTTTAATTGTTTTCTTCTGCATTCATTAATTCTCGGCTTTTTTCAATTACTCTTTTTCAATTTTTAAGTATATTTAATAAATTTCAATTCCATTCTTCAATTTTTAATTGCATTTTCAATTATTTTTTTTTATTTCCAATCCAGTTGTCAAATGTGCAATTTTTTCCGACAATTATTTCTATAATTTTCTTAATTTTTAAATTTTGCAAATTATCTTCTTTAAATTTAATATTTCTTGTTTAATTTACTCAATTATTTTCGTCAGTTGTCTATTAATCATTTTTCGAATTTTGTTTTCAAATGTCAATTATTTTTGTCATTTTACACACATTTTCTTCAATTTTTCAATTATTCTCTTCATTTTTCAACTAGTTTATTCAATTATTTATTATTTTCCGCAATTTTCAATTATTATTATAAAATTTTATAATTATTCTTTGATTTGTTAAATTATTTTGTTCGGTTGTGTATTAGTCTTCCCATTTTTTCAATTTTGTTTTTAATTTTCAATTATTTTCGTCATTTCGATATTTTTTTTCAATTCTTAAATATTTTCTTTAATTTTTAATTAATATATCGATTTTCAATTATTTCTTCAATTTGCGATAATCCTCGTATTTTTTCAATTTTTTTTTTTCACTCATACAAATTATTTTAAAATTTTAATTCAATTATTCAATTCTCAGTAATTCTCCTTTTATTTAAATTTCACTTTTCTATTTTTAATTAATTTCTTTAATATAAAAAAATTATCGAAATTTTTTATTATTTTTTTCGATTACGATTAAGTTTTTTTTAATTTTAAATTCAAGTGTTCAATTAATTTCGTTAATTCTTAATTCCATTCTTCAATTTATATTTACTTTCTTCAGTTTTTAATTGTTTTCTTCTTTATTCATTAATTCTCGGCTTATTTCAATTACTTTTTTTCAATTTTTAAGTATATTTCATAAATTTCAATTCTATTCTTCATTTTTTAATTGCATTTTAGATTTTCAATTATTTTTTTTTTATTTTCAATCCAGTTGTTAAATGTGCAATTTTTTCCAACAATTATTTATATAATTTTCTTAATTTTTCAAATTATTTTCTATAAATTTAATATTTCTTGTTTAATTTTTACAATTATTTTTTTTTTAGTTGTCTATTAATCTAGTCATTTTTCAAATTTTGTTTTCAATTGTCAATTATTATCGTCATTTTGTAATTTTTTCTCAATCACGAATTATTATTTTTTTTTAATTTTAATTTAATTCTTAAATTTCCAATCTAGTTGTTCAATTTCCAATTATTTCCAACAGTTATTCCTATAATTTTCCAATTATTTTGTTTAAATTTATTATTTATTGTTTAATGTTTTAAACTATTCTTTCTAATTGTGTTTAAAAAAATGTACGAATTTTGTTTTCAATTGTCAATAATTTCCATTATTTTTCTGATATATTCTTTAATTTTATAATTTTTATTATTTAAATTTTTCAAAAAATTATTGTTTTAAATGACAAACGCCAAAGCAAAGTTTGCCGCGCGCTTTGTTAATTTTACTTATTGTTAACTAATTAATTTAATTGTTTAATCTAATTACTTAATAATAACAAAACACGTATTATGGGAATTGAATTTAGGTTTTTGGTAGTTGATGTGTAAGCGTGGGGGGCTTAATTCAGTACCAATCAGCTCAGATAATATTGACAATTTGAGATCTATGTCAGCAATCTGTATTGCCTTAAGGCTACAATTTCTAGGTATATTAAGACAATGTCACTTGCAGCTGGTCGTTGTCCAGCTTTGGGTAGTAAACCAAGTGGGTCGATTTCGAATCGATGTATTGCCACTTCTCAGGTGTAATGCTCATTATACGCATACACGATCTTGAGAATTTACTACCAGTTACACGTATTTCAATAGATCAAGTCCATTAAATAATACAAGCCCATCAACTGTCAAGGATCTCGAGAGTGAAAATAATTCAGTGATACATACAGATAAACGGATAGTATCAATTCGATACTAAAAAAAGCGAACCAGAAAATAATATCAGAATCAAAAAGAGAATACAATACTTATCGCGAATTGTACCAATTACTGCGGTGTGAAATCCAAGTCCGATAAAAGATTGAAAAAGAAGATAAATATTTGACTGATTTTAAAAGCCCTCTTGTTATATTAATTAAAATATTAAAGAAAATTATATATTGTTAAAAATAACGATTTTATAAAAAAATACTCTGTGCTGGTATTACTGAGGGTTTGCACCAATGACTGTGCCTCAACTACTGCAGTGAGAATAACGTGTTTTTGAATATTAGCTTGTCGGCAGTAATAGAAACACGCGTATGTTCCAATTACTGCAATAAGTTGTAATTTAAACTTGAATAATTAATTATTTAAATGTAAGTATTTATTAGCATTTATATCGAGTGAGGTTTTAAATCATTTTTCCAATTAATTAAAATTAATTTTAAACACTTAAAAAGTGCATAATAACTTTTTTCAATAAACTGCAGTAATTGGTGCATTCGCAGTAATTGGTGCATTCGCAGTAATAGGTACATCCACGCTATTTTAATTTAATTCCGGCAGATATAATCGGTAATGTAAACTGATTTAAGTCAGGCTCGTAAAAATGATAATTTAGTATTTATTATTTTCTTTATCATTATATTTCTTAAAATAGAAAGTCTTAATAATACTGGTTTTCTTTGTGCAGAATGTACGAATGTATTGATCGTTCGCCTAATTATTAGTGGTTTTTTTAATCAGAAATCGCTAAATCTCCCGAAATGATAGCGAGAAAAGACTATGTTAGTCGTTTTTATTTCTTTAATTATATTTATTTACTTTCTTTTAAATTCTTTTAGTTTTTTCCTTCCATTATTGGAACCATTATATCAAAATAAAAACTGTATTGAATATTAGAAAATATTGTCAGTTAACTGAAAATTAAATTTTTATGTTAAAAACATTTTTTATCCATGAAACGACTTAGTCACAAAAATCGTGAAAATTGTAAAAATAAAAAGATAATTGAATTATATTACAAACCGAGCAATTAAATACCGAAGAGTGTCTATTTTGCATTTGTCGTTAATTCATAGGTTGTTTTTTTCCCTTTCTTTAATTTAAATTTTAAGTACCGATGTATACAAAGTTACATGTAAATCAAAACGTATAACGAATGTTAATTTTTTCAAAGATAATACACGTTTTTCAAAATACGAAAAAAGTAATCTTATTCACCTACTGCAAAACAAAGTATTACACTACTGAAATAATATATATTTTTTAATTAGTTATTTTCGAGCTTGAACTGAATTCAACGTTTGGCGATTTTCTTCTAAAAATGGAACGATTTCTTTTACATAAACTATTGTAAGTCATCTAAATAAATGTACAGTAATAAAGTATATCAATAAATAATTAATAATTTAAACAATTTTTAAAATCTGTGTTACAAGTAAATTCTTTAATATCATTATTGTTAAACGTTTAATAATCACAGAAGACTTTTTCATTAATAGGATTATTCTGCTATTTGGTAAAAGTATAGCTAACGAGACAGTAAATTCGCTTGGTAAGTTAATAATCTTCTTGCTAAGTAAAAAAAGTAATTTTTAAAAAATATTTTTAATTAAAACTATTCTACATTGCATGAGGAAAATCTAACTAATCATCTGAAATGGAAATTTCACAAAACTTTCCATAAGAATTTCAAAAGAAAATTTCCATAAAATCTTACATTTGTAAAAAAAAAGATTCTTATTTTTTTATAGCACAATTCATTCGAGGTGGAATGGACAAGGATACAAACCCTTGTGATGATTTATATACTCACACTTGTGGTTCTTCGATAAGAAAAATTGAAGATTTTGAACATTGGAATACAAATGATTTGATTAAACAGAAAATACATCAAAAGATATACAGTTGAGCAAAATATTCAGAACTACTTTTAAATTAACATAATTTGCATAAATAATATATAATTATAAATTATTTACTATATTTTATTCCCCTAATTAGTTTTGGTTTCTAGATATATATATAATGATGAAGAGAATATATTAAAAAATCTTAATGATAATACGAAGTTATGGAAGGAAATTACCTGGATTAATGTTTGCATGAATGAAAGTAAATATATAAATTATGAAGATGTTTTTAAACATAAAAAACTACGATTTTTACTGACAAAAGAGTTTAAAATAAATTTTTTTTTTCAAATTTAAATATCTCCGCATATCTAGACTGTAGGAATGTTCATTAACTTCTGTTAATGTCAATTTGATTTTTTGCAGAAAATTTTAGAAAATTAGAAGCATTCAAAAGTTACATTGAAAAGTTTGGAACATGGCCGATGGTTTTGAAAGAGAATTTTCAATCGTGGCAAAAGATAGAAACAGGTTTTGCCAAACTTCAGGGGCTAAGTACATTTTTTGATTTACATCTTTATGGAGAAGGATTCTTTGTAAATATGAAAAAGGGCTAAATAAAATTATTAATGTTTTAATAGAAATGATACATTATTATTTTATTAAGGATTTTTATTTAAAAGAACTAATTAATTGTTTTTAAATTAAATTTTCCCAATAAAAATTTTGTATTTTGAATTTAGAAATAGAGAATCTAATATATAAAAAATACATTACAGATCAATATACCAAAAAGGAGTAGTTTTTTACATATAAATAATCCCAAATTTGAGATTAATTTAATAAATTTAATGCTACCTGCAATTATGTCATTACAATCAACGCTGAAAATTAGTAGTAATTTATTTTTGAAAGGAACTGAATTGTCAAATGAAATAAAAATTCTTAGACAATTTCAAGTTGAATGGGAGGAGGTAATTAAAACTAAAGACTAAAAATTTAGGAATTCTTCTAGAAATTTATTTTACTGTTAATTTTTTATGAGACAATCTTTTTTTTTCTTCTTCATCATCATCTTCTGCAACGATAATTTACTAACCATATTTAATTTCAATAACATTATAATAAAAGTGGAAATTAAATTTTTTAGATTTGGAAAATGCATTCTAAAACTTGTAAAATAATTGATTTATTGACATTGCAAGAAGAAACTACAAAATTTTTATTGCTGTACAATCAAGTTGATGTATGTAAAAACAATTTACGAGGCCAATAAAATTTTGATTATAACTTAAAAAAATTTTTAATAAAATATGTATATATTATATATATAATATATGTCTGACTTTAAAAACTAATAATAATCTATTTTTATTATCTAGTTTTATAATCTAGTTTTGAATAATTCTACAAAGTTTGGTGTCAAAATATTCATTATTTGTAGAAAAAGTTTACGGACAAATTTTGTCTAAACCAGTGACGTCATTCTCCATCACATGCCCTTAAAGGGTTAAAAAAGAATGAGTTCCAAATTATTCATTATCTTTTTTCAGTTTGAAATTAAAGAAAGCTACTTGGAAAATGTATTTAATTTTAAAAAAGCTCAACTTCAATTACTGGTGAAACAATATTTACTGGAAAACAAACTAGGGTAGATTATTGACATTTTGTATCAAAAATACTGACATTTACGAATATGAAATCATTTTAATAATCCATTTTTTCTCAGATCTTTTGGTAATATTCAAAGCACAAGCCTTTATCAGTCTTCACTAAATGCTATAAGTAAGCTTTTTTATGATATTGATGTATGGTTGATAAAAAAATATTTGATTTTCAATATTAGATAATAATTTCAACAAATTGTGTGTAATAAATTTTACAGCTGTTCCAGCAGAAAAGATTTTCTCGTATTTTATCGATGTAAATAATCCAATGTAAGTATTTTATAAATATGAACCTTGCCTTTTCTTATAAACAATTTTTATTCGCTATTATTATTATTATTATTATTATTTTAAACCTATTTAGGACATGAGATTATGTAAAATTATATATTTTTGATTTTTAAAGTTCCATGAACTACGGCGTTATGGGTGTTATTCTCGCCCATGAAATTGGTCACGGACAGGATTTAAGTGGTATTTATAAACTTTTCTTTAGGAAAATAGAATACAATTTATAATTCTATATTCTGAAATAATAATGTAATTATGTTAATAACAGAATACGCGAAACTCATTCAAGCAGGAACTGAAACTTACAACAAGTATTCTGATTTTAAATTATGTTTATTCGAACAGATGAATAAACATGGTGTAAGTTTTGCATTATATATTAATTTTAATGTAATTAACAGAAATCTATAGTTTTCGAAGTGTATGAATTCTAAAAAGGACATATTTTTTAAACATAGATAAATTTTGAAAAAACATTTAAGGAAATTTATGCTGACTCAATTGGAATTAAAGTAGCTTTTAATACATTAAAGAGAATTATTTGCGAAGATGTAAATAATGACGAAGAAATAACCGAATTAGATTGCAGGCATTGGAAGAAATTGTTTTTTATTTCTTACCCTGCTGTAAGTACTAAAAGATTACATTTAGGTTTAAAATTATGAAAAAGCCAGTGGCGTAAATATTAAGGGGCAAACTTGAGCTCAGGAGTCCCTCAGTCAAGCCTAATAAACCTTTTTTTTGGGGAAAAAATTTATAAAATTTTAGAATTAAAAAAATTGCAAAAAATAATTGAAATAATTGAACAAAATAATTATAAATTTTTTCAAATTAATTGAAAAAAAACAAATTAATTAAAAATTGGGGGAAATAAATTAAACAAGATAAAAATAATTTAAAATTGAAGAGAATAATTTTTAATTAAGCAGAAATAATTAAAAACCTTTTAGAAATTACGAAAAAGAACGAAATTAATTTAGAATTGAAAAAAATAATATAAAGAATCATATAAATAATAGAAATTGAATAAAATAATTAAAATCTCAGATAAACAGTATAAAATTTTGGAAATTATAAAAGAAATGAAAAAAATTGAAAATTAAAGGATATAAATTTTGGAAAATAATTGAAAAATGATGCTAGAATTTGAAACTGGAAAAAAATAATTAAAATATGATACAAGCAATAACAAGATGTAAAAAATAAATCACATTTGAGTGAAATAATTGAAAAAAATTACAGAAATTTGTTTTAAATAAAAAAAAAAAAATAATTGAACTTTGCGAAAAATACATGAAGATCTTAGAAATTGACTGAAAAAAATTAAGAATAACTAAAAATTGCAGAAAAGAATTGAGGAAGGCTAAAAAAATTAAATTTGTGATGATTAATAAAAAAAAATTGGAAATTAGAAATTGAAGAACATAATTCAAATTTTAGAAAAATACTTAAAAATTTTTGAAAATTAGAATAATAATTAACAATTGAGAAAAATAATTAAAAAATGATAAAATTGATTCGAAACTAAACAAAATAATTAAAATATACTAAAAATAAATTAAATATGAAAAATTGAAAACAGTAAATAAAATTGGAGAGAAATAATTAAAAAAATTACATGATTTTGTTTAAAAAAAATAATAATAATTGAAATTTTAGAAAAATACATAAAAATCTTTGAAATCGATTAAAAAGAATTAGAATAACTAGAAATTAGGGAAAAGAATTAAGGAAAGCTGAAAATAAATTAAATTTACGATAATTAATATAAAACTTGGGAAATTATAAGAATAAATGGTAATAATTAAAACTTGAAGGAAATAATTAAAACTTAAAGAAAATACATTAAAATTTTAGTAAATGAGAATCAAAATTAACAATTGAGGAAAATAATTGAAAAATGATGGAATTAATACAAAATTAATAAAAGTCATTGAAATATACTGAAAATAATTTAAATATAAAACATTGAAATCAGTAAATAAAATTTGGGAAAAATAATTGAAAAAATTAAATAATTTTGTTAAAAAAAAACAATAATTGAAATTTTAGAAAAGTATATGATGATCTTAGAAATTAATTTCAAAAAAATTAGAATAACTAAAAACAGGGAAAAGGAATTGAGGAAAGCTAAAAGTAAATAACGATAATTAATAAACAAATTTGGAAATTATGAAAGCAAATCAAAATAATTAAAAATCGAAGAAAATAATTGAAATTTTAGAAAAAAACTTAAAAATTTTTGAAAATTAGAATAATAATTAACAATCGGCGAAAATAATTAAAAAATTATAAAATTAATTTTAAATTGAGAAAAAAAAATTAGAATAATATGACTTGGACGAAAATAATTTAAATGTGAAAGATTGGAAACAGTAAATTATTAAATAGAATAATTAAAAAATCGCAGAAATAAATGAAAATTGATGAAAATGCTTATTAAAATTTCAGATAAATAATTGATTTTTTTTAAAATTATATCAAGAGCATGGAAATAATTAAAAATCGGAGAAAATAGTATGAAATTACAGAATTTGATTTTAAGCGAAAGAAAATAATTGCAAAATCGTTAAAAAGTTGAAAATTGAAGACAATAATCTAAATTTGAGATAATAACTGAAAATTTAGGAAATTAATTGAAAAATAATAAACATATCAAAAGATGTAAAAATAATTCCAAAATGATAAAAATAATGGTAAATTAAAAGAATTAATTTCACAGAAAATTGTTCTGGATTAAATTAATCTGCAATGCTTTTTTATACCAAATGGAATTTAAATAATTTGAAATTGGCTTAAAACAATCGCGGTGCAGATTATTTTAATACTTAAAAGTTTTTACTGTTAAATTTGCGATAAATAATATAAAATTGATGAATAAATAATAATTAAATTGATTGAAAGTCATGGCAAAAATAATTAACATTAAAAAAGTGTTTGAGAAAACTAAACAAAATAATTGAAATTTGAGGAAGGTAAATTTAAGATTTAGGGAAACAATTTAAAAATAAATTAAATAATTAAGAATTGTAGAAAATAGTTTAAAAATGATAAAAATAGTACAAAATTGTATTTTAAAAGGTGATATATGATTTAAAATATTAAAAGAAAAAAACATCTATTGACAAACAGGTTTTTGGACAAAATGAATGAATTCAACTTATAAATTATTATTTTTAATTTGGGACCTATTTTCCTTTTAGCCCCAGGGCCCATATCTCCCAGTTGCGCTACTGGAAAAAGCTTTTTCATTTTGAATTACATAATGTTAAAATATTTTTTGTAGTATTTGTGTATGCGACCAGTTGTGACTGATTACAACATGGGTATTTATCCGCCAGTAAAAATTAGGATTAATAATTTAGTAAGCAACGTGAATGACTTCACTGATGATTTTATGTGCGATAAAAGTAACGATTTATACAAAACTAAAAAATGTCATATATGGTCGGAAACATAAGATCGTTATGTATTGTAAAAATTGACAATAATCTGTAAAAATTTGTTATAGTACAATTTAAAATGTTATTTTTATGTTATTTTTATGTTATTTTATTTATGCAATTACATAAATAAAAAATCTAAAAATATTACTAGATGTTATAAATATATTGTTATTTTATTAAAAATAAAAACTGTATTGATTATTAGAAAACATTCCCAGTTTAATTGTTTTTATCTTCGTATATTTTTTTTTTTATGAATTTTTAAACGACTCGGTCACAACAATCGTGATAAACATGAAAAAATAAAAATAAAGAGAGAATTTAATTATATTAAAAACCGAGCAATCAAATACTGAGAAATGCCATTTTTGGATTTGTCATTAATTCATAGGCTACTTTTTTCCATTTCTCTGATTTAAAATTTTAAGTTCTGGTGTATCAAGAGCTGCGTGTAAATCAAGACGTAAATCATATTTAAATATTTTAAAGTAGGAATACGTTTTTCAAAATATGAAAATACTGAAAAGAAAAAGTTAACGTTTAAAAAAAGAATCTTGAATGAAAAGCAAATGTTGAGGATCTACTTTTTTAGAGTTTTGAAAGTAATGAAAATTAAATTTTGTACCATTTTTATTTTTACTTCCTGCAAAAGTATGCTTAGTCACCTAGTGCAAATGAAAGTACTGCACTATAAGAATAATATATATTTTTAATCATTATAAATACATTTTCAAGTGTGCTTTCAAATCAACGTGTTTGTGAATTTTCTTCTAAAAATCAAAAATAGAACGATTTCAGTTACATAAAATAGTGTAAGTCATCTAAATAAAAGAAAACTTATTAATTGCTTACTTATTTACTTTTTCTAATAAAGTATATCAATAAAACAAGTTTGAGAATGTTTTTTTCTGATATTTTTTTTTCTCCTGATATTTAATAAGAGTATCGCTAACGACAAGTTTAATTCTCTCGGTAAGTTGATAATATAATAAATTATATAATAATTATAATATAATAATAATTAATAAACTTTTTGCTACACTAAAACAAAAGTCATTTTTATAGCACAGTTCCTTCGAGGTGGAATGAACAATAATATTAACCCTTGCGATTTATTACTTATTTTGTGTCGTTGTCTACAATAATGTTTTGTCTTTAAGCAAATTATATTTACACCACATTAGTATTGAAAGATATTAAAATTTTATATCATGATTTTACGAATCCTTAAATGAGGTATTTATTATTTACACGAAATGAAAGGAAAACTTTTATTAACAATTTTTCTCTAAAATATACTAATTATGATAATAGTTATATTTTTTAAACGATAAATAATTTTTTTTTTTAAATGTCTGCATTTTGTTATATCCTTAAAATAAAAAATATTTTCAAGCCAATTGTTAGAAAAGTTTTTTTATGTATGTAAGTACAAATGGTTTAGTCACGAAAATCGTAAAGAATACATAAATAAAGTATTGATTTTATTACAAAACGACCAGTCGAACAACGACGAGTGTCTATTTCGGATTTGTAGTTTTTTTATATTTTTCCCTTTCTCTGATTTTAGTCTTTAGGTACTTCTTTAATAATTATTAATATTATTTCAGAGTGTAAACTAAGCTGAATGTTTGACATACGAAACTTTTGGATTTTCTCCCAAAAATGAAACAACTTTTTTTGCATAAAATATTGTAAGTCATTTAAATACGTGTAAAATCAAGGATATTAATAATAAAAAATGTTGAAAAGCTTTTTTTTTTCAATGTAAAATACATAATTTAATCGCATATTATTGTACAACGTTTATTAATCTCAGATAATTTTTTTATTAATAGAATTCTACTAATATTTGACAAAAGTATCGCTGAACAAGAATTCAAGTCGTTTGGTAAGTTAATAAACTTCTTGCTACTTTCAAATAAAAGTAATTTTCGGAAAGATTTAGATGGAATCTTTTTATAAAAAAGAATACCAAGTAGAATGGTTTTAATTCAGTTGACATGTTATTTTTTATAGCACGATTCATTCGTGGTGGATTAAACACGACAATAAACATTTGTGATGATTTATATACTCACGTTTGTGGTTCCGCAGACAGAAAAGTTGTACAATTGGAAGAATGGAATTCTAATAGTTTGGTTGAATTAAACATATACCCTAAGATAAACGGTAAACTCGAAAATTACAAGTATTTTTATCTCAATTTTATTTCATAAATAATTTTCGACATATCGAATTTCCTAATTTAGCTTCTTCTAGATTTTAATCGATTTGTTCCATTTTCTAGATATCTATCAAAATAGAAATAATGTATTAAAAGGTCATGATAGTAATTCAAAGTTAAGGAAGGACATTGCATGGATTAAAGTTTGCATGAATGAAGGTAAATATACCAATTAAGAAAGTGTTTTAAAATATAAAAAGCTTTGATTTCTACTGCACAAAACAGGCAGATTTCAAATCTCTTTAAATTTGAATAACTCCGGATACCTAAACAAGGTTTATTATTAAATTTTAATGTTAAATGCAATTCTGACGAGAAAGAATAATTTAATTTTTTTGCAGATAATTCTGCAAAATTGGAAGTGTTTAAGAGCTACATTGATAAGTTTGGAGCGTGGCCGATGATTTCTGAAAATAATTTTTATCAATCATGGCATGGGATAGAAACATTAGAAACAGGTTTTGCCAGACTTCGAGGGCTGAGTACATTTTTTGATCTTCATCTGAAAGAACGAGATTCATTTTTGGTAAATTATAGAAAGCGGACTGAATAAAATTGATGTTCTTAGAGCATTAAGATATTATTCTGTTTAAGGTTTAATTAACTATTTTAAAATTAAATTTGCACAAATTTGCCACTTTTTGAGATAAAAACCAAAGACTTGGTTTAATCAAAAATCGGAAATTAATAAATGATTGAGTATAAAATACATTACAGATTGATATACCAAGAACAGCTGGTTTTGAACACATAAGACTACCCCAATATGATCAGAATATGGTTAATGGAATGCTACCTACAATTCAAACATTACAGTCAATGCTGACAAATAATAATAAAGTTTTTTTTACAAAATTTCAGTTATTAGATGAAATACAAAAACTAAGAGCTTTTCAGCAAGATTGGTTAATGGTAATTATGATTAATGACTAAAAGTTTAGTAAATTTTCTTAAAATACATTTCATTATTAATTTTTTATCGGAAATTTGTTTCATTCTTATTCTTCTTGCATTTTCTCTTCTCCTCTTTCTTCTTCTTCTTGTACTTCAAGTTCTTTTATTTTTTCCTTTTCTTTCATTTCTTCCTTTTCTTCTTTCTCCTCCTCTTCTTCTTCTTCTTTTTCTATTTCTGTTCCTGTAACATCTACCAAGAGTATGTATTACAGCTAATAATATTTAAATTAAATAACATAAGCTTAAATTTAATTTTCCAGATTTGGGAGAAGCATAATAAACCTTGTCAAAAAATTAATTTATTAGCGTTGCAAAAAGAAACCAAAGTTTTTTTAAGACAACGTCGTAGACTTGGTGTACGTATACATAATTAAGGATTTTTCACTGACTTAAATAAATCTCCGTTTACAGTAGCGTAACTATTAAGAGGCAAAGTGGGGCAGAACCCTGGGCTCTTAAGCTCAGGGGGCCATAAGTCAACCCTAATAAAAAAAATTTTTTTTTTGTCAAAATTTATAAAATCTAAGAATTAAAAAAATTATTGAAATTAAATAAAATAATTGCAAATTTTTTCATATTAATTAAACTAAAATATAATCAATTAAAGATTGGGGAAAGTAATTTAAAACATCATAGGAATATTTTAAAAACAAAGAAAATAATTTAAATTTAAGAAAATTACTTGAAACTTTCAAAAATATATTGAAAAAATTTAAATAATGAAAAATTAGGGAAAATAATTGAAAATTGAGATAAGTAATATAAAATTGAAAAAAATAATTAAAATTTTAGAAAATTATTGAAAATAAAAGAAAATAAATAAAACAAGATAAACATAATTTAAAATTAAAGAAAATGATTTTTAATTAGACAGAAATAATTAAAAACGTTTTTAAATTACGAAAAAGAACGAAAGTAATTGAGAATTGAAGAAAATAATATAAAAAATCATATAAATAATTGAAAATGGAATAAAACAATTAAAATCTCAGATGAATAGTTTAAAATTTTAAAAATTATAAAAGAAATGAAAAAAATTGAAAATTAAAGGATAAAAATTTTGGAAAATAATTGAAAAATGATGCTTGAATTTGAAACTGGAGGAAAATAATTAAAATATAATACAAGCAATAAAAAGTTGTAAAAAATAAATCACATTTCAGTAAATTGAATGAAAAAAATTACAGAATTTTTGTTAAAAAAAATAACAATTGAACTTTGCGAAAAATACATGAAGATCTTATAAATTGAATAAAAAAAAATTAAGAATGACTCAAAATTAGAGAAGAGAATTAAAGAAAGCTAAAATTAAATTAAATTTACGATAATTATTAAAAAAAATTTGGAAATTATGAAAATAAATGGAAATAATTAAAATTGAAGAAAATGATTGAAGTTTTAGAAAAATATTAAAAACTTTAGAAATTCAGAATAAAAATTAACAATTGAGGGAAATAATTGAAAAATGATAAAATTAATTTAAAATTAATAAAAATAATAAAAATATACTGAAAAAATTTAAATAAGAAAGATTGATAACAATCAATAAAATTTGAGAGAAATAATTGAAAAATGCTAAAAGAAATGAAATTTACGATAATTAATAAAAAAATTAAAAAATTATGAAAGCAAATCAAAATAATCAAAAATCGGAGGAAATAATTGAAATTCAACAAAATAATTGAAGGTTTTTTAAATTATTGAAAAAAAAATGAAATCCAATAAAAATTTAAAAAAGTAATTTAAAAAAATCATAGGAATATTATAAAAACAAAGACAATAAATTAAATTTGCGAAAATTATTTGAAAATCTTAAGAATATATTGAAAAAAATTAAATTATAAAAGGTTAAGAAAAATAATTGAAAATTTAAAAAAATTATTGAAATCTCAGATAATAGGTTTAAAATTTTATAAAAAATAAAATTGAAAAATAATTGAACTTTTAGAAAAATACTTAAAATTATAGAAAATTACAATAATAATTAACAATTGGAGAAAATAACTAAACAATGATACGATTAAATAAAAATTGAGAAAAAGAATTAAAATATATGATAAAAATAATTTAAATCTAAAAGATTTGAAACAGTAATTGAAAAAAAAATAGAATTAAAACAATTGCAGAAAATATAAAATTTAATAAAAATTAAGGAAAGTTATTTAAAAATCATAGGAATATTTTAAAAACTAAGAATATAATTTAAATTTGTGAAAATTACTCAAAAATCTTAAAAATAAATTGAAAAAAATTAAATAATGAAAAAATAAGGAAAATAATTGAAATTTTAAAAAATTGATTGAAATTCAACATAATAATTGTAATTTTTTTTTAATTTATTAAACTAAAATATAATCAATTAAAGATTAAGGAAAGTAATTTAAAACATCATAGGAAAACTTTAAAAACAAAGAAAATCATTTAAATTTAAGAAAATTACTTGAAAATACTAAAAATATATTGAAAAAAATTGAATAATGAAAAATTAAGGAAAATAATTGAAAATTGAAAAAAATGACTGAAAATAAAGATAAGTAATATAAAATTGAAAAAAATAATTAAAATTTGAGAAAATAATTAAAAATTGAAGAAAATAAATAAAATAAATAATAAAATAAAAAATAAATCATATTTAAATAAAACAAATAAAAAAAATTACTGAATTTTGTTTAAAAAAAAAAAGATAAAAAAAATAATTGAACTTTGCGAAAAATACATGAAGATCTTATAAATTGAATAAAAAAAATTTAAGAATGACTAAAAATTAGAGAAGAGAATTGAAGAAGGCTAAAATTGAATTAAATTTACGATAATTAATTAAAAAAATTTGGAAATTGTGAAAATAAATGGAAATAATTAAAAATTGAAGAAAATGATTGAAGTTTTAGAAAAATACTTAAAAACTTTAGAAATTCAATATAAAAATTAACAATTGAGGGAAATAATTGAAAAATGATAAAATTAATTTAAAACTAATAAAAATAATAAAAATATACTGAAAAAGTTTAAATAAGAAAGATTGATAACAATCAATAAAATTTGAGAGAAATAATTGAAATTTAAAAAAATTATTAAAATCTCAGATAATAAATTTAAAATTTTAGAAGTTATAAAAGAAATGAAAAGAATTGAACATTAAAGGATAAAAATATTAAAAAATAATAGAAAAATGATGTTACAACTTAAAACTGGAAGAAAATAATTGAAATATGATACAAGCAATAAAAAGTTATAAAAAACAAATTGCATTTGAGAGAAATAAATAGAAAAAAATACAGAATTTTGTTTTAAATAAAAAAAAATAGTTGAAATTTGCAAAAAATGCAAGAAAATCTTACAAATTGACGGAAAAAAATTTAGAATGACTAAAAATTGGAAGAAAGGAATTGAGAAAAGCTAAAAATAAATTAAATTTACGATAATTAATAAAAAAATTTTGAAAAGTATGAAAGCAAAACAAAATAATTAAAAATCAAAAAAAAATGATTGAAATTTTAGAAAAATACTTAAAAATTTTAGAAAATTACAAGAATAATTTACAATAGGCGAAAAAAACTAAACAATTATACGATTAAATAAAAATTGAGAAAAAGAATTAAAATATGATAAAAATAATTTAAATATAAAGGATTTAAAACAGTAAACAAAATTTGAGACAAGTAATTGAAAAAATCATAGAATTAAAAAATTGCAAAAAAAATGAAATCCAATAAAAATTAAGGAAAGTTATTTAAAAATCATAGGAATATTTTAAAAACTAAGAATATAATTTAAATTTGAGAAAATTACTTAAAAATGTTAAAAATATATTGAAAAAAATTAGATGATGAAAAATTAAGGAAAATAATTGAAAATTTAAAAGAAAAAATTGAAATCCAAAAAAATAATTGCAATTTTTTTCAAATTAATTGAAAAAAAAATGAAATCCAATATAAATTAGGAAAAGTAATTTAAAAATCATATGAATATTTTAAAAACTAAGAAAATAATTTAAATTTGAGAAACTTACTTGAAAATCTTAAAAATATGTTAAAAAAATTAATTAATGAAAATTAAGGAAAATAATTGAAAATTTAAAAAAATGATTGAAAATTAGCATAAGTAATATAAAATTTAAAAAATAATTATTATTTCAGAAAATAATTAAAAATTAGGGAAGGAAATAAAACAAGATAAACATAATTTAAAATTAAAGAGAATAATTTTTAATTAAACAGAAATAATTTAAAACGTTTTTAAAATTACGAAAAAGAACGAAAGTAATTAAGAATTCAAGAAAATAATATAAAAAATCATATAAATAATTAAAATTTGAATAAAATAATTGATATCTCAGATTAATAGTTTAACACTTTTAAAGTTATAAAAGAAATGAAAAAAATTGAAAATTAAAGGATAAAATTTTTGGAAAATAATTGAAAAATGATGCTTGAATTTGAAACTGGAGGAAAATAATTTAAATATAATACAAGCAATAAAAAGTTGTAAAAAATAAATCCCATTTCAGTAAATTGAATGAAAAAAATTACAGAATTTTTGTTAAAAAAAGTAACAATTGAACTTTGCGAAAAATACATAAAGATATTAGGAATTGACTAAAAAAAATTAAAAATGACGAAAAATTGTGGAAAAGAATTGAGAAAGGCTAAAATTGAATTAAATTTACTATAATTAATCAAAAAATTTTGAAAATTACGAGAATAAATGGAAATATTTAAAAAGTGAAGAAAATGATTAAAATTTTAGAAAAAAATACTTAAAAACTTCAGAAAATCAGAATAAAAATGAACAATTGTGGAATATAATTGAAAAATTATAAAATTAATTTAAAATTAAAAAAATTAATTAAAATATACTGAAAATAATTTAAATATAAAAGATTGAGAACAGTTAATAAAATTATAATTAAAAAGATTACATAATTTTGTTGGAAAAAAAAAGAATTGAATTTTTAGGAAAATACATGAAGATCTTAGAAATCAATTAAAAAAATTAGAATAACTAAAAAATGGGGAAAGGAATTGAGGAAAGCTTAAAATAAATTAAATTTAGGATAATTAATATAAAAATTTGAAAATTATGAAAACAAATTAAAATTTATTATAATTATTTATTATTTATTTATAATTATCAACATTAAAGATTAACTTTGTTCTTCATTTTTAGATAAATTGGTTGCAAATTTTCGAGGACATGCTACACAACGAAAAATTTGAGACTTCTTTGTCATCAATTACTGTTTGTGTGAATATTAACTACTGGAAAGATTTCAATCTTTATCTATGCACCATTCCTAAAACTGTAATTGGTACGTACTTTTTGCAACAGGCTATTAAATGAATTTATTATTTTTGTGTAATTATCGAATTTGTTTTTTAGCAAATTATATTTATACCACTTTACTATTGAATGAAAATGAAATTTTGTATAATCATAATGAGGATCCTCTTAGTAGGTAATTATTATTTTCCTTATTATTATTTTTCTTAAAATAAAAGGTTTTAATAATACTGTTTTGCTTTGTCCAGAATATACGAATGTATATATAGTTCGCCTATTATTGATGGCTTTTTATCAGAAATCGCTAAAACTCCCGAAATGATAGAGAGAAAAGACTATGTAAGTTGTTTTTATTTCCATTATTATATATTTTTATTTACTTTAATTTACATTTAATTCTTTTGTTTGTGATTTTTAGGCCTTAAACATGTTTAAAGAAATTAAAAAACAATACAAGATAGAGATCAATAAAAGTTGGATAAATACCGAATTAAAAACGATTCTATTAGAGAAACTGGAGAAAATAAAAATTCAGTTTTCTAATTTTAATAATACCAATTCTATTGATCCATTTACGTTACGTGAAATCTCTTATGAGGTAGGAGAATTAAAACAAAATATTAATCTCTATTTATTGTCAAGAAATTTTATGTAAATAAGAATTTAATTTAAATTTAAGGCAACTTACTAATTAAGAAGTTAACGAATCTGTGAAATTTTAAATTGATTACTTTTTTTAGTTTGAAGTTAATGAAAGCTATATGGAAAATTTGTTTAATTTTAAAAAAGCTCAATTTCAATTGATGGTAAAAGAATATTTACGGTTAAACAAATTGGGGTAGGTCATTGAGTTTTTGTATAAAGAATATTAACCTTCAGAAATATATATTGTAAAAACTTTTCATCATAAATTAACATTAATTTTATTTTTTTCAGAGCTTCAGTTAATATTAAAAGCAGTAGTTTTTATGTATTCCAAACGAATTCTATAAGTAAGATATTTTATAACATAATATGTGGTTTATTTTTTATTATAATGGATAGTTTCAATGATTTCAACATATGTAATAATTTCTACAGCTGTTCCAGCAGAAATTATGTTCTCTATTTTTATGGATGTGAATAATCCAATGTGAGTATTTCATGCTAGCAATAAATAAAATTTAAACTATTACTTTCGTCTTATAAACAATTTTAATTTGCTATTATAATTAGTTTAAACGTAACTGGAACATGAGATTATTTACATTAGATTTTTGAATTTTAAAGTTCCATGAACTACGCCGGTCTAGGATTTACTCTCGCCCATGAAATGGGCCACGGACTCTTTTTAGATGGTGATTAAAATTTCTTTTTTGGAAAATTAAACACAATTTTTAATTTTACATTCTCAACTATTAATGTAATTATGTTAATGACAGATTATATGGACTATCTGCAAAATGGAACTGAAGCATACAATAAGTATACTGATTATAAAAATTGTTTATCTGAACAAATGAAGAAACATGGGGTGAGTTTTTTGTTACATTTATTTTTATGTAATTAATAGTTTTAAACAGGGTCAGCTGCTTAGAAAAAATATACTGTTTTAAATATTTAAATTCTAAAAATCGTAAAATTTTTTTAAAATAGGTAGATTTTGATTTAACCTTTAGCGAAAATTATGCTGATGCAGTTGGAGTAAAAGTAGCTTTTAATACATTAAAGAGAATAATTTGTAATGGCGCAAATTCAGATGGTGAAATAACCGAATTGGATTGTAAGCATTGGAAGAAATTATTTTTCATCTCTCTCCCTACTGTAAGTACTAAAGTATATTGTGCATTAAGTATTTAAATTATGAAAGATTTTCTTAATTTTCAGTTACGTAATTCTAAAATATTTTTGCAGTATTTTTGTACGCGGCCAATTGATCTAATCTACAAAGGGGGCAAATATCCACAAAATATAATCAGAATTAATAATTTAGTAAGCAACTTGAATATATTCACTGATGAGTTTTTGTGCAAAAAAACTGACAATTTTTATAGACCTCAGAAATGTCATATATGGTCTGAGACATAAACTTGTCATGTGCTGTAAAAATTTATATTATTTTGTATAAGCAATATTTATTCAATTTAAAATGTAATTTTTATTTATGCAATAAAGTTACTGATTTAAGATACAGAAATAAATTCAATAATGATAGAAACATAACACTTATATTTAATTAGTGAAGAACATCTTTAAAATAGTGAAAAAGTATCTTGCAGATGCAAAATATATAAACGTACATAAAAAAATATTTAAAAATGAAAAAAATTTTAGATTGTTAAATGTAACCAGAACATTAAGAAAAATGACTGTAAAGTAAAATATAATAACTAGAACTTAATTAAAAGTAACTAGAGAAGGTTTTATGAATGTCATATTATTTTGGTTTAGTCATCAAAATCGTGAAGAATACTTAAAGAATGAATTAATTTTATTACAAAAAATAAAAGCAATTTTCAGAAAGATTTAGATGGAATCTTTTTTTAAAAAAAAAATACTAAATAGATTCTAGACCTGTTTGTCACTAGATGTTTTTTTCTTTTCGAATTTTAAGTCATATATCACCTTTTGAAAATGTTCTAAAATTCTAAATTCATAGCAATTTTAATTTTTTCAAATTTCAGTTAATGTGAACTTGCATAGATTAAAAGTTCAATTAATCCACGTTTCAAAAATACTAAATTTAAAGTGATTTAAAAATTCCTCCAATTTTTAAAAATTCTTTTTTATTATGATTTCAAATACTTAAACTACAATTTTGTACTATTTTTATCAGTATTAAACTATTTTCTACAATTTTTAATTATTTAATTTGTTTTTAAACTGTTTCCCTAAATCTTAAATTTACTTTCCTCAATTATCAATAATTCTGTTTAGTTTTCTCAATCACTTTTTCAATTTTAATTATTTTTGCCTTAACATTAAATCAATTTAATTATTATTTATTCCTTAATTTTATATTATTAGTCGCAAATTTAAATCAATTTTTTTAATTTACCATTAACTTTGTCATATTGCAATGATTATTTTCAATTTTTAATCATTTTCATAATTTCTCAATTAATTTACTGAACTTTTAAATATGTATCTCAATTTTCAATAATTTGGTTCGATTTTCATTTCTTATTATTATTTTGCAATTATTTTCTCTATCTTTTAATATTTTTATTATTTTTCAATTAATTTACTAAATTTTTAGATATTATCTTTAATTTAGATTATTGTCTTTAATTTTCAATTTTTAAACGATTTTTTTGGTTATTTTCTTTCGGTTAAAATTAAATTCTGTAAATTCATACTATTTTCTCAGATTTTTAATTATTTTCATTTTTTTGATATAATTTTCCAAAAATTGTAATTATTTATCTGAAATTTTCATAAGCCTTCTCATAAATTTTCAATTATTTCTGCAATTATTTAAATATTTTCTTTAATTAAAATTTTTAAGTAATTTTTTAGTACTTTCATTTTTTAAACAAAAATTCCATGAGTTTTTCAATTATTTCTCTCAAATTTTATTTACTGATTTCATTCTTTCATGTTTAAATTATTTTCATCATTTTTCAATTATTTTTCTTAATAATTCTCCATCTTTCAATATTTTTACTATTTTAATTATTTTCCTTTATTTTAGTTATTATCTTAAATATTAGATTTGTTTCTTTATTTTTAAATTTTTTATTTCTGCGATTCTTTAATTATTTTCTTTAATTAAAATTTTTAAGTAATTTTAGCTTTTTTTCAATTTTTTTCTCCAATTCGTAGTTATTCTACTTTTTTCAATTAATTTCTAAGACCTTCATGTATTTTTCTTAAATTTTAAATTCTTTTTTTTTTTAAACAAAACTACTTAATTTTTTCAATTATTTCTCTCAAATTTTATTTACTGTTTTCAATCTTTCAGAATTAAATTATTTTCATTATATATCAATTATTATTTTTCTCAATTTTAAATTATTTTTAGTTTATTTGAATTCTTTTTATTAATTTTGAATTAATTATATCATTTTTCACGTATTTTCCTCAATTGCTAATTTTTTTTCTCATTTTCTAAAATTTATAAGTACTTATCTAAAATTTCAATTATTTTCTTTAATTTTTAATTATTTTTATTAATTCTTATAATTTCCAAATTTATCTTATTAATTATTGTAAATTTCATTTATTTTTAGTTTTTCTCAATTTATTTCTCTAATTGTTAGTTATTCCTTTTTTTTTAGTTAATTTCTAAGATCTTCATGTATTTTTCGCAAATTTCAATTATTTATTTTTTTTTTAATACAATATTTTGTAATTATTTCATTTATTTTACACAAATGAATATGATTTTAATTCTTTTTATTAATTTTAAATTAACTTTATTATGTTTCACTTGTTTTCGTCAATTGTTAATTATTATTTAAATTTTCTAAAATTTTTAAGTATTTTTCCAAAATTTCAATTATTTTCTTCAATTTTTAATAATTTTAGTTTTTTTTTATAATTTCCAAATTATTTTTTAATTATCGTAGATTTAATTTATTTTTAGCTTTCCTCAATTCTTTTCTCCAAATTTTAGTTTTTTTACTTTTTTTCAATTGATTTCTAAGACCTTCATGTATTTTTCTTAAATTCAATTTTTTTTTTTTTAACAAAACTATGTAATTTTTTTAATTATTTTTTTCAAATTTTATTTACTGTTTTCAATCTTTCATAATTAAATTATTTTCATTATATTTCAATTATTTTCTTTAATTTTTAATTATTTTTATTAATTCTTATAATTTCCAAATTTATCTTATTAATTATTGTAAATTTCATTTATTTTTAGTCTTTCTCAATTTATTTCTCCAATTGTTAGTTATTTTTATTTTTTTCAGTTAATTTCTAAGATCTTCTTGTATTTTTCGCGAAGTTTAATTATTGTTTTCTTTTTTAATACAAAATTTTGTAATTATTTTATTTATTTCACTCAAATGTGATTTATTTTTTACAAGTTTTCATTGCTCGTATAATGTTTCAATTATTTTCTTCCTGTTTCAAATTGTAAAATCATTTTTCAATTATTTCCCAAGATTTATATCCTTTAATTTTCATTTTTTGTTCATTTCTTTTAAACTATATTCTTTTAAACTATTTATCTGAGATTTCAATTATTTTATTTAATTTTCAATTTATAATATATGATTTTTTATATTATTTTCTTCAATTCTCAATTAATTTCGTTCTTTTTCGTAATTTTCAACACGTTTTTAACTATTTCTGTTTAAGTAAAAATTATTTTCTTTAATTTTAAATTATGTTTATCTTGTTTCATTAATTTTCTCTAAAATTTAATATTTTTTTTCTTTTTTTTCAATGAACTTCTGAAAGTTGTTTGTGTACAAACATCATTGTAAACAAATTGGACTGACTTTAAACCCGTGTTGCTTACGATACTTTTTATTCCAAAGGCACAAACTTGGTGCTTTTAATTGTTTGTAGGTTAGGGTCTAAATGCATTCACTTGTTTGACCGTATAAAAATGGCGGCCATTTTTGCCCTGTGGTGGAAAAAATGCATGGATCAGCTGTTCATTTTTTCCCTAGGGAAAAAATGGAAGCCATTTTTACCCGGTCGAACAAATGAATGCGTTTAGAACCTGCCTACAGGCATCTAAAAGCGCCATGTTTGTGCCTGTGGAATAAAAAAGCATTTTTCTGCCAGAGAACCATAAGACGGAATATCAAATAAGTGATTGAAATATGAAAGTGTTTTCCAAATCAATTGTAACTCATTACTCGGAGGATTTTAAAGTCGTAAATTAATATTTAGGAATCGAAATTTTTTTAACAAAGTGGCGGATCTAATATGTCCGACAATTTTTTTAAAAAATATATTAAAATTAGAAACAAATACTTGCTAAGGGGTTTTTGAGGTCGCAGAATACTAATCTGAAATCTAAATTTTAACAAACAAAATGGCGGATTTAAAATGGCCGCTAATTTTTTTAAAAAATATATTAAAATTAGAAACAAATACTTGCTAAGAGATTTTTGAGGTCGCAGAATACGAATTTAAAATCTAAATTTTGAAATACAAAATAGCGGATCCAAAATGTCCTTTTTAAAAATGATATTACAATTAGAAAGAAACACTTGTTAAGAAGTTTTTTGGGGTTGCATTGAAAATATATTGAAAGAAAAGTTTATTCTTCAGCAACTTTTTCCTTAATAAATTTTCGAAAATATGCGTTACACTTGGTAAATAATCGCTAAAAATATTAGTTAAGTTGGATCTGTGTGATCCATAGAGGATTTAAGAGTGTTTTTTGGAAAGTGCTTTGTTCGTCACGTGTAGTGTAGTCAGCTGATTTTTTCGAGTTAAAATAAGCAGACGATTTTGAGGACTAGAGTCAGTTTCAGTTTTCAAACATAGGTGGAATTGATTGGTAGTTTTAGCAGACGACGTATCGAATTTTTTGTTTACAGTTGGTGTAAAACAAAAGAAATATTCGGTGTTTAAAGCGAAGTGACTTTTCTGAGTGAAATTAAAAATGTTGACTGGAGGCGAAGATTTAACTCTATTGACGGTAGATGAGTTAAGAGAACGACTCGAAGAATTGAATCTTCCGCTGATCGGTACAAAAGCTGTTTTAAGGGAACGTTTGCGAGGTCCAGAAATTATAGGCTGGGAAGACATTTTATGAATATATATATATATAAATGTAAAAGAAAGTTGTCAAATTTGGAATACAGAAATTCACAGTTGTCAAAAGAAAAGGATCACTTTTAGAATATTAATATATAATTCATTAAAATTTCCACTCGGCACGATTACAATTCTTTGAGCTAAGACGATCAGTTGCTCACTGACTAATTATTCAATTAATTACTGCTTCATGAGTCACATCTATTATTTAGTGGTTTGCGTCAATTTGTCTGGCTATGTAAATACATTTGAAATAAATTTTCTCTTTAACTACTATTCATATTTTCTTTTTTTTTCGGAAAAATTTCTTTTCGGAATTATTAACTTTCGGAAAAATTATTTCGGAATTTTGGATTCGGAAATTTTGATTTCGGAAAATTATCTTTTCGGAAAATTGGACTTACGGAAAAATGGTTTCGGAAAAATGACCGGGAACGGGTAATTTTTCTACCAAAATGGGAAAATGAAGTATATCAAGAGGTGAATCATAGTAAAATTTATGAAAGCAACGTTTTTGTAGTCACTTAGGGTCCCTGAATACAATCATCAATTGATATTTCGAAATTCAAAATGGCGAATTCAAAATGGCTGACTAAATTACCAAAACTTCTAAAAATTATCTGATTCGTACAAATCTTGGGGTTTTAAAGTATTTGAGGTCGCTGAATTCAAATATAATGGTCAAATTGAAAAATCCAAAATGGCAGACTTATTTTCTTAAAAATTCTCGAATTTATACAGAACTTGGAACTTTTACGTTTTTGAGGTCGCTGAATTCAAATTTAATGGTTTAATTTATAAATTAAAAATGGCGGATCCAAAATGGCGGACTTATTTTCTTAAAAATTCTCTAGTTTTTACAGGACTTGGTACTTTTATGTTATTGTGCTATATTGAAACTACAATTTTAATTCGTAAAAACTATTATATTTAAATTCAGCAACCTCGAGAACATTAAAATACCAAATTCTGTAAAAAATGAAGAATTTTTAAGAATGTTAAACCGCCATTTTAGAAATACAAATTTGAATTTATAAATTAAACCATTAAATTTGAATTCAGCAACCTCGAAAACATAAAAGCACCAAATTCTGTAAAAATTCGAGAATTATTAAAAAAATTCGTCCGCCATTTTGGGTCCGATATTTTGAATTTATAAATTAAACCATTAAATTTGAATTCAGCGACCTTGAAAACATAAAAGTACCAAGTCATGTAAAAATTCGAGAATTTTTAGGAAAATAAATCCACCATTTTGGATCCGCCATTATGAATTGATAAATTAAACCATTAAATTTGAATTCAGCGACCTCAAAAACATGAAAGGACCAAGTTCTGTAAAATTTCGAGAATTTTTAAAAAATACGTCTGCCATTTTGTGTCCGACATTTTGAATTTATACATTAAACCATTAAATTTGAATTCAGCGACCTGAAAAACATAAAAGTATCAAGTCCTGTAAAAATTCGAGAATTTTTAAGAAGATAAGTCCGTTATTTTGGATCCGCCATTTTGAATTTATAAATTAAACCATTAAATTTGAATTCAGCGACCTTGAAAACATAAAAGCACCAAGTTCTGTATAAATTCGAGAATTTTTAAGAAAATAAGTCTGCCATTTTGGATCCGCCATTTTGGATTTTTCAATTTGACCATTATATTTGAATTTAGCGACCTCAAAAACTTTAAAACCCCAAGATTTGTACGAATCAGATAATTTTTAGAAGTTTTTGTAATTTAGTCCGCCATTTTGGATTCGCCATTTTGAATTTCGAAATATCAATTGTTGATTGTATTCAGGGACCCTAAGTGACTACAAAAACGTTGCTTTCATAAGTTTTACTATGATTCACCGCTTGATATACTTCAATTTCCCATTTTGGTACAAAAATTACCAACTTCGCTGAAGTTTCAAAAACCAAAAAAATTAGATAAATGATTCTGCATAATTTTCCTTTATTCTACATTTATTCAGCTTCATTTTGGTCGAAGGGCCATTAAGATTGGTCCATTTCTTCAAGAGATATTAGGTTTTGAAGATGAAAATCACAAAATCGTACACTGTGCGGCGTTACTACATAATTATTTGATCTAGAGGACGAGGCAGCGAAATACAATTGAAAATTGAAAAAATGATTGATATTATACAGAACTGAGAAATTTCGTATATGTTTTGAAACATAAGATCGTTATGCATTCAAAAAATTGACACTATTCTGTCAAAATTATTATTATGAAATATAAAATGTAATTTTTATTTATGCAATATGTAAATAAAATATTTGGAAAAATTAGTTCAATTTTATAAATAAAATAATTCTGTGCCAAATAAAAACTGTATTGGTCGGTAGAATATACATTTTCAGTTTATTCGATAGAAACATTTCTTATCCATGTGAGTATATATATCCTAGTCACTAAAATCGTGAAAACGTGAAGATAAAGGGAGAATTTAATTATATTACAAAGCAACAAATCAAATAATGAAGAGTTTCTATTTTGAACTTGTCGCTTATTCATAGGCTGCTCTTTTCCCTTTCTTTAATTTAAATTTTTAAATTCCAGTGCATAAACTACATGTAAATCAATACGTAAATCATATTTTAAATTTGTCAAAGTAGATACACTTTTTTCAAAATACGAAAATTTTGATAACAAATATTAGATCTTTTATAACTTGAGTCTTTATTTCTAGCAAACTTAAATGCTAATCAAAGTAATACATTATAAAAATAGTATATATTTTATTAATATCATTAATTTTATTATTTTCAAGTGTTAACTGAAATAAATGGTTAGCGCATTAAAAAAGTTGTGGATTTTTGTCTAAAAATGGATCTGTTATGTAAAGTATTGTAAGTTTTTTAAATGCACGTTTAATAATAAAATTATTTTTTGAATTTCGAACTACAAATAAATTATTCAGTCCCAAATAGCATAAGCTCAAAATTCAATTACATTAACGTTTTTGAATTAAGATTTTTTTATTTCTAGAATTCTACTGATAATTGATAAAAGTATCGCTGACTACGAATACGATTCACTTGGTACGCTTCTAAATCATTTGTTTCATTTTTGTAAGACACTTATTTTCAGAGTAAATTTAACTTTAATAATTAGCTTTTAAGAAAGAAACCATTAAAGCTTGATAAAAAAGAAACTCCCCAAAATTTTTAATGGGATTTTCATGGGAAATTTTTCATGTAATCTTACCAGATAAAAAAATTTTTGAATTAAGTTTACCTGTCATTTTTTATAGCACGATTCATTAGAAGTGGTATAAACTACAATATAAACCCTTGTGATGATTTGTATATTCACGTTTGTGACTTTTCGACGAGAGAAATATCATATTTTAAAGAATGGACGACAAATGATATGATTGAACTGAACATATATCCTAATATTTACCGTAAATTAGAATAATCCAAGTATTTTTGGCTAAACATAATTTGTATAAATAATATATAATTATACATTCTTTACCAATTTGTCTTTGATGTTTTATTCCATATTGATTAGTTTTGGTTTCTAGATATATATATTATGGAAAAGGATATATTAAAACATGATAATAATTCGAAGTTAAGGATGGATATTAAATGGATGGATGTTTGCCTTCGTGAAAGTAATTGTAACAATTTTTTAAATTCGATAGAATGAAAAGAGTTAAAAATTGCAGATTTTAAATTTCTTTAAATTTAAATAACTGCAGACACCTTGAGAATTAAATTATTATTAATTAATTTTAAATTTAAATGCAATTCTGAAAACAAAGATTAATTTTATTAATGTTGACTTCTTGCAGATAATTCTAGAAAAAGAGAATTATTTAAAAGTTACATTAAAAGGTTTGAAGCGTGGCCGATGGTTTCTAAAGGGAATCTTAAATCTTGGCAAGCGATAGAATTAGGTTTTGCCAAACTTCAAGGGCTGAGTACATTTTTTAAACTTAATCTACACAAACAAGAAGGATTCGGGGTATGGAAGTAGACGAAATAATATTCATGTTTCTGTGGAATTATTACATTATTTTTATATTTTTATTTTATTAACGATTTTTAAAATAAATTTTTACACCTAACCTTTCACTTTTTAATACTCTGGAATACAGTGTTTTTTTCAAAACCTTTTTTTCATATTTCTGTGTATTTTTGAGCATTAAAATTAATAAAATAATATATTGAAAATATATTACAGATCGAGGTGCCAAAACAAAAAGGTTTTCAATTCCTATCACATTTTAAACATGATGATTATGCGACAAGTTTGTTGCTACCTGCAATTAAACTATTAATGTCAATGCTGAAAAAAACTTTTAATTTATTTTCGATGAAAACTAAATTGTTGAATGAAATAAAAAGTCTAAGAAAATTTCAGAGAGAATGGATAAAGGTAATTATGTCTTGGGACTAAAAGTTTAGGAAATCTTCTTGAAATTCATTATTTTTTCTTCGGAAATTCAATTTTTTTCCTTTTTCTTTATTTTCCTTCTGTAGTTTATTAATATAGATAACTATTTTTAAATACAAAAATATCTTTTACTAAATTGGAATTTAATTTTGTAGATCTGGATAAGGTATACTGGACCTTGTACAATAATGACTTTATCAACGTTGCAAGAGGAAACGTCAAAATATTTATTGAGAAATAATAAAGCTGATGTGAGTATACAGTACACAGTTTACGAATTTAAATATTCATGGTTCAAATTAGATATTATTTTAATTTATTTGATGAAATTATTTAATTATGAAATGAAATAAAAATTTAATGGAATAAAAACTCCAAGATATACTTAATAAAATAATTTACAAGAATAAAATTTTCTTTTATTTTCGATATTAACATTGTCTTTATTCTTTTTCTTTTTCAGATAAATTGGTTGGAAATTTTCAAGGCTATGCTACAAGGTACAGAATTAGAGACTTCTTTTTCATCAGTTAAAATATGTATAAATATGGAATACTGGAAAAATTTTAACCTATACTTGAGCAATACTCCAGATACTATCATTGGTAATTTGCTTTCTACATCTCATATTTTAAACAAGCTTTTAAAAAAGTTTATTATTTTTCGGTTATCTGTTTTTAGCAAATTATATTTACACCACATTAGTATTGAACGATATTCTAATTCTGTACAATGATTTTGAGGATGACATAACAAAGTATTTATTGTTTGACTTTTTACCGTATTTTCTTATTTATTTCTTAACAACTTACAACAATTTTGTTTTGCTTTGTGCAGATTTGAAAAATGTATAGATAGTTCGCCTATCATTAGTGGCTTTTTATCAAAAATTGCTACTGTTCCTACAATGATATCAAGAAAAAATTATGTGAGTTTAATGACTAAGATAGTTTTTTTTTTAAATATAAACCTACCGTTCAGTAGCGTACCTATTAAGGGGGAAAGTGGGTCAGTGCCCCGGGGCCATTAAGCTCAAGGGTCCCTCAGTTAACCCTAAAAAACCTTCTTTTTTTGAAAAAAGTTATAAAATTATAAAAATTACAAAAAATATTTGTAATTAAACAAAACAATTGCAAATTTTTAATTGAAAAAAATAAAATCCAATAAAAATTGAGAAAAGTTATTAAAAAAATCATAGGAATATTTTAAAAACAAAGAAAATAATTTAAATTTGCGAAAACTGCTTGAAAATCTTAAAAATAAAATTTAAAAAATTAAATAATAAAAAATTAGGGAAAATTTATTTTATTAATTTTTTTTTTAATTCATTCCACAAATAAAACCTATAAATTGATTATTTTTAATAATATTTTTTTTAATATCATTTATAAGAACTATAAAATTAGTTCATTTTAACTTTTTTAATTGAAATTTATATTCATTAATAATTAATAATATAAAAAAAGTCCAAAAAATTAATTTTTTTAAATTTAAATGATAACTTTATTTTCTATTTTTGATCCTATAACAAATTATTTAATATCATTAAATTGATTAAGAATATTAATATTTTTAATATTTATTCCTCAAGTTTTCTGAATATTATCATCAAAATATTTAAAAATTGAAAAAAAAATAATTGAAAATTGAGATAAGTAATATTAAATAGAAAAAAAAATAATTAAAATTGAAGAAAAAAATTGAAAATTAGAGAAAAGTAAATTGAATTTGATAAACATAATTTAAAATTTAAATTAGAAGAGACTAATTTTTAATTAAACAGAAATAATTAAAAAGTTTTTGGAAATTACGAAAAAGAACGAAAGTTATTGAAAATTGAAGAATATAATATAAAAAATCATAATTATAATTGAAAAATGAATAAAATAAATTGAAATCACAGATGAATAATAAAAATTTTGAAAATTATAAAAGAAAGGGAAAAATTTTTAAATTAAAGGATAAAAATTTTGGAAAATAATTGAAAAATGATGTTACAATTTGAAACTAGAAGAAAATAATTAAAATATGATATAAGCAATAAAAAGTTGTAAAAAATAAATCACATTTGAGTGAAATACATGTAAAAAAATTACAGAATTTTGTCTTAAATAAAAAAATAAATAATTGAACTTTGCAAAAAATACATGAAGATCTTAGAAATTGAATAAAAAAAAATAAGAATGACTACAAATTAGAGAAGAAAATTGAAGAAGGCTTAAAATGAATAAAATTTACGATAATTAATAAAAAAAAATTAGAAATTATGAGAATAAATGGGAATAATTAAAAATTGAAGAAAATGATTGAAGTTCTAGAAAAATACTTTAAAACTTTAAAAAATACAAATAGAAATTAACAATTGAAGAAAATAATTGAAAAATGATAAAATTATTTCAAAATTAATAAAAATAATTGAAATATACTGAAAATAATTTAAATATAAAATACATGAAGATTTTAGAAATCAATTGAATAAAATTAGGATAACTAAAAATTGGAGAAAAAAATTTAGGAAAGCTAAAAATGAATGAAATTTATGATAATTAATCAAAAAATTTCGAAATTATGAAAACAAATTAAAATAATTAAAGAGAAAAAAAAATCGCCGAAATAATTGACAATTGATGAATATTATTATTAAAATTTTAGATCAATATTTGATATTTTAGAATAATACCTACTTATAAATCTTAGATAATAATTTTAGAAAATAAAAATAATACTTAACAATCGAGGAAAATAATTAAAAAGTGATAAAATTGATTCAAAATTGAAAAAAAGTGAAATATTATTAATGTAATTTAAGATTGAGAAAATATATAAACAATATGATAAAAATAATTTAAATATGAAAAATATTCAACAGTTAATAAAATATTAAAATTTGAGAGTAATAATTGAAAAAGCATAAAAATAACTTAAGATTGAGGTAAAAAAATTAAAATATGGTAAACATAATTTAAAAATGAAAAATTTTTATAACAGTAAATAAAATTTGAGGGAAATAATTAAAAAAAAACATGAAATATATGTCTAAAGAAATAAAATAATTACAAAATTATTAAAGAAATTTTAATTGAAGAGAATAATTAAAAAATCGCACAGAAATAATCGAAAATTAATTTAAAAAAATTAAGATTTTAGAAAAATACTTAAAAATCTTAGAAAATAATTCTAGAAAATGTTAGTAATAATTAATAATCGAGAAAAGTAATTTAAAATTGAACAAAGTAACTGAAATATTTTGAAAATAACTTAAGATTGAGGAAAACAAATTAAAAAACCGCTGCAAAGTTCTACGTCGGGTATTTACTTTCGTAGATTATTTTTTTCATTTGTGTTCATTTTTTGAACACATTGCTTCCTCATAGAGAAATAATAAATCTCTCTTTTTCAAAACTGGATAACAAAATGGTCTAAAAAAAAAAAATTATTAGACAAAATGGATAAAAAGTACTTTCTTGTAATATTTTTATGTTATTATGTTAATATAAGTTGTAAATAAAATATTTTTTACAAGACTACGCTATTAAGTGAGCAAACGGTTTATTGATTTACGTAAAATTTGATGAAAATATATTAATTAAAACTTACAATTGCAAATATAATATAAAAAAGTAAAAAATTATTAAAATATTCAAAAACAAAAAGCATTACTTCATCTATAAGGAAGCAATATTTATATTTTAACTTTTTTTTTAAACATCAATTCCCCAATTTTTTAATATATATTAAATGCACTTAAATGTACTAAAAAGTTTTAATAAATTTCAATTGGAAAAAAAACATGGAAAAATGAACAAAAACACAAAATATGCAATTAAAAAAAATTGAAAAAAATACGAGTCGGATAAAATATAAGAAAAAAAGATACTCCCTCTATGAGGAAGCAATACTTCCATTAAAAGAAAACAAAAATTTCCAATGACATTGGCTAAGTACCAATCAGTTTAAAATACATTAACTATTATAGGCATAATAATAATAATAATAATAATAATAACTAGCGTAATGAACATCGCTCGCTAACGCTCGCTCGGTGATTATTATTAATTTAATTGTTTATTGATGTGAACATTTAATAAAATATTAGTGAACTTATTGTTCATTGAATGTTTAATATTTTTTTTACAAATTTTTTATATTTTAATAATTTTTATTGTCATGTTTTATTATTATAAAAATTTTTAAAAATTAATTATCATATTAACGTGAGGGTATGGCCTCACGGGCGAAAAAAATACCTTTTAAACTATTTTTTTTACGAAACTACTAAATATTTTTAAATGATTTTATTCTTACATTATTTTGTAACATTTGAAGTGAGTTCTCACTTAAAAGAAAAAAAAATATTTGAAATTAAAGGACTTGCAGCCACTTGATGTAGACTATGTCAAAAATTGAGTCTGTTGCGGTGACCCTAATTAAAAATAGTGGAAAATCAGCGCCAACTGATAGTAAAATTATTAATAATTAGTAATTAACTAAATATACAGTCCCAAGCTGCGCCTTACTGATTACATATATATTGGATACAGCGCTAAATAATAATGGCTGCGTTTTCAATAAAAAATAAATCAAAAAAATATAAACTGCAAAAGGCAGCGCTCAATAAATAAAGAAAAACTACAATGAAAATGATAATAATTAATTGTAATATATATTTTCAGTGGCTGCGTCTAAATAAAAGTATACACTGAGAAAAAATTTTGGTAAAAATTCCTGTGCCTTCACTATAAAAGCGTCATAATTGACAGTCCCCGAAATTTTATAGTGCTGTCTTACAATTTTTACCAGAAAATCCGGTAAAAACTCCATACGAAACGGAGCTAGAGGGTTCGTAAATAGGTCAATCGATGCGTTTTTAAAAAATAAAAAGGATAAAAAGCTTACATTTTAACTTTCTTAAATTTTTTTTTATAATTTTGCCAAAAAACGATTTTTTGAAAATTTTAAAATCTAAAAAAAATATATCTGGAACTGATCGATCGGATTCAAACATATGGCAGAATTTGTCCCCCTGAGAGACCTATTATTTGGTAAAACAAAGATTCTTCTAACTATAACGGTTCTCGAGATATTGGGCCAAACGTAAAGTTAACATACACACACACACACCCGGACATTTTTTCTAAACATCATTTTTGACATCCTGGGGTCGAATTATGTCAAGAAATGTCAAAAAATTGCAATTGAGGATTTGAGGGTAAAACAATACTTCCTCTATGAGGAAGCAATATGATGAACATAATTTAAATATTTAAAATTGATAACAGTAAATAAAATTAAGGAGGAAAAAAATTAAGAATTGTAGAAAATAGTTTAAAAATGATAAAAATAGTACAAATTTGTAGTTTTTGTAATTGAAATCATACTAAAAAAGAATTTTTAAAAATTGGAGGAATTTTTAAATCACTTTAAATTTAGTATTTTTGAAACGTGGATTAATTGAACTTTTAATCTATGCAAGTTCATATTAACTGAAATTTTAAGAAATTGAAATTGCTATGAATTTAAATTTTGAGAACAGTTTCAAAAGGTGATAGATGATTCAAAATTTTAAAAGAAAAAAACTTCCAGTGACTAACAGGTGTGGACAGAATGAATGAATTAAACTAATAAATTATTATTTAAAATTGGGGTCCCATTTCCTTTTTTGCCCCAGGGCCCTTGCTCTCACAGTTACGCCACTGCTGCCATTTTGATTTATTTATTTACATAATGTTGTATAATTTTGTTTGTTATTCTTAGGTTTTAAAAATATTTAGAGAAATTCGAAAACAATACAAGATTGAGATCAATAAAAGTTGGATCAATGACGATTTGAGAACGGTTTTATTAGAAAAATTAGGGACAATGGAAATTCAATTTTCTAATTTTAATAATGTAGGTTCTATTGATCTAAGTACGTCACGTGAAAAATCTTATGAGGTAATAGAATTTTAACATAAGAAAAATATTCCAAACCTTTTTTGTTGTCAAGACATTTAAAAACGAATTTATAGAAGTTAAATTAATTGAATTTTAAATTCACTACTTTTTTCAGTTTGAAGTTAAAGAGAGCTACATTGAAAATTTGTTTAATTTTAGAAAAGCTCAATTTCAACTTTTAGTGAAACAGTATATAGTAAAAGATAAATTGGGGTAGGTCATTCACATTTTGTATTATGAATATACTGAATTTTACGACTATAAACTTATATTAAATACATTATTTCTTAGATCTTCTGTTAATATTCAAAGCAGTAGTTTCTACTTGACTGAAACAAATACTATAAGTAAGATATTTTATACTATAGTATATGATTTATGAAATTTTATTTTAAATATTAGATATTGTGATACTGTTTTCTTTTTTTTATCTTTGAAAGCTTTGTAATTCATTTAGCTTCAAGTACACTAAGTTTGAAACATTTTGAAAATTTCTGTGACTATTGAATTCTTTTCCATTGTGATTTCAATTTCTTGCGACAACTTTTAACAATTTTTATCATTTTTGAATAATTCTCTTCAATTTTTAATGATTTTTCAATTTTTTCCTTAAATTTTAAATTTTCTTTCAGCGAATATTATTTCTTTATTCTTTTTTCTTTAAGTTTCTTAATTTAATTTAAAGTTTTTAATAGTTTCTTCAAATTTTATATTTAATTTCATTATTTATTAATCATTGTATTTATTTTTAATTTTTTTCATTGGTTTTCAATTATATTTACAAAATATAATTATTTTTTTAAATCACATTTCTTGAGAAACCGAATTAATAATTCAAATTTAATAATCCTTTTTAATATTTTTAATTATTGTTTTCTATAGCCTTTTGCCAAATATGTTTTAATATACTATAATTAATTAATTAATTAATTATAAATGAATATATATAATATGCTTTAATGCTTTCAATTACAAATCACAATTTTTTATTGTATTGTTCAAATTTCAATTATTTTTATCATTTTTCAATTACTTACCATATTTTTAATTATTTGTATTCTCTTTTATAAATTCAGAAATTTTCAATTATTTATGTAAATTTAAAATATTTTCTTGAATTTAAAATTGTTAAAATCATTTTTCAATTGATTTTTCAAATAATTATCAATTATTACTATTAATTTTTACAGTTGTTCCAGCAGAAATAATTTTCTCGTTTTTTATCGATGTGGATAATCCAATGTAAGTATTTCATAATAAGTCAAAGATGAGCTAAGAACGTAAATTTTCTTTCCTTACAAAAATATTAATCCACTATTATAATTATTTTAAACGTAACTGGAACATAAGATTATTTAAATTAGATTTTTTAAATTTAAAGTTCTATGAATTACGGCGTTATAGGAGTTACTCTCGCCCATGAAATTGCTCATGGACTATTTTTAGACGGTGTTTACAAACTTTATCTTAGGATAATTAAACACAATTTATAATTTTACATTCTCAACTAATAATATAATTATGTTAATGACAGATTATAGGGAATATCTGCAAAATGGAACTGAAACATACATTAAATATTCTGATTATAAAAATTGTTTATCTAAACAGATGAAGAAACATAGGGTCAGTTTTGTATTATACTTACATTTATTTTAATGTAATTAACAGTTTTAAACAGAGTTTTTCTCAGAAAATATATACTTTTTCAAATGTTTAAATTCTAAAAAACGGACATATTTTTTTTTAATAGGTAGACTTTGATAATACCTTTGGCGAAAATTATGCTGATGCAGTTGGAGTAAAAGTAGCTTTTAATACATTAAAGAGAATTATTTGTAATGACGCAAATTCAGATGGAGAAATAACCGAATTGGACTGTAAGCATTGGAAGAAATTATTTTTCATCTCTCTCCCTAGTGTAAGTACTAAAGTATATAGTGCATTAAGTATTAAAATTATTTAAAATTTTCTTAATTTTCAGTTACGTAATTCTAAAATATTTTTGCAGTATTTTTGTAAGTGGCCAATTGATCGAATCTACAATGGGGGCAAATATCCTCACGATATAATCAGAATAAATAATTTAGTAAGCAACTTGAATGAATTCTCTAATGAGTTTATGTGCAAAAAAACTGACTATTTATACAGAACTGAGAAATGTCATATATGGTCTGAAACATAAACTTGTCATGTGCTGTAAAAATTTATATTATTCTGTATAAACAATAATTATTCAATTTAAAATGTAATTTTTATTTATGCAATAAAGTTACTGATTTAAGATACAGAAATAAGTTCAATAATGATAGAAACATAACACTTATATTTAATTAGTGAAGAACATTTTTAAAATAGTGAAAAAGTATCTGGCAGATGCAAAATTAAATAATAATATGCAAAATGAAATTAAATTTTTTTTATAAAAATAATATTTAAAAGTCCAAAAAATTTTTAAGATTGTTAACAGTATCCAGAACATTAAGAAAAATTACTGTAAAGTAAAAAATATTAACTAGAACTTAATTAAATGTAACTAGAGAAGGTTTTATGAATGTGATATTATTTTGGTTTAGTCACCAAAATCGTGAAGAATACATAAAGAAAGAATTAATTTTATTACAAAACGGCCAGTCGAAGAACGACGAGTGTCTATTTTGGATTTGTGGTTATTTCATATTTTTTCCCTTTCTGGAATTTAAATTTTTTAGGTACTCCTACATTTTTATTCATATTATTTCAAAGCGTAAATTAAGCTCAATGTTTGACATATGAAACATTTGGATTTTCTGCCTAACATGAAACAACTTTTTTTGCTTAAAATATTGTAAGTCATTAAAATACGCGTTCAATCAAGTGTATTAAAAAAAAATTTTGTAAACTTTTTTTTTAATCTGAAATACATTATTCAATCGCATTATTGTTCAACGTTTAATAATTTTAGAAGTTTTTTTTATTAATAGAATTCTACTCATATTTGACAAAAGTATCGCTGAACAAGAATTCAAGTCGTTTGGTAAGTTAATAAACTTCTTGCTACTTTAAAATAAAAGTAATTTTCGGAAAGATTTACATGAAATCTTTTTATGAAAAAGAATACCAAATAGAATGGTTTTAATTCAGTTGACATGTTATTTTTTATAGCACGATTCATTCGTGGTGGATTAAACACGACAATAAACATTTGTGATGATTTATATACTCACGTTTGTGGTTCCTCGGTAAGAAAAATTGAACGTTTCGAAAAATGGACATCAAATGATTTGGTTGAATTGAACATATATCCTAAGATAAACGGTAAACTCGAAAATTACAAGTATTTTTAGCTCAATTTTATTTCATAAATAATTTCCGACATATCTAATTTCCTAATTTAGCTTCTTCTAGATTTTAAGCGATTTGTTCCATTTTCTAGATGTCTATCAAAATAGAAAGAATGTATTAAAAGGTCATGATAGTAATTCAAAGTTAAGGAAGGACATTGCATGGATTGAAGTTTGCATGAATGAAGGTAAATATAACAATTATAAGGAGGTGTTTTAGAATATAAAAAACTTTGATTTCTGCTGCATAAAACATGCAGATTTTAAATTTCTTCAGTGGCGTAACTGGGAAAGCAAGTGCCCTAGGGCAAAAAGAAACCAGGACCCCAATAGTAAATAATATTTTATAGGTTCAATTCATTCATTCTGTCTAGTACTGTTTGTCACTAGATGTTTTTTTCTTTTGAAATTTTAAATCATATATCACCTTTTGAAAAGGATCTCAAATTTAAAATTTTTAGCAATTTTATTTTCTTCAAATTTCAGTTAAATGTGAACTTTCATAGATTAAATGTTCAACTAATCCACGTTTTAAAAATACTAAATATGAAGTAAATTAAAAATTTCTTCAATTTTTAATAATGCATTTCTATTATGATTTTAATTACTTAAAATAAAATTTTGTACTATTTTTATCAGTATTAAACTATTTTCTACAATTCTTAATTATTTAATTTGCTTTTAAATTGTTTATCTAAATCTTAAATTTACCTTCCTCAAATTTCAACTATTTTGTTTAGTTTTCTCAATCACTTTTTCAATTTTAATTATTTTTGCCTTGACATTAAATTATCATTTATTCCTTAATTTTATATTATTCATCGCAAATTTAACTTAATTTTTTTAATTTAACATTATCTTTGTCATTTTGCAATTATTATTTTTAATTTTTAATTATTTTCATAATAATTGAATTGAATTACTGCACTTTTAAATATATATCTCAATTTTCAATATATTTGTTCAAGTTTCATTTCATTTTATTATTTTGGAATTCATTTCTCCATCTTTTAATATTTTTATTATTTTTCACTTAATTTACTAAATTTTCAGATATTATCTCAAATTTAGATTATTGTCTTCAATTTTCAATTTTTAAACGATTTTTCAATTATTTTCATTTGCTTAAAATTAAATTATGTAATTTCATACTATTTCCTCCGATTTTTAATTATTTTCATTCTTTTGATATAATTTTCAAAAATTGCAATTATTTATCTGAAATTTTAATAATCCTTTTCATTAATTTTCGATTATTTCAGCGATTTCTTAATTTTTCTATTTAATTAAAATTTTTATGTAATTTTGTAATTACTTTTTTTTTTAACATATATTCTATGATTTTTTCAATTAATTTTCTTAAATTTTATTTTTTGTTTTCAATCTTTCATATTTAAATTATTTTCATCATTTTTCAAATATTTTTCTGAAGTTTGAATTAATTTTATTAATTATTAATAATTATTTTCGCCAATTGTTAAATATTACTCTAATTTTATAAAATTTTTAAGTATTTTTCTAAAATAATTTTGCAATTATTTGCTACGTCTTTCAATATTTTTACTCTTTTTAATTAATTTCCTTTATTATTTATTTTCAGTTACTATCTTAAATTTTAGATTTGTTTCTTTAATTTTCAATTTTTAAACGATTTTTCGATTATTTTCTTTCGCTTAAAATTCGAATCTGTGATTTTATACTATTATGTAATATTTTTAATTATTTTCATGCCTTTGATGTAATTTTTAAAAATTTCAATCATTATATTCATCATTTTTTTAATTATTTGTCTCAAATTTTATTTACTGTTTTCAATCTTACATATTTAAATTATTTTCATGAGATTACAATTATTTTTTTCGAATTTGAATTAATTTTATCAATTTTTCATTATTTTCGTCAATTGTTAATTATTATTCAAATTTTCAAGTATTTTTCCAAATTTCAATTATTTTTTCAAATATTTAGTTATTCTACTTTTTTTCAATTGATTTCTAAGACCTTCATGTATTTTTCTTAAATTTAGATTCTTTTCTTTTTAAAACAAAACTGTATTATTTTTTCAATTATTCCTCTCAACTTTTATTTACTGTTTTCAATCTTTCAGAATTAAATTATTTTCATTATATATCAATTATTATTTTTTTCAATTTTAAATTATTTTTAGTTTATTTGAATTCTTTTTATTAATTTTGAATTAATTTTATCATTTTTCACGTATATTTCATTTTTTATTATTATTTTGCAATTATTATCTCCACCTTTGATATTTTTATTATTCTTTAATTAATTTCCCAAATTTTCAGTTATTATCCCAAATTTAGAATATTGTCTTCAATTTTTAAATTTTAAACTAATTTTCAATTATTTTCATTTGCTCAAAATTAAATTATGTAATTTCATACTATTTTCTCCGATTTTAAATTATTTTCATTCTTTTGACATAATTTTCAAAAATTTTAATTATTCATCTGAAGTTTTAATAAGCCTTCTCATAAATTTTCAATTATTTCTGCGATTTTTTAAATATTTTCTTTAATTAAAATTTTTAAGTAATATTTTAATTACTTTCTTTTTTTAAACATGTATTCTATGATTTTTTCAATTATTTCTCTCAAATTTTATTTACTGGTTTCAATCTTTCATGTTTAAATTATTTTCATCATTTTTTATTTTTTTTTCTTAATTTTGAATAAATTTTATTAATTATTAATAATTATTTTCGCCAATTGTTAATTATTATTCTAATTGTATAAAATTTTTAAGTACTTTTCTAAAATATTTTTGCAATTACTTTCTCCATCTTTCAATATTTTTACTATTCTAATTATTTTCCTTTATTTTCAGTTATTATCTCAAATTTTAGATTTGTTTCTTTAATTTTTAATTTTTAAACGATTTTTCGATTTTTTTCTTTCGCTTGAAATTCAAATCTGTCATTTCATACTATAATGTTCTATTTTTAATTATTGTTATTCTTTTGTTGTAATTTTTAAAAATTTCAATGATTTATCTGGAATTTTAATAAGCCTTTTCATCAATTTTCGATAATTTCTGCGATTTTTTAATTATTCTCTTTAATTAAAATTTTTAAGTAATTTTAGCTTTCCTCAATTCTTTTCTCAATTTTTAGTTATTCTACTTTTTTTCAATTAATTTCTAAAACCTTCATGTATTTTTCTTAAATTTTAAATTCTTTTTTTTTAAAAGAACAAAACTATGTAATATTTTTAATTATTGCTTTCATATTTTGTTTACTGTTTTTAATCTTTTATATTTAAATTATTTTCACTATATTTCAATTATTATTTTTCTTAATTTTAAATTATTTCTACCATATTTGAATTATTTTTTTCAATATGAAATTAATTTGATGATTTTTCAATTATTTTCCTCGATTGTTAATTGTTATTCTAATTTTCTAAAAATTTAAAGTATTTTTCCAAAATTTAGATCATTTCTTCAATTTTTAATTATTTTAATTTGTTTTCATAATTTCCAAATTTTTGTATAATTACTGTAGATTTTATTTATTTTTAGCTTTCCTCAATTCTTTTCTCCAATTTTTAGTTATTATACTTTTTTTCATTGATTTCTAAGACCTTCATGTTTTTTTCTTAAATTTTAATTTTTTTTTTTGTTAATAACAAAACTATGTAATTTTTTCAATTATTTCTCTCAAATTTTATTTACTGTTTTCAATCTTTCAGAATTAAATTATTTTCATTATATGTCAATTATTATTTTTCTCAATTTTAAATTATTTTTAGTATATTTGAATTTTTTTTATTAATTTTGAATTAATTTTATTATTTTTCACGTATTTTCCTCAATTGCTAATTTTTTTTCTCATTTTCTAAAATTTATAAGTATTTATCTAAAATTTCAATTATTTTTTTTAATTTTTAATTATTTTTATTAATTCTTATAATTTCCAAATTTATCTTATTAATTATTGTAAATTTCATTTATTTTTAGTCTTTCTCAATTTATTTCTTTAATTGTTAGTTATTCCTTTTTTTTTTAGTTAATTTCTAAGATCTTCATGTATTTTTCGTAAAGTTCAGTTATTTTTATTTTTTTTTTTTTTAATACAAAATTTTGTAATTATTTCATTTATTTCACTCAAATGTGATTTATTTTATACAAGTTTTTATTGCTTGTATTAAATTTTAATTATTTTCTTCCAGTTTCAAATTGTAAAATCATTGTTCAATTATTCCCCAAAATTTATATTCTTCAATTTTAAATTATTGTTCATTTCTTTTATAATTTCCAAGATTTTAAACTATTTATCTGAGATTTCAATTATTATATTCAATTTTCAATTATTTATATGATTTTTTTCAATTCTCAATTATTTTCGTTCTTTTTCGTAATTTTTAAAACGTTTTTAACTATTTCAGTTTAAGTAAAAATTATTTTCTTGAATTTTAAATTATGTTTATCTTGTTGCATTAATTTTCTCTAATTTTTAATTTTTTTTTTTTTTCAATGAACTTCTGAAAGTTTTAAGTATTTTATTGAAATTTTATTTAACTTTACATTATTTAAAATATATTATGTGATTTTTTTCATTATTTTCTCAATTTTTACTTTTTTTTCAGTTTTATATTATTTATCTCAATTTTTAACAATTTTTTTTTAATTTTCATTTATTTCTTCTAATTTTTCATTATTTATTTATTTGTTTATTTATATTAATAAATATCAGTATTCAATTTTTTTCAATTTATTTTTAAGATTTTTAAGTAATTTTTTCAAATTTAAATTATTTTTTTTTTTAAATGTTTCTATGATTTTTTAAAATACTTTCCCCAATTATTAATTGATTTTATTTTTTTCAATTAGTTTGAAAATTTTGCAATTATTTTGTTTAATTTTAATTATTTTTGCAATTTTTTAATTCTAAAATTTTATAAATTTTGTCCTAATTAAAGTTTTATTAGGGTTGACTGAGGGCCCCCTGAGCTCAAGGGCCCCAGGGCACTGCCCCACTTTGCCTCTTAATAGTTACGCCACTGAATCTCTTTAAATTGAAATAAATCCAGATATTTAAACGAGGTTCGTTATTAAAATTTAATGTTAAATTCAATTCTGCCAAAAAAGAATAATTCAATTTTTTTTGTAGATAATTCTGCAAAATTGAAAATATTTAAAAGCTACATTAAAAAGTTTGGAGCGTGGCCGATGCTTTCTAAAAAGGCTTTTTGTCAATCATGGCATAGAATAGAAACCGGTTTTGCCAAACTTCACGGGCTAAGTACATTTTTTGATCTTCATCTGAATGAACGAGATTCATTTTTGGTAAATTAGAAAACGGACTGAATAAAATTGATGTTCTTAAAGCATTAAGATATTATTCTATTTAAGGATTAATTAACTAATTTAAATTTTAAAATTTAGCATTTAACAAAACAAAAATTTAACAAAAATTCTGAAATTGATAAAAGAATAAATATAAAATACATTTCAAATTGATATGCCAAGGACAGTTGGTTTCGAATTCATAAGACAACCCCAATATGATAATTATATAGTAAATATGATGCTACCTGCAATTCAAAAATTGCAATCAATAATGAATAACAATAATAAATTTGTTTTGACAAAATTTCAATTATTAGATAATATACGGAATCTAAGAGCATTTCAGAAAGATTGGTTAATGGTAATTATAACTAGTGACTAAAAGTTTAGTAAATTTTTCTTAAAATTCAATCCATTACTAATTTTTCTTTGGAAAATTTTTTCTTTCTTTTTCTTCTTGCATTTCTTCTTCTCGTCTTTCCTCTTGTTCTTCTTCTTTTTGTGTTTCCTTCTCTTATTAACATAAGTTCTTCTAACATAAGTTTAAATTTAATTTTTCAGATTTGGCAGAAGCATAATGAACCTTGTCAAAAAATTAATTTATTAGCGTTGCAGGAAGAAACGAGAATTCGTAGAATTGATGTACGTATACACAATTTAGGATTGTCAGACTGAATAAATTTATTTAATTTATAACTGAGAAAGACAAGCCGAGAATAATTTCAATTGTAACATTCAAGTTTAACTTTGTTCTTCACTTTTAGATAAATTGGGTACAAATTTTCAAAGCCATGCTACACAACAAAGAATTGGAAACTTCTTTATCATCAGTTACTGTTTGTGTGAATATTAATTACTGGAAAGAGTTCAGTTTATATTTGAGCACCACACCTAAAACTGTAATTGGTACGTATTTTTTGCAACAGGCTATTGAAAAAATGTATTATTTTTCAGTGGCGTAACTAAGAGAGCAAGGGCCCTGGGGCAAAAAGAAAAATAGGGCCCCAATTGTAAATAATAATAAATAAATTTAATTTATTCTGTCTACACCTGTTTGTCACTAGATGTTTTTTTCTATTAAAATTTTAAATCATATATCACCTTTTGAAAATGTTCTCAAATTTTTAATTTTTAGTCATTTTAATTTCTTCAAATTTTAGTTAACGTGAACTTGCATAAATTTTTAAGTTCAATTAATCCATGTTTTATCAGTATTAAACTATTTTCTACAATTCTTAATTATTTAATTTGTTTTTAAATTGTTTCCCTAAATCTTAAATTTACTTTGCTCAATTATCAATTACTTTGTTTATTTTTCTCAATCACTTTTTCAATTTTAATTATGTTTGCCCTGACATTAAACCAATTTAATTATTATTTATTCCTTAATTTTATATTATTCATCGCAAAATTAAATTAATTTCTTTTAATTTACCATTATTTGTGTCATTTCTCAATTATTATTTTCAATTTTTAATCATTTTCATAATTTCTAAATTAATTTACTGAACCTTCAAATATATATCTCAATTTTCAATAATTTTGTTTAATTTTATTATTTTGCAATTATTTTCTTCATCTTTCAATATTTTTATTAGTTTTTAATTAATTTCCTTAATTTTCAGTTATTATCTTCAATTATAAATTTGTATCCTCAATTTTCCATTTTTAAACGTTTATTCTTTTATTTTCTTTCGCATAAAATTAAATTCTGTAATTTCATGATTTTTAATTATTTTCATTATATTGATAAAATTTTCAAAAATTTTAATTATTTATCTAAAATTTTAATAATTATTTTCATCAATTTTCAATTGTTTCGGCGATTTTTTAATTACTCTCTTTAATTAAAATTTTTAAGTAATTTTCTATTTACTTTCTTTTTTTAAACATATATTCTATGATTTTTTCAATTATTTCTCTGAAACATTATTTACTGTTTTTAATCTTTCATATTTAAATTATTTTCATCAGATTTCAATTATTTTTTTCAAATTTGAATCAATTTTCAATTATTTTCGTCAATTGTTTATTATTATTCTAAGTTTTTAAAAATGTTGAGTATTTTTTCAAATTTCAATTGATTTTTAAGACCTTCATGTACTGTCCTTATATTTCAATTCTTTTTTTTTTTTTTTTTTTTTTTTTAACAAAAACATGTAATTTTTTCAATTATTTCTCTCAAATTTTATTTACTGTTTTCAATCTTTCATTTTTAAATTATTTTCATTATATTTAAATTATTTTTCTTAAATTTAAATTAATTTTATCAATATTGAATTATTTTCGTCAATTATTAATTATTATTCTAATTTTCTAAATATTTTAAGTATATTTCCAAAATTTCAATTCTTTTCTTCAATTTTTAATTATTTTAATTTGTTTTCATAATTTCCAAATTTTTTTTTATTGTCGTAGATTTTATTTATTTTTAGCATTCCTCAATTCTTTTCTCAAATTTATATTTATTCTACTTTTTTTCAATTGATTTCTAAGACCTTCATGTATTTTTCTTCAATTCTAAATTTTTCTTTAATCAAGATTATTTTTCAAGTAATTTCTTGCAAATTTTATTTACTACTTTCAATCTTTCATATTTAAATTATTTTCATCAGATTTCAAGTATTTTTTCAAGTTTGAATTTATTTTATCAATTTTGAATTATTTTCGACAATGGTTAAATATTATTCTAATTTTCTAAAAATTTTAAGTATTTATCCAAAATTTTAATTATTGTCTTCAATTTTTAATTATTTTAATTTGTTTTCATAATTTCCAAATTTTTTTTTTTTTTATTATCGTAGGTTTCATTTATTTTTAGCTTACCTCAATTCTTTTCTCCAATTTTTAGTTAATACATTTTTTTTAATTGATTTTTAAGACTTTCATGTACTGTTCTCAAGTTTCAATTCTTTTCTTTTTTTTTAAACAAAAATATGTAATTTTTTCAATTATTTCTCTCCAATTTAATTAACTGTTTTTAATCTTTCATTTTTAAATTATTTTCATCATACTTATTTCAATTATTTTTTTTTAAATTTAAATTAATTTTATCAATTTTCAATTATTTTCGTCAATTATTAATTATTATTCTAATTTTCTAAAATTTTTAAGTATTTTTCCAAAATTTTAATTATTTTATATAATTTTTAATTATTTTAATTTGTTTTCATAATTTCCAAATTTTTTTTTCATTATCGTAGATTTTATTTATTTTTAGCTTTCCTCAATGCTTTTCTCCAATTTTTAGTTATTCTACTTTTTTTCAATTGATTTCTACGACCTTCATGTATTTTTATAAATTTCACTTTTTTTTTTCTTTATACAAAATTTTGTAATTTTTTCTATTATTTTTCTCAAATTTTATTTACTGTTTTCAATCTTTCATTTTTAATTAATTTTATTTATTATTATAGTTCCCAAATTTTTTTATTATAATTATCGTAAATTTCATTTATTTTTAGCCTTTGTGAATTCTTTTCTTCAATTGTTAGTCATTCTAATTTTTTTTTCAATCATTTCTAAGATATTGATTTATGTTTCGCAAAGTTCAATTATTTTTTTTTATTTGAAACAAAATTCTGTAATATTTTCATTTTTTTCACTCAAATGTGCTTTTTTTACAACCTTTTATTGCTTGTATCATATTTTAATTATTTTCTTCCCGTTTCAAATTGTAAAATCATTTTTCAATTATTTTTCAAAATTTATATCCTTCAATTTTCAATTTTGTTCATTTTTTTTATAATTTCAAAAATTTTAAACTATTTATCTGAGGTTTCAATTATTTTATTTAATTTTCAATTATTTATTTGATTTTTTATATTATTTTCTTCAATTCTCAATTACTTTCATTCTTTTCCGTAATTTTCAAAATGTTTTTAATTATTTCTGTTTAATTAAAAATGATTCTCTTTAATTTAAAATATTCTGTTTATCTTGTTTTATTTATTATCTCTAGTTTTTTAAATTATTTTCTTCTTGTTTCTCAATGAACTTCTGAAAGTTTTAAGTATTTTTTTGAAATTTTCTTTAACCTTTCTTTATTTAAAATATATTATGTAATTTTTTCAATTATTTTCTCAAATTTTAATTTTTTTTCAGTTTTATATTATTTATCTCAATTTTTAATCATTTTTTTTAATTCTCATTTTTTTTCTAATTTTTCATGATTGATTTATTTATTTATATTAATTTTATTATTATTTATTATTAATTTATTTCATTTTTTTTCAATTAATTTGAAAATTTTGCAATTATCTTGTTTAATTTCAATTATTTTTTTCAAAAAAAATTTTATAATTTTTTTCCAAAAAAAAAAGGGTTATTAGGGTTGACTGAGGGCCCCTTGAGCCCAAGGTCCCCTTAATAGTTTGCCCCTTAATAGTTACGCCACTGTTATTTTTGTGTAATTTTCTGATTTGTTTTTTAGAAAATTATATTTACACCACATTACTACTGAATGATAATCGAATTATGTTTTAAATAAAAAAAAAAATTAAACTTTGCGAAAAATACATAAAGATCTTAGACATGATTGTAAAAAATAAGAATGACTAACAATTGGGGAAAAGAATTAAGGAAGGCTAAAAATAGATGAAATTTACGATAATTAAAAAAAAAATTTTGAAAGCTACAAGAATAAATAAAAATAATTAAAAGTTGAAGAAAATAATTGAAGTTTCAGAAAAAAAGGTAAAAATTTTGAAAAATGTGAACAAAAATTAACAATCGAAGAAAATAATTGATAAATAATCAAATTAATTAAAAACTAATAAAAATAATTGAAATATGATCAAAATTCTTTAAATATGAAAGATTGCTAACAGTTAATAAAATTTGCAAGAAATAATTGAAAAATGACATAATCTTGATAAAAAAAAAATTTTGACTTGAAGAAAAATACATGAAGGTCTTAGAAATCAATTGAAAAAAAAGTAGAAATAAATTAGAGAAAAAAATTAAAAAATGCTAAAAATAAACAAAATCTACAAATTTAAAAAAAATTTGAAAATTATGAAAACAAATTAAAAGAATTAAAAATTATAGAAAATGATTAAAATTTTGGAAAAATACTTAAAAATTTTAGGAAATTAGAAGAATAATTAACAATTGACAAAAATTATTGAAAATTGATCAAATTAATTCAAATTTAAAAGAAATAATTGGAATGTGATAAAATTAACTTAAATATGAAAGATAGAAAACAGTAAATAAAATTTGAGTAAAATAATGAAAAAAAAATTAAAATAATTGAAAATTGAAGAAAATAATTATAATTATAGAAAAATACATAAAAATTTTTGAAAATTAGAATAATAATTAACAATTGACGAGAAAATAACTTAAAATTGAGAAAATAAATTCAAATTTGAAAAAAAGTACTTGAAATCTGATGAAAACAATTTAAATATGAAAGATTGAAAATTGAGGAATGCGAAAAATAAATAAAATCTACGATAATTAAAAAAAATTTGGAAATTATGAAAACAAATTAAAATATAATTTAAAATTGAAGAAAATAATTGAAATTTTGGAAAAATACTTAAAATTGTTAAAAACTTAGAATAATAATAAACAATCGACAAAAATAATTAAATATTGATAAAATTAATTCAAATTTAAAAAAAATAATTAAAATCTGATGAAAATATACAAAATTTAAATATGATTTAAATACGAAAGATTGAAAACCGTAAATAAAATTTGAGTAAAATAAATTAAAAAATCATAGAATATATGCTTAAAAAAGAAAGTAATTAGAAAATTACTTAAAAATTTTAATTAAAGAGAATAACTAAAAAATCGCCGAAATAATTGAAAATTGATTAAAATAATTATTAAAATTTTAGATAAATAATTAAAATTTTTGAAAATGTTATCAATATAATGAAAATAATTAAAAATTGGAGAAAATAGTGTGAAATTACAGAATTTAATTTTAAGCGAAAGAAAATAAAAAAATAAACGTTTAAAAATTGAAAATTGAAGAAACAAATCTAAAATTTGAGATAATAAGTGAAAATTAAGGAAATTAATTAAAAAATAATAAAAATATTGAAAGATGAAGAAAATAATTGCAAAATAATAAAATTAAACAAAATTATTGAAAATTGAGATATATATTTGAACGTTTAGTAAATTAATTCAGAAATTATGAAAATGATTAAAAATAGAAAATAATAATTGCAAAATGACAAAGCTAATGGTAAATTAAAAGAATTAATTTAAATTTGCGATGAAGAATATAAAATTAAGGAATAAATAATAATTAAATTGATTTAATGTTAGGGCAAAAATAATTAAAATGGAAAAAGTGATTAAGAAAACTAAAGAAAATAATTGATAATTCAGAAAAGTAATTTTAAGATTTAGATAAGCAATTTAAAAACAAATTAGATAATTAAGAATTGAAGAAAATAGTTTAAAACTGATAAAAATAGTACAAAATTGTATTTTAAGTAATTTAAATCATAATAGAAAAGCATTTTTAAAAATTGAAGAAATTTTTAAATCACTTTAAATTAAGTATATTTAAAACATGGATTAATTGAACTTTTAATCTATGCAAGTTCACAGTAACTGAAATTTGAAGAAATTAAAATTGCTAAAAATTAAAAATTTCAGAACATTTTCAAAGGGTGATGTATGATTTTAAATTTTAAAAGAAAAAAACATCTAGTGACAAACAGGTGTGGACAGAATGAATGAATTAAACTAATTAATTATTATTTACAATTGGGGCCCTATTTTTCTTTTTGCCCCAGGGCCCTTGCTCTCCCAGTTACGCCACTGAGTTTAACTGAAACATTTCTTATCCATGTGAGTATTAACGACTTAGTCACAAAAGTCGTGAAAATGTAAAAATAAAAAGAGAATTCAATTATATTACAAACCGAGCAATCAAATACTGAGTAGTGTCTATTTTAAATTTGTCGTTAATTCATAGGCTGGTTTTTTCTTTTTCTTGAATTTGAACTTTTAGGTTCCGGTGTATAAAGAGCTACATGTTAATCAAGACGAAAATCATATTTCAATTTCTTCAAGGTAGGTACACGTTTTTTAAAACTAGAAAATGCTGGTACCCAATATTAGATCCTTTATAACTTGAGTCTTTATTTCCAGCAAACATATATGCTTATCAAAGTATTGTATTATAAAAATAATATATATTTTATCATTATTAGTAATATTATTATATTTTAGCGTTAACTTCACTTAGCGTAAAAAAAATTGTGAATTGTCTTCTATAAATGGATCTTTTACGTAAAATATTGTAAGTTTTCTGAATGCACGTAAGATATGTCAATAAAAAATCTTTAAAAATGCTTTTTTAAATTTTGTATTAAAAATCAATCATTTAATCGCATTATAGCATAAGTTTAAAGTTTACTTATATTCACCATCTTTAATTAAGATTTTTTTATTTCTAGAATTCTACTGATCATCGATAAAATTGTCGCTGACGACGATTTCAAATCACTTCGTAAGTTTAAAGCATAATTCCTATCTCTGTTTCTACCGGGGATCAAAATATTTATAAGTAATAAAATAAATTATATATTGCTTATTACCTTAAGAATTTAGATGAGATAAAAAGTAGTTCAAAATATGAGCATTTAAACCCATATAAATACTAAATTTAAAAGGAAAATATGCCATCTGTTCGTAATTATCTATTTCTTGAAATTCTGTTCCTTTAAATTTATATTTACTTTTTAATTATTACTCTAATATATTTTACTCCCCGTTTAAAAGACTGATAATTTAATTTTTCTTTATCATAAAATATTCTAAAAATTCTACTCTACATTTTGTTATAAATTAAAAACTTTAAAGTTTTAAAGATGTAGCTCTATTATTATAATATTTTTTAAACAAATAAAAATGTACGATTTTATGTGATTTAAATTATTTTTCAAGTGGAGAAAAATGTTTAAATTAAGTTTACATGTTATTTTTTATAGCAAAATTCATTCGAAATGGAATAAACAAAGCTAAAAAACCTTGTGATGATTTGTATACTCACGTTTGTGGCTCTTCGGAAAGAAAAATTAGATATTTTGAAGAATGGATGACAAATGATTTGATTGAAATGAACATAGAGCCTTATATTTACTGTAAAGTAGAATATTTCAAATACTTTTTTAGCTTAACTAATTGTCATAAATAATATATCATTATATTATAACACCTTATTTACCTATTTGTCTTCCAAATTTTATTCCATTGATTAGTTTTGGTTTCTACTTCTAGCTATATATGATAATGCAAAAAAAATTTTAGAAAATGATAATAATTCAAAGTTAAGGAAGGATATTGAATGGTTAAAAGTTTGCCGGAATGAAAGTAATTATAATAAGTATTACAATATGTTAGAACAGTGGCGTAACTATTAAGGGGCAAAGTGGGGCAGTGCCCCGGGGCTCTTGAACTCAGGGGGCCCTAAGTTAACATTAATAAACCTTTTCTTTTGGACAAAATTTATAAAATTTAAGAGTTAAAAAAGTTGGAAAAAATAATTGAAATTAAACAAAATAAATTAAAATTTGAGAAAATAATTGAAAATTAGGGAAAATAAATTTAACAAGATAGACATAATTTAAAATTGAAGAGAATAATTTTTAATTAAACAGAAATAAATAAAAACGTTTTAGAAATTACGAAAAAGAACGAAAGTAATTAAGAATTCAAGAAAATAATAAAAAAAATCATAGAAATAATTTAAAATTGAATAAAATAATTAAAATCTCAAATAATAGTTAAAAATTTTAAAAATTATAAAAGAAATTAAAGAAATTAAAAATTGAAATATGATACAAGCAATAAAAAGTTGTAAAAAAATGAATCATATTTGAGTGAAAGAAATGAAAAAAAAACAGAATTTTGTTTTAAATAAAGAAAATAATTGAACATAGCGAAAAATACATGAAGATCTTAGAAATTGACTGAAAAAAATTAAGAATGACTAAAAATTAGAAAAAAGAATTGAGCAAGGCTAAAAATAGATAAAATTTACGATAATTAATAAGAAAAATTTGGAAATTATGAGAATAAATGGAAATAATTAAAAATTGAAGAAAATAATTAAAAATTTTTAAAAAATACTTCAAAATTTTAAAAAATCAGAATAAAAATTAACAATTGAGGAAAATAATTTAAAAATGATAAAATTAATTCAAAATGAATCAAAATAATTGAAATATACTAAAAATAATTTAAATATGAAAGATTAAAAACAGTAAATAAAATTAGAGAGAAAAAATTACATAATATTGTTAAAAAAAAAAATTGAAATTTGAGAAAAAAACATGAAGAACTAGAAGAAATAAATTAAAAAAAGTTGCATAAATAAAAATTGGAAAAAAATAATTGAAATTTTAGAAAAATACATCAAAATTAACAATAGAGGAAAATAATTAAAAAATGATAAAATTAATTCAGAATGGAAAAAATAATTCATATATATTAAAAATAATTTAAGTATAAAAAATTGAAAACATTAAATAAATTTTGAGAGAAATAATTGAAAAAATTACATAATTTTGTTTAAAAAAAAAATAATAATTATTATAATTTGAGAAAAAAAACATGAAGATCTTAGAAATCGATTGAAAAAAACTATAAAAACTAAAAATTGGAGAAAGAAATTAAGGAAAGCTAATAATAAATGAAATTTACGATAATTATTAAAAATATTTGGAAATTAAGAAAACAAAAAAAAAAATATTAAAAATTGTAGAAAATAATTGAAATTTTAGAAAAATTCATAATAATTTTAGAAAATTAGAATAATAATTATGAATCGAGGAAATTAATTGAAAAATGAGTAAATTAATTTAAAATTGAAAAAAAAAATTTAATATGCTAAAAATAATTTAAATATAAAAGATTAAAAACAGTAAATTAAATTTGAGACAAATAAATAAATAAATAACATAATTTTGTTTAAAAAAATAATAATACTTTTAATTTGTTGAGAAATAAACAAGAATATCTTGGGAATAAATTAAAAGAAGTTGTATAACTAAAAATTGGAGTAAAAGGAATGAAAAAAACTAAAAATAAATGAAATTTACGAGAATTATTAAAAATATTTAGAAATTAAGAAAGCAAATATAAATAATTATAAATTGAAGAAAATAGTTTAGAAAAATACATAAAAATTAACAATCGAGGAAAATAATTAAAAAATGGTAAAATTAATTCAAAAGTGAAAAAAAAAATTCATAAATGCTAATAATAATTTAAATATAAAATATTGAAAACATTAAATAAATTTTGAGAGAAATAATTGAAAAAATTACATAATTTTGTTTAAAAAAAAATAATAATAATTATAATTTGAGAAAAATACATGAAGATTTTAGAAATCAATTAAAATTTCAGGAAAATACATAAAAATTTTAGAAAATTAGAATAATAATTAACAATCGAGAAAATTAATTGAAAAATGAGAAAATTAATTCAAAATTGAAAAAATAATTGATATATGCTAAAAATAATTTAAATATAAAAGATTGAAAACAGTAAATAAAATTTAAGACAAATAATTGAAAAAGTCAGAATATATGTATAAAAAAAGAAAAAAATTACAGAATACCTAAAAATTTAAATTAAAGAGAATGTTTAAAAAATCGCAGAAACAATTGATTATTGATAAAAAGGATTATTAATATTTTAGTTAAATAATTGAAATTTTTGAAAATTATATCAAAAGAATGAAAATAATTAAAAATTGGAGAAAATCGAATGAAATTACAGAATTTGATTTTAAGCGAAAGAAAATAATTAAAAAATCGTTTAAAAATTGAAAATTGAAGACAATAATGTAAATTGGAGATAATAACTGAAATTTTTGGAAATTAATTGAAAAATAATAAAAATATTAAAAGATCGGGAAAATAATTGCAAAATGACAAAAATAATGGTAAATTAAAAAAATTAATTTAAATTTGCGATGAATAATATAAAATTAAGGAATAAATAATAATTAAATTGATTTAATGTCAAGGCAAAAATAATTAAAATTAAAAAATAGTTTAAAAATGATAAAGATCGTACAAAATTGTAAATTTTAAGTGATTGAAATCCTAATAGAAAAGAATTATTAAAAATTGAAAAAATTTTTAAATCACTTCAAATTTAGTATTTTTAAAACTTGGATTAATTCAACTTTCAATCTATGCTAGTTCATATTAACTGAAATTTGAAGAAATTGAAATTGCTATAAATTTAAAATTTGAGAATATTTTTTAAAGGTGAAACATGATTTAAAATTTTAAAAGGAAAAAACATCTAGTAACAAACAGGTGTAGACAGAATGAATGAATTAAACTCATAAATAATTATTTATAACTTGGGCCCTATTTTCCTTTTTGCTCCAGGGCCCTTGCTTTCCCAGTTACGCCACTGCTGTTAAAATAGAATAAATTCTTACTGTAAAAAATTGCAGTTTTGAACTTTTTTTTAATTTAAATAACTCCTGATACATTGTCAATTGAATGATCAAAAATTAATTTTAATATTGAATGCAATTCTGAAAACAAAGATTAATATTGTTAATCTTGATTTATTGCAGCTAATGGTAAAAAAAGAAATTTATTTAATAGTTACATTAAAAAATTTGGAGCGTGGCCGATAGTTTCTGAAGAGAATTTTGAATCTTGGGAAAAGATAGAATTAGGTTTTGCCAAACGTCAAGGGCAAAGTACATTTTTTTATCTTTATCTGCACAACGAAGAAGGATTAGGAGTATGAAAGTGGACTTAATATAATTAAAATTATATTAAAATTATATTAAAATTATATTTTAAAAACTGTTAATTGAATCAAAATATAAAAATAATATTTTCATTCCATTAACAGTTTTTAAAATATAATTTTACACACAACCTCTAACTTTTTGATACTTTGCAACACATTGTTTTTATTAAAACCTTTTTTGCGTAATTCTGCGTATTAAGCGCATTTAATTTAATAAAATAATCGTAGAAAACATATTGTAGATCGAGATGCCAAAGCGAAATGGTTTTTACCACTTATCAAATTGGAAACCTGATTATGTGACAAGTCTGTTGCTACCTGCAATTAAGCCATTAATGCCAATGCTGAAAAAAACTTTTAATTTATTTTCGATGAAAAGTAAATTGTTAAATAACATAAAAAGTCTTAGAAAATTTCAGGAAGAATGGATAAAGGTAATTATGACTGGTGACTGAAAGTTTAGTAAATATGCTTGAAAATCATTTTTTTTTAATTTATTTTTTGCCTTTTTTTTCCTTCTGTAGTTTCTTAATATCTAGATAACAAATTTCAAATAGAAAAACATTTTATTTTAAATTGGAATTTAATTTATTTTAGATTTGGAATAAGTATACTGAACCTTGGACAATAATGACTTTATCAACCTTGCAAGAAGAAACAACAAAATATTTATTAAGAAACAATAAAGCTGATGTTAGTATACACAGTTTACGAATGTAAATGTTTATTGTTCCAATCATAATTTATTGCAATTTGTTTGTTAAAATTATTTAATTGTTAAAGAAAATAAAAATTTAAAAAGAATAAAAGTTCCAGGACATAATAATTGAAATAATTTACAAGAATAAAAAATTTCATTTATTTTGGAAGCCGAAGCGAAAAATAATTTTTATATTCAATATTAACATTGTCTGCTTTGTCTTTCTCTTTTAGATAAATTGGTTGGAAATTTTTAAGGTTATGCTAGAAGATACAGAATTAGAGACATCTTTTTCATCAGTTAAAATATGTATGAATATGGAATACTGGAAAACTTTTAATCTATACTTGAGAAATACTCCAGCAAGCATCATTGGTAATTTAGTTTTTACATTTTGTATTTTAAACAAGCTTTTAAAAAAGTTTATTATTTTTTGTTCATTATCTGTTTTTTAGCAAATTATATTTACACCACATTAGTATTGAACGATATTCTAATTCTGTACAATGAGTTTGAGGATGACATAACAAAGTATTTATTGTTTGACTTTTTACCGTATTTTCTCATTTATTTCTTAACAACTTTTAACAATATTGTTTTGCTCTGTGCAGATTAAAAAAATGTATAGATAATTCACCTATTATTGATGGCTTTTTATCAAAAGTTGCTACTTTTTCTAAAATGATATCAAGGAAAAATTACGTGAGTCATTATATAAACCTGCCATTTTAATTTATTCATTTATAGAACCTTATTTAATTTTGTTTTCTCATTCTTAGGTTTCAAAAATGTTTAGAGAAATTCGAGAACAATACAAGATTGAGATCAATAAAAGTTGGATTAATGCTGATTTGAGAATGGTTTTTATAGAAAAGCTGAAAAATATGAAAATTCAGTTTTCTAGTTTTAATAATGTAGGTTCTATTAATCCAAGTACTTTACGTGAGATCTCTTATGAGGTAATACAGTTTTAAAATAAGAATAATATTTTTGCCTTTTTTTATTGACAAGAATTGACATTTAATGAAGAAGTTATAAAAGTTAAATTAATTGAATTTCAAATTTATTTCTTTTTTCAGTTTGAAATTAAAAAAAGCTACCTTGAAAATATGTTTAATTTTAGAAAAGCTCAAATTCAAGTTTTGGTGAAACTATATTTACTAAATAATAAATTAGGGTAGGTCATTGACATTTTGTATTATGAATATACTGATTTTTACGAATATAAATTCATATTTAATATATTATTTTTTAGAAGTTCTGTTAATATTCAAAGCAGTAGTTTCTATGTGCATCAAACAAATACTATAAGTAAGATTTTTTATATCATACCTAGCATATGATTTATAAAAATTAATTTTAAATACTAAACATTGTTATACATTTTCGTTTTTTAATCGAGAAAGTAATAACCATGCCTTACTTTTGGTTACTTACTTTTTGCTAGATGTTGTAAGCGCAATAATGGTGATAAACTGTTTCTATTAATTTTTATAGTTGTTCCGGCAGAAATAATTTTCTCGGTCTTTGTCGATGTGAATAATCCAATGTAAGTATTTTATGCTAGCAATAATTAAAATATTAACTTTTGCATTCTTTTTATAAACAATTTTAATTCGCTTTTGTAATTACTTGAATCGTTCTTAGAGCATGAGATAGTATACAATTGATTTTTTATTTTTCAAGTTCCATGAACTATGGTGTTATTGGAGTTACTCTCGCCCATGAAATTGGTCATGGACTATTTTTAGACGGTATTTACAAACTTTATTTTAGGATAATTAAACAAAATTTATAATTTTACATTCTCATCTAATAATATAATTATGTTAATGACAGATTATATGGAATATCTGCAAAATGGAACTGAAACATACAATAAATATTCTGATTATAAAAATTGTTTATCTAATCAGATGGAGGAACATGGGGTCAGTTTTGTAATACCTACATTGATTTTAATGTGATTAAAAGTTTTAAAAAGAGTTTTTTTTAGAAAATATATACTTTTTCAAATGTTTTAATTCTAAAAAACGGACATATTTTATTAATAGGTAGACTTTGAAAACACCTTTGGCGAAAATTATGCTGATGCAGTTGGAGTAAAAGTAGCTTTTAATACATTAAAGAGAATAATTTGTAATGGCGCAAATTCAGATGGAAAAATAACCGAATTGGACTGTAAGCATTGGAAGAAATTATTTTTCATCTCTCTCCCTAGTGTAAGTACTAAATAGTGCATTAAGTATTGAATTTATGAAAAATTTTCTTAATTTTGAGTTACGTATTTCTAAAATATTTTTACAGTATTTTTGTGAGCGTCCAATTAATCTAATCTACAAAGGGGGCACATATCCACATGATATATTCAGAATTAATAATTTAGTAAGCAACTTGAATGATTTTTCTAATGAGTTTATGTGCAAAAAAACTGACAATTCATATAGACCTGAGAAATGTCATATATGGTCTGAAACATAAGATTGTCATGTGCTATAAAAGTGATATTTGTTTGTAAAAACAATAATTATTGAATATAAAATGTAATTTTTATCAATCCAATAAAAATACTGATTGAAGCTACGAAAATAAGTATAATTCCTCTGAAGATTCAAATTTTATTTCCTTTTTCTTTTGACCAAAAGATTTAAGAAACAACGGAATTTTTTTCATTCTTTCTTCATCAATCATTACGATTGGACTTAATCTTTTTGGAAATTTTTGGATTAGATTATCTCACTTAATTTTTACATTTTCTTTATTCTCTCCGGCTTTAAATTTGATTATTTCAAGAATCGATTAATTTTCTGAATGAAACCTGAAAAGAAAAATTGGATAATTTCTATAATTTGTAATAGTGGTTTTAATTTCAAATTTTTTATTTTTATTTGGTAAGATTCTTATCATTTCTCTTGAATAAAATAATAATAAAATAATAATAATAATGAATCAATTAATAATAAGCTTACAACCAAAAGTTTGTTTCCTACCCTTTTTCCAAAAATATAATAATTTAGGATTATTATAATCATTTTTCATTGTTTTTACTTGCAAATTTTACAACTTAATTGAAAAAAATAAAATTAAATCATTTAAAAATTAGGGAAAGTAATTTAAACAACCATATAAGTGTTTTAAACATAAAGAAAATAATTTAAATTTGAGAAAAATACTTGAAAATCTTAAAAGTAAATTAAAAACAATTGAATAATGAAAAATTAGAAAAAAATAATTGAAAATTGAAAAAAAATGATTCAAAATTCAGATAAATAAATTGAAATTGGAAAAATTAATTAAAATTTGAGAAAATAATTGAAAAACTTAGATAAAATATTTAAAAAACGGAAAAACGAGAAAAAGAACGAAATTAATAAAAAATTGAAGATAATAATATAAAAAACAATATAATTAATTGAAAATTTAATGAAATAATTAAAATGTCAGATAAATAATTTAAAATCTTGGAAATTATAATATAAAACAAATGTAAAGAATTGAAGATTGAAGGAGATAAATTTTTGAAAATATTTGAAAAATGTTTTTACATTTTTAAATTTAAAGAAAATAATTGAAATATGATACAAACAATGATAAGTTGTAAAAACTAAATGACACTTAAGTGAGATAATTGAAAAGATTGCAGAATTTTTTTTTAATAAAGAAAAAATAATTAAAATTTGAGAAAAATACATGAAGATCTTAGAAATCAATTGAATAAGTGAGAATAATTAAGAAATGGAGAAGAGAATTGAAGAAAGCTAAAAGAGTATTAAAGAGTATTATTAAAAAATCGCAGAAACAATAAAAAATTGATTAAAACAATTAATATTTAAGATAAATAATTGAAATTTTTTAAAATAATGCAAAAATAATTAAAATAATTTGACATTGAAGAAAATAATTGAAATTTAAAAAATTACTTAAGAATCTTAAAAAATAATTTTAGTAAATGAGAATAATAATTATCAATGGAGGAAAATAATTGTAAAATGATAAAATAAATTAAAAATTGAAAAACAATGAAATATGCTGAATGTAATTTAAGATTGAGAAAAAAAATTGAAATAAGATAAAAATAATGTAAATATAAAAAATTGAAAATAGTAAATAACATTTGAGGAAAATAATTGAAAAAATCATAGAATATGTGTTTAAAGAAATAAAATAATTACAAAATTACTGAAAAATTTTTAATTAAAGAGAATTATTAAAAAATCGCAGAAATAATCGAAAATTGATGAAAATAATTAAAATTTCAGAAAAATACTTAAAAATCTTAGAAAATATAAATAATAATTAACAATCGAGGAAAATAATTAAAAATTGAAAGATGTAATTGAAATATGCTGGTAATAATTTAAGATTCAGATAAAAAATTGAATTATGAAAAATTGATTACAGTAAATAAAATTTGAGCGAAATAATTGAAAACATCATAAAATATATGTTTATTACAAAATTACTGAAAAATTTTTAATTAAAGAGAATTTTTAATAAATCGCAGAAATAATGGAAAATTGATTTAAACAATTTAAATGAAATTTCGGATAAATAATTGGAATTTTTGAAAATAATGCAAAAATAGTTAAAATAATTAGACAATGAAGAAAATAATAGAAAAATTGCAAAATTTATTTTTAAGCAAAAGAAAATAATTGAAAAATCGTTTAAAATATGGAAATTTGATGACAATAATCTCAATTTGTGATAATAACTGTAAATTTAGGAAATTAATTGAAAATTAATGAAAATATTAAATGATGGAAAAATCCATTGCAAAATAATAAAGAGAAATGAAAATTGAATAAAATAATTATTTGAAATATTTGAAGGTTCTGAAAATTAATTTAGAAATTATGAAAATGAGTTAAACTACAAAAATAAATAATAAATAATTAAAAGTTGGAGACAATAGTTGAAGATTTAGAAAAATACGTAAAAATTTTAAAATATGTGAACAAAAATTAACAATCGAAGAAAATAATTGATAAATAATCCAATTAATTTAAAATTAATAAAAATCATTAAAATATAATCAAAATACTAAAATATGAAAGATTGAAAACAGTAAATAAAATTTAAGAGAAAAAATTGAAAAACTACATAATCTTGTTAAAAAATAAAATGAAATTTCAGAAAAATACATGAAGCTCTTAGAAATCAATTGAAAATTAATTAAAAAAATTAAAAATTAAGAAAACTAATTAAAGTTTTGGTAAAAAACTTAAAAATTTTAGAAAATTAGAATAATAATTAACAATTGCCAAAAATAATTGGAAATTTTATCAAATTAATTTAAATTTGAAAAAAATAATTAAAATATGATTTATTTATTTAATCATATTTACGGGCTCAAAGCCCGTAATCAAAAATATGATGAAAATAATTTAAAAATGAAAGATTGAAAACAGTAATTAAAATTTGAGTAAAATAATAGAAAAAATTACATAATTTTGTAGAAAGAAAAAAATATTAAAATTTATGAAAATACCTGAAGTTCTTAGAAATCAGTTGAAAAAAAAGTAAAAGCTAGAAATAAATGAAATCTACGATAATTAAACAAAATTTGTAAATTATGAAAACAAATAAAATAATTAAAAATTGAAGAAAATAATTGTAATTTTGGAAAAATACTTAAAAAATTTTAGAAAATTAAAATAATAATTAATAATTGACGAAAATAATTGAAAATTGATAAAATTAATTTAAATTTGAAAAAATTAATTGAAATATGATGAAAATAATTTAAAAATAAAAGGTTGAAAACATTAAATAAAATTTGAGAGAAATAATTTAAAGGATTACATATTTTTGTTTAAAAAAAAAAGAATTAAAATATAAGGACAGAACATGAAGGTCTTAAAAATCAATTGAAAAAAATATATATTAACTAAAAATTGAAGAAAAGAAATGAGGTAAGCTAAAAATAAATAAAACCTACGATAATTAAAAAAATTTTTCAAAAATTATAAAAACAAATTAATATAATTAAAAATTAAAGAAAATATTTAAAATGTTGGAAAAATACTTGAATTTTTTAAAAACTTAGAATAATAATAAACAATTGACGAAAATAATTAAAAATTGATAAAATTAATTCAAATTTGAAAAAAAATTGAAACCTGATGAAAACAATTTAAATATGAAAGATTGAAAACAGTAAATAAAGTTTTAGAGAAATAATTGAAAAAATCATAGGAAATATGTTTAAAAAAAGAAAGTAATTAGAAAATTACTTAAAATTTTTAATTAAAGAGAATAATTAAAAAATTGCCGAAATAATTGAAAATTGATGAAAATAATTATTAAAATTTTAGATAAATAAAAAAAATTTTTGAAAGTTTTATCAATAGAAGGAAAATAATTAAAAATCGGAGAAAATAGTATGAAATTGCAGAATTTAATTTTGTTTGAAAGAAAATAAAAGAGTAAACGTTTAAAAATTGAAAATGGAAGAAAAAAATTAAAAATTTGAAATAATAAATGAAAATTAAGGAAATTAATTAAAAATTAATAAAAATATTGAAAGATGAAGAAAATAATTGCAAAATAATAAAAAGAAATGAAAATTAAACAAAATTATTGAAAATTGAGATATATATTTGAAGGTTCAGTAAATTAATTCAGAAATTATGAATACGATTAAAAATTAAAATAAATAATTGCGAAATGACAAGAATAATGGTGAATTAAAGAAAATTAATTTAAATTTGAGAGAAATAATATAAAATTAAGGAATAAATAATTATATTAATTTAATGTTAAGGAAAACATTATTAAAATGGAAAAAGTGATGGAAAAATTTGAGAAAATTTTTAAAAAGATGAAATATGATTTAAAATTTTAAAAGAAATAAACATGTATTTAAAAAATCATATATAATTGGAGCTCTATTTTCCTGTTTGACCCAGGGCCCTTGCCCTCCCAGTTACGCCACTGACAATAGTTAAGTTTTAAATAAACTTTTTTTGTAACAGTATTTCAATTTAAATTCAACAATCAAAGTTAAATTTTCCAAAATTGAGCAAGTTGCAAATTGTAAAATTCCTTTAAATAAATTTTACAATGTCACAATCTAATTACAAAATAAGAATTTAATTCACTATAAAAATTTCCTCTACATTCAAAATCGTCCTTAAAATCTGTTAAAGCACTATTTCATCCTGTACTCGACAATAAAACAAAAGCAACCCTTTTTTCCTGCTGATAGTTTTAAAAAAAAAAACATGTTTTGCCAAGCGTCTTTGGAGTTTATCACAACATGGACTGAATCCAAAACTAAAATACGCCTCGAAGAGAAATGGTCTATTTTTCAGCTCGGGTTTCACACGCAGGGAAGTCGTATATTTTGGGGTCGTAGGTATCCGAAACCACAGTGAAAAGAAGCTTAGAGGTGAATTTTGCAGGGTTTACGTTCAGTTTGGTGAAAATAAAAAGAAAGAAAAAGAAAAAAAAAAAAAAAAAAAAAGATGGTCACCATATGGAGACCGGTTTTCCTAGATGTTCGAACACCTTCAGCAGGAATTGGGAATCGTCGACCATTGCCGCTCTCGCACACCACACACTGTCTGCAGAGTCGAGATAAAGTTTAAATCTATCTAATAGTCGTCGATCAGTCGCAAACTTGACCAGCGCTCTATTCGCAGCGGACTAAGGTCGCAGTGGTTTTATGGTTTTGCTCCAACGACCGGTCATTGTACGGCCACTGGAAAGCTAACGACCATCGATCTCCAACGAATAGTCACTGCAACTCTTTTCTCTCTGCGCCAGTCTGAAACGACAAAGTGGCAAATTAAATTAAACCCGCTTACAGAGAAAAACAATCGATAGATTTTCATTTGGTGGGACTACTCGTCGCTCCAAAGGGGAAGATTGCCTGAAAAAAAAGAGGGATACAGAAAGTAAAGTGAAATTATTGCCTCGGCACTGTCGCGGTTTTACCTTCTCCCTCCATCGCTCGTCTTTCTTTTCTACTTTGACTTTTTCAACTCTTTGAAATCATTGGACGAGAATTGAAAACAAACTTTGTTTTGAAAGCAGTTTAATTTATGGCATGCTAATCATATATGGTAAATTTTTTCTATTTATTTGAGTCTACGAATTGAATCGCAATCATCTAATTATGTTTATGAAGAATGCAATTTTTTAAATATATGTAGAATTAATTTTCTGCCGACTCTAATTTGTATGTGAATTCGAGAAGATAATCTTTTGGCGAATTTTGAATGTTGAGGTGTTTCTAAACGAATCGGTGGAGGAGGCTCGGACAAGAGGGGGAAGAAACTTTGAGGTACCAATCAAAGGTAGCTCCTTTTGACAGAGCCATTCGTCGCCTGCTCTTCAAGCTGGTATTATTGAAAATTTACCTTAGGGAAACTTTCACCCTGTTCGTACGGAACATTACAATTTTTTTTTTAATTTCGAAAGTTTTCAAAAATAAAGAAACATTATTTATAAATTTTATAACAATTTAGTAACCCTTCGAGCCCGGACCTAGGTCGAAAACGACCCAGGCGAAATTTAACGAGCGAGGAGGTCCTCAGAATATTGCGTCCTCGTCAAATATTCAATTATTTCGGAGAGGACGATTCAGACGAAGAGGTAGATTCTGTTGAGGACTACGACAGCGATTTATCCGCGTATGTTAGTCAAAACATCCGTTATCTTTTAAACATTGAAGAGAAAGAAAATTTAAATCTAATCTCTCAAAAAATGTCAAAAAGAAAGCGATGCCACTTTTGTCCGACCAAAAAAAAGACCGAAAAACAAATTATTGTTGCGCGAAATGCGCCAAACCAACTTGCGACGATCATAGAATTGTATTTTGTCTTGATAAATAAAATTTATCTTGAAAATAAAATTGTTCTTTTTTACTGAAATGTTGAGTTTTTACTGATTTATACCCATTTTACAATTATTTTTTGGCCTTAAAAGAAGTCAATATAGCTTTTAATTGAAAATTTTGAAGTAATTTTTTACCATTTTTGAGGTCCAAAATTAATCATTTTTGTTAAGAAAATAAAATTTACTATTTTTTTTGTGAAAGGCACTCTCTTTAGCCTTAATTACCTTTTTTAAACATTTCGATATCTCAATTTGGCTCAAAGTTATGATTTTTTAAGTGAAGTAGCAATTTTTCAGGAGGTAAGTCTATTTTTTAATAATAATAATAAATAAAAAAAAAATTTTTTTTTTAAAAACGTAATTGTTACTTTAACTAGAAGGATTGATGATGATCTATGAATTTTTAAAATTTTTTTAAAGCATTTTTTCTACCTGTAAACACGACAGGACGAAAACGACCCATGTCCGGGCTCCGAAGGTGCCAAAAATACGTCCGGGCTCAAAGGGTTAAAGTGTGAAGCAAAAGTGTTTATGTAAAATGGAATTTTCTTTGTCATGTTTTCAAACTGATAATGCCAGCGACACAGACTGTTCTGCAAATGCGCAAACTGAAATTCATAATTTCTTCTTGTAATTTTACGATGTTTATAAAACTTTACCAATTTTAAGAATACAAATTTTTCTAATCAATTTCTCTCGTTTCTTTATGTTATTATCATCAACTTTGTCCGTAATGAATGTTTTCTACATTATAAAAAAATAAAGTTCATAATATTTTTAATGAATTTTTTGACTGACTTTTCTTTGACATTTAAAAAATAAAGCATTTTCAAATCTAAAAAAAAACTATACTTTTATGAATTAATTAAAAAATGGCTAACGCTATCTTAATAACACTAACAATACTTTTACGTGGCTAATTCAAACACAAATGATTGTAGATATAAAAGAGAAATAGTTCAGATCCAATATAATTGCTTCCAAATGTTAAACGAAACTATTTATAACTTTTATTCAGGATGTCGCTAGTCTGTGAAGATAAATATTTTAAAATCTAGGAAATATTAAGTTTTCATTCAAAAGGGTATATCTTAAGTTGCTATGATAATTAGAAATTTTTATTTTTAACTGCACTTGTTCGAAAACACAGCTCAATTTATTTATTCAGTTCGAGTAAAGTAAAATGATAAAATTGAAAAAAATAAAATAAAATAAAAAAAAGGCGTTACAGTTTTATGATTAGAAACATTTTTATACAGTTGAAATGGCTTAGGCACGAAATCGTAAAAAAAAACATGGACAAAAGAAAATAATTTTATGACAAATCGAGCAATCAAATACGAACTAGTGTCTATTTTAGATTTGTAGTTATTTCAATAACTGTTTTTTGTCTCATTCTCCAAATATAAATCCTTATTTTTCTGATTTAAAAACTATATTTCATTGTTTCAAGTTACACCGCATAACGTGTTAATTCAGCTGCATATTCTCCACCAAAGTAAGTTTTTGAAAATAATAAAATAATGAGCTTATTAGAAATATAATGTTTAAAAGAAAAAACACTAAATTGAAAGTATTAGTTAGAAAGTTAAGAGAATTAAAATAAAAAACAAAAAAAAGAGATAAAATTATAGATATATACTATACTATTAGAATAAATTATTAGTTGGTTTTTTAATCTAGAATAAAAAAGAGAAAAAAACTATTTAATAAATAAAAAATGGAGAAACCACAGAAAGAAAAAAAATTTTCAATGTCAAAATAACTGAAAAATTGGGAATTTTTGGTGAAATTCCTGTATCTAAATATTTGTCGCTTAAGAATGAAAATTTGTACTTTTTTTTATAAAAGTAAGCTGATAAAACCTATTTTTGGAGAATCAAAAATCTAAACGACCACAAAGCGTTCTCAGTCAGAATAAAAAAAAAATATAAACATTTTTTTCTCAAAAAAATAATCTCATCGAAAAAATTTAATGTCACAAAGTCCGTCATAAATTCATACTTATCTATTTATTTAAGTATAACTTGTAATAAAAAAACAAAACCATTGTAAGAAATTAAAAATGTTTAAATATTCCGTTAATTTGTATTTAATATAATTAATTTCCAATTAATTCTTTTGATTTCAAATGCTGCGCTTAATTCTAACTGTAGTTTTTTAAATTATTTATAATTTATTATTTAAGACCTATTTGTATTTACTTCCCTTATTTTATCTAATCCTGCGACGAGTCTCCGAAATTTAGAATAATCTTTGGATTTGTGGAAAAGAAATCTGAAGATTTTTAATTATTGCTCCTGTAAAAATTTAAATTTACCCCCAATTTAATATTATTTAAAGAAATTTACTGATTCCTGATAAATTTTGAATTTATAGTGAAAATTTTGGATTTATAAAAATTTATTCGATGTCAAAACTATATTGAAATACATCAAAAAACGTGTAGATTTTTTTCAGGTACCAGCTAAACTCAACAGCTGATTTCTAAAAATTGTGAAATTTCTCCTGAACATGAAAGGATTTTTAATAATTCAAATACTGTACGTATTTCTCAATATAATCGTATAAAATACCTAATTTTTTTGCTTCAGATGTTTCTGTTTTATTTATTTGATGAGAAACTAAGTTTAAAAATTGTTTATTCAATAAAAAAATGTTAAGCTTAGTTGATTATCATCAATCTTTTCGTACAGATTCGTAAACTATTAATTATTTATGCAGTTAAAATGTCATTGGATTCAAAATTGTTTGAGTAGCTGCTATAATAATACAGTAATCTAACCACAGTCTTAACTTAAAATTTTTATTTTAGAATTTTCCCGATATTGGAAATCAGTATTATTAAGGGTAACTTAATTTCGCACGGTATGTATAATTTATACCGCAAGCTTTTGCAAGTGAAAAACAATCGTCAATTTCAATATCATTTATTTAAGTTTATGTCTTTTTTTACATAACATGAGGCTAAAATTAGTTTAAAAATTATATTTCTCTTTCTTTTTTTCAGTAAAATTCATTAAAACTGTAATGGACAAAAGTGTGGAACCTTGTAATGATTTTTATAGTCACATATGCAATTCTTTGGACAAAATTAATCCTTCGGCAAATTATATAAATCATAATGCATTAGTTGCACCTGAAATATATAAAAAGATAGAAGGTGAAATTTGTTAATTAAACTTAATTTTCAAAATTAATTTTAAGTATGAATAACTTAATGTTTCTGAATTTATATCCAATTGTCCATATTTGAGTCAATTTTAATTTATATTGGTTTCTAGAATTATATAATAATAAAGAAAGTATATTAAATGGAGTTGACACCAAAAAAAATTTAAGAATGGATATTGAGTGGCTTGATGTATGCACGGGTAAATATAACATTTGGTATGTGAGGCAGTTATAATCAATCTGTTATAATTATCGAACTAATTTATTTTTTACAGACAATTTTGATAAAGCGAGTTCATTCATAAACTATATTGATGAACTTGCATTTTCGAATAAGGGACAAAGTAGTTGGCAACAAATTGATACGATTGTTGCTGAACATCAAGGAAAAAGTGTATTTTTTCAACTTAAATATTATAATATACGTGGTTTCTTGGTAATAATAAAAGTATTCTAATATAGTTTTTAATTTTACAAAATACAATAAAAAAATGCTAATTTCTAAAATTAATTTTTTAACTAAGTACAGTAAATATCATATAAATTTTGTCATAATTCTAAATATAGTTACATTCTATTAGTACATTTTTTATTCATAAGCCTTTAAACCACAATTTATATAGAAATTTGCAACTGTTATTTTAAAAATTCTGTTAAATTTGCATTTTTAAATTTTAAACATATTGAAAAAACAACTTTATGAAGTATATTGATAAAGGCATTTAAATGCTTAAAATTAAAGGATTAAATCAAGTAGAGATTAATTACAGATGGAGAATAATAACAGCAAGTTGGAATTACTCAAGTTATTAAATTTAAAATATAAAAATTACATAGAATACCTAATACCCAAATTAATGAAACAATTTAATTGTAAGTAATTGTTGCTGTTGTTCTTTAATCACTGTGAAATGTAAAAAAAGGTATTTAATAACTTTTGTAATGTTTATTGAACAGATACAGTAAGCAGTACGGCAGAAGAATTAATAAATTTTAATAACAAATTATCAGAGGTAAAAAAATTGTTGGAAATATTAATCTTATAAAATTATTTATATTTTAACGAATGTTTAAATTGACTTTACAGATTACGCAATTACAAATGGGGAAAAAAATCTGGATTGATTTGTGTCAGTTGCAAGCAAGCACGTCGCATTTTTTATCAAGTAATGGCAAAGAACAGGTTTGAATCACTTTTATTGATTATGTGATAACAATAAAAAATTTATTTCATCTTTAAAAAATAATCAAATTAAAATTATCATATTTTATTTACAAATTATATTATAAACATTATACTTACACAAAAATGTTTTTATAATTTCCATAAAAACTTTTTTCTTATGCGATTAAATTACAGAAATTATCCAACATAAATATTTATAGCATATGTAATGAAATATTTCACGTGTATTTTTATAATATTTTTACAAAATTTTCGAAATTTAATGTTATTAGACATTATATTTAATTTATTATATTGGGCATTTTAAGTTACTTTAAGTTTGTCAATTACTCAATTCGATACCTAATTTAAATTGATCTGCAACAAATATGTATTCAAGTTTTTTTTTGGAGAAATAATTATTTAAAACAGTAATAATTTAAATTCTCGATTGATATGTAAATCGCTTTCAGATAAAATGGATGCCAATTTTTAATGCTATATTTCAAAACACTCCATTAGAAGCAACTGTACCATCAGTTACAGTGGTTTTGAATATTAAGTTTTGGGAAAAACTGAATCTTTTATTGAGTACAACGTCAAACTCTATAATCGGTAAATTGTATTTTCTTTTTTTTTTTAGAAGCTAGTAAATAGTTTAATGACACAGCTATATACAAATTTTTTTCTTTTTTTCTAGAACACTGCGCTTGTATATTACTAGGTATTTGTCTCTATAGAATCCGAATCGAAAGTCAGAATAACCAGATTAGCTAAAATTTTTTTAGATAATCTCAAAAAAAAATTTAAAAACAAATCAAAACTAGTGGCATAATAGGGTGAGCAAGGGCCCTGGGGCAAAAAAGAAAATTGGTCCCAATTATAAATAATAATTTATAAGTTTAAATCATTCATTCTATCCACACCTGTTTGTCACTAGATGTTTTTTTCTCTTTTAAATTTTTAAACCATTTATCACTTTTTGAAAATGTTCTCTAAATTTTTAGCAATTTTAATTTCTTCAAATTTCAGTGAATGTGAACTTGAACTTGAATTTTACTGAAAGTGAAGGTAAACTTTTAATAAATTGAAAGTTCAATTAATCCACATTTTAAAAATACTTTTAGAAGTGAATAAAAAAAATTTTCAATTGTTAATAATGCTTTTCTATTACGATTTCAATTACTTAAAATACAATTTTGTACTATTTTTATCAGTATAAATCTATTTTCCAAAAATCTTAATTATTTAATTTGTTTTCAAATTGTTTCCCTAAATCTTAAATTTACTATTCTCAATTATCAATTTTTTTGTTTAGTTTTCATAAACACTTTTTCAATTTTAATTATTTTTGCCTTGACATTAAATCAATTTAATTATTTGTAAGGGGTAAACCATATTATTTTTCTGTAAAACCTAAAAATTAAAAAATTCTAAAATCCACAAAAATGCGACCACCAGCCAAAATTAGATAATCACAAATATGATACGAAACTATATAATATTTTTTTTGATATTCTTTGATTTAGATTTATCAAAGGTAAATATTATTAACAAACCAAAATAGGGTTAAAGAAATCAAAATTCCTAAAAACTATAAAACCTTCGACGGAAAATTAGAAATAAGTTATCAGAAGCAAAAACTATCATAAGAAATATTACCATTTAATTCATTTCATTATTAAAGTAAAATAAAGAATATTGTAAATTTCGAATTCAAAGTGGTTTAATAAATTTCAGAAGGGGTTAAATATTAACTTTACTTGTTGTTATTGTGTAAAATTCCAGGGAACAAATTCTCCTTTCCTCTCTCATTGAAAACTGAAATATTCTGAATTAATAGAATAGAGACTTGACTCATTTACTACTCCGTGACGAGTTAAAACTAAATTGATTATTTGCTGCGAACTGCTATTATTAAAATATTAAACTAAAAATAACTATTAATATTTTAAATAAATAATCGGTTCGTCACATTATTATTTATTCTTTAATTTTATATTATTCATCGCAAATTTACTTTAAATTTCCATTATTTTTGTCATTTTGTAATTATTATTTTCAATGTTTAATCATTTTCATAATTTCTTAGATAATTTACTGAACTTTCAAATATATGTATCTCAATTTTCAATTATTTTGTTCAATTTTCAATTCTTTTCATTATTTTGCAATAATTTTCTCCATCTTTTAATATTTTCATTATTTTTTAATTAATTTTCTAAATTTTCAGTTAATATCTCAAATTTGGATTATTTTTTTTGAGTTTAAATTTTTAAACGACTTTTCAATTATTTTCTTTCGCTTAAAATTAAATTCTGAAATTTCATACTATTTTCTTTGATTTTTTATTATTTTCATTCTTTTAATATAATTTTCAGAAATTTCAATTATTTATCTGATATTTTAATAAGCCTTTTTATCAATTTTCTATTATTTCTGCGATTTTTTAATTATTTTCTTTAATTAAAATTTTTAAGTAATTTTGTAATTAGTTTCTTTTTTTATACATATATACTATGATTTTTCAATTATTTGTCTCAAATTTTATTTGCTGTTTTCAATCTTTCATATTAAAATTTATTTCATCAGATTTTAATTTTTTTTCAAATTTCAATTAATTTCATCAATTTTCAATTATTTTCGTCCATTGTTAACTATTATTCTAATTATCTAAATTTTTTAAGTATTTTTCCAAAATTTCAAATATTTTCTTCAATTTTTAATTCTTTTAATTTGTTTTTATAATTTCCAAATTTTTTTTATTTATCGTAGATTTTATTTGTTTTTAGCTTTCCTCAATTCTTTTCTGCAATTTTTAATTATTCCACTATTTTTTAATTGATATCTAAGACCTTCATGTGAGGAGCACTTTTTCAAAAGTTGATAAATCCGTTTTCCAAAAAAGTTGAGATAATCACAAATTTAACATATTAGAAACCTTACAAATTGATCTGACACTGTTAAATTCCAGAAAAAAATTTATTATCAAAGAATTTTCAATTTAAAAAAAACTTTGACTTAACCAAGATGATTTAAAATTTTAATTTTTTCTCTAGAATAAATTACAAAAACCTTTAAATTCCTTAATTACTCTAAACATTAATTAAAAATAGATCTCCTTAAGTGCAAAAAACATTCATATATAAATAATTTTGTATATTTTTTCTACTTTATAAATAACTCTAGGGGTTAGGTGCGAAACTGCATTTGTTTAAGTTTCTCGAAATAACAAAATATGGATTTATCAACTTTTGAAAAAGTACTCCTCATGTATTTTGCTTAAATTTGAAATTTTTTTTTTTTAAACAAGATTATGTAATTTTTTTCAATTATTTCTCTAAAATTTTATTTACTGTTTTCAATCTGTCATATTTTAATTATTTTGATTATATTTCAATTATTTTTCACAATCTTAAATTATTTTTCGTATATTTCAATTATTTTTATTAATTTTGAATTAATTTGATCATTTATTAATTATTTTTTTCGATTGTTAATTTTTGTTCACATTTTTTAAAATTTTTACGTATTTTTCTGAAGTTTAAATTATTTTCTTCAATTTTTAATTATTTTTATTTATTCTTATAATTTCCAAAATTTTTTATTAATTCTCGTAAATTTTATTTAGTTTTAGTCTTCCTCAATTCCTTTCTCTAATTTTTAGTTATTCTAATTTTTTTCAATTGATTTCTAAGATCTTCATATATTTTTCTCAAATTTCTATTATTATTAATTTTTTTATACAAAATTATGTAATTTTTTCAATTATTTCTGTCAAATTCTATTCACTATTTTTAATCATTCATATTTCAATTATTTTCAGTATATTACAATTATTTTTACTAATTTTGAATTAATTTTATCATTTTTTATTTATTTTTCTCGATTGTTAATTTTATTAATTTATTTTATTTTTATTTTTAGAAATTTTAAAATATTTTTCTAAAATATCAATTATTTCCTTTAATTTTCAATTATTTTAATTTATTTTCATAATTTCTAAATTTTTTTATTAATATCATTTATTTTTAGCCTTTCTTAATTCTTTTATAATTTTAAAAATTTTAAACTATTTATCAGAGATTTCAATTATTGTATTTAATTTTCAATTATTTATCTGATTTTTTATATTACTTTCTTCAATTCTCAATTTTTTGTAATTTCCAAAAGTTTTATAAATAGTTCTGTTTAATTAAAAATTATTTTCTTCAATTTTAAATTATGTTTATCTTCTAAAATTTGTTTTCTCTAATTTTCTATCATTTTCTTAAATTTGTAATACTTTTTTTAATTTTATATTACTAATCTCAATTTTCAATCTTTTTTTTTCAGTTTTCAATTATTTTCCCTAATTTCTTATTATTCAATTTAGTTTAATTTATTTTTAAGATTTTCAAGTAATTTTCTTAAATTTAAATTATTTTCTTTGTGTTTAAAATATTTCTATGATTTTTAAATTACTTTACCCAATTTTTATTGATTTTTTTTTTTTTTTTTAATTAATTTGAAAAAAATGTTGTTTTTTTTCGTGTTTTTAAGCAATTTTTGAAATGTTCTCTAAAATTTTACCTAATCTGGTTATTCTAACTTTTAATTCGGATTCAACGGAAAAAATATGTAGAAATACACTTGTATCTTGTCTCGGACTTAAAACAAATATATTTTTGTTTTTTTCTGGTTTTTGACCTATTTTTTGAGATTTTCTAAAAAAATTTAGCTATTCTGGTTATTCTTAGTTTGGATTCGGATTCAATCTGAAGTTTATTATCTCAAGTAACATTATGTTTTTCAGTAAATTATATGTACCTTACATTAATATACGATAGTTATAACGTATGGAATCAAAAAATAGTACATAAGGAATCTGGTTTAAGGTATTTCATATTATAATTTTTACCTGAGTCGTTTTAAGTAATTTTCTCTTAATTCTCAATTAATTTTTTTATTATTATTATTATTATTATTATTATTTTTTTTTTTATTATTATTATTATTATTATTATTATTATTTTTAAGATATTCTATTTATTAACAGTTATTCTTTCACATTCATAAAATATCTTTTTTTAATTTCTAGTTACTTTCCTAAATTTCTACTTATTAGATTAACTTGATACTGATTTATCTTTGATTTTTAGTAATTAACTTTAATCACAAGTTTTCTTATTAATTTATAAATATTTTCTCCACTTTTTGGTAATTTTTATTCACAATCTTTGAAACTAATAATTTCTTAATTTGTAATAATTTTTTCAAATATAATACACACAAAAAGTCACTTTCTAGTAATTTTTCCTGATTCCTTAGTTCTTTCTTTCATTTGCTGGTTTTGTAACCAGTCAAAGTGATTTTTTAAAATTTTAGTTATTTATTCACTTTGTAGTAAATTCTGTCAATTTACAGCAATTTTTTCAATCTCTAAATGTTTCTAAACTTCTAGTTATTTTTTTCAATCCTTTTCATTTTTCTTTATTTTCCAGGTAGTTTTTTCTTTCTATGTTTCGTTAAAAATATTTGTAGTTTTTTATTCTAAAAGTTACGTTATTTTTTCACATTCTAGTGATATTGATTCATCTTCAAATGATCAGCTTTGTTTAATAAATTAATATTAGAATCAGTAGTTAAATACCCATTTTTTCTCAGTCTTAGATGCTTCTCTTTAAACATAAAATACTCTATATTTAAAATTAAATCTTTCTGAAAATTCTTTGTTTTTAAATCTCCGTACAGTCCATTACAAGAATGTATTCAGAAGTCACCGATTATACGTGGCTTTTTGTCGGAAATTTCCAATACTCCAGAAATTCAAGAGAAAAAAAATTATGTGAGTCATAATGCTCAAGTGTCCATGCGATTTAGTTTTATTTATATTTTACAATTATTTTTCATTTATCTAGGTTTTAAACATTTTTGTAAAAATTCTAAAACAAGTGAAGATAGAGTTGAGGAAGAGTTCAATGGACACTGAATTACAAACATTTTTTCTACAAAAGATAAATGCAATAAAATTCGATTTTACTAATTTTAATGATTCCATCGATAGTAAAAATATTTTTGAGAATAACATTTCTTATGATGTAAAAATTTTTTAATATTAACTAAAATTAATTGAAACGTTTTTACAGTTGTCATATTATTTCAACAAACAAAAAAGTAACCACTAATTTTAAATTAATTTTGTTCTTTTTTGCAGTTTGAAATTCAAGAAGACCTTTTGAAAAATGTATTTAGTTTTCGAAAAGCTCAATTTAAATTGACTGTGAAAAAGTATATAGCAAAACAGAATTTAAAGTGTGTTATTGATTGTCACTTATATTAAAATTAATTTTTCAAATATAATTTATTAAATATTACATTTTTCTATTAGGGCTTCAAATAATATAGTTACAAGAAACCATTATAATTGGGTATTTAATTCTGTAGGTAAGAAGTCTAACAAATAATATATAATTTTAAAAGACAATATATTTCAAAATAAAAGCTTTTTTTATTCATATGCCAATATAATTTAACATTAAAATCAACCAATTTTCCAGCTGTTCAAGTAGAAAATCTTTTTTCTCCCTTTTACAATATAAATAGTCCAATGTAAGTATTTTATGCTTGATGAAAGCTGAAATAATTACTATATTTATTTGTTTTTTTTAGTTCCATAAACTACGGCACTATCGGATTTATTCTCGCTCATGAAGTCAGTCATGCATTGGACATCAAACGTATTTATAATCTTAGACATTTCTTTAGAGTACCATAAAAAATTAAAAATTATTTTTTATTATTCCTTAATGTACTATAGAATTTTACAATATTATATAATATATAAAATATGTTGATGATTTTTTAATTTATAATCTAGGTGTCCCATTTAAGTTGTCGAAAGACATGCATGATAAGCATATTTCTTATACTGAATGTTTAAAGCAGCAGTTAAATGACCAACAGGTGAATTTAACTCTAGAAATTTTATTCTTTTATAACACATTTTTTAAACCATATCATTTAAATGACGGATTTAATATGTCGCATAAAATTAAATTAAGAGTCATTAAATCGATTGACAGTTTATTCGGAGGTTTTTGGGATACTCTTAAATATGATTTAGAGAAATATTAATTAATCTTTAATACATGAACTAGCAAAATAAAACGCGCGCCAGCGCGCGATTAGTTTTTCCTACCTTTTAGACATTATTAAATACAATAAAAAATATAACAAATCGGTAAATAATATTTATCTAATACGAAGAAATAAATATTTTAAATATAATATTTAAAAATCAATTAATATAAATAAAATAAATATTTATTTAGGACAAAATTTATAATATTTTAGATTTAAACAAAATTGCAAAAAATAATTGAAATTAAACAAAATAATTGCAAATTTTGCAAATTAATTGAAAAAAAATGAAAACAATTAAAAATTGGAGAAAGTAATTTAAACAATCATAAAAATGTTTTAAACATAAAGAAAATAATTTAAATTTGAGAAAAATACTTGAGAATCTTAAAAGTAAATTAAAGCAAAATTGAATAATGAAAAATTAGAGAAAATATTTGAAAATTGAAAAAACATGGTTAAAAATTGAGATAAATAAATTAAAACTAAAAGAAATAATTAAAATTTAGGAAAATAATTAAACAAATTACATAAAATATTTTAAATAAAGGAAAGTTAAGCAAAATTTGAGAAAAATACTTAAAACTTTCAGAAGTTCATTGAAATAAAAGAAAATAATTAAAAATTAGAGAAAATAAATGAAAAGAGATAAACATAATTTAAAATTGAACAGAACAAATTTCAATTACAGAGAAATAAGTAAAAACTTTTTGGCAATTATGAAAAAGAACGAGAAAAAGAACGAAAGTAATTGAAAATTGAAGAAAATAATAAAAATAATGAAATAATTGAAAAATCAGATAAATAGTTAAAAATATTTTTAATTATGAAACAAATGTAAAGAATTGAAATTTGAAGGAAATAAATTTTGGAAAATATTAGAAAAATGTTTTTAAATTTTATAACTTGCCGAAAATAATTAAAATATGATTCATTTAAATTATTTAAATAAATAAAAAAAAATAATTGAAATTTGAAAAAAATACATGAAGATCATAGAATTCAATGAAAAAAAAAGAAGAAAATAACTAAGAATTGGAGAAAAGAATTGAAGAACTAAGCTAAAAGTAATTGGAATTTACGATAATTAATAAACAAATTTTGAAATTGTGATTATCAGAAAAATAATTGAAAATTAAAGAAAAGAATTAAAATTTTAGAAAAATTCTTAAAAATCTTAGAAAATGAGAATAACTAAAAATTGGAGAAAAGACTGGAAGAATGCTAAAAATAATTGAAATTTACAATAATGAATAAAACTTTTTGGAAATTATAAAAACAAAGAAAAATAATTAAAAATTAAAGAAAACAATTGAAATTTTAGAAAAATGGAATGCTAAAAATAATTGAAATTTACGATAATTAGTAATTTTTTTTAGAAATTATGAAAACAAAGAAAAATAATTAAAAATTGAAGAAAATAATAGAAATTTGAGAAAAATACTAAAAAAATTTTAGAAATTTATTTTATAAAATGAGGAAAACTAAAAATTGGAGAAAAGTCTGGAAGAAAGCTAAAAATAATTGAAATTTATGATAATTAATAAAAAAAATTGAAATTCTGATAACAAATGAAAATAATTAGAAATTGAAGAAAATGTTTAAATTTTCAGAAAAATACTTAAAAATCTTAGAAAATAATTTTACAAAATGAGTATAATAATTAAAAATCGAAAAAAATAATTGAAAAATGATAAAATTAATTAAAAATTGACAAAAATAATTGAAATATGCTGAAAATAATTTAAGATTGAGAAAGAAAATTGAATTATGATGAAAATAATTTAAATAATATAAAAACTTGAAAACATTCAATAATATTTGAGAGAAATAACTGAAAAATAGAATATATGTTAAAAAAAAAAATTATTGTAAAAATTACTTAAAAATTTTTTAATAAAGAGAATAATTAAAAAATCGCAGAAATAATGGAAAATTGATGAAAATAATTGCAATATCAGATAAATAATTGAAAATTTTAAAAGTAATGCCAAAATAATGAATATAATTATAAATTGATGAAAATCAAGAAAAATTGCAGAATTTATTTTTAAGCAAAAGACAATAATTAAAAAATTGTTATATAATGGAAAATTGATGACAATAATCTAAATTTGAGATAACTGAAAATTTAGGAAATTAATTGCATGTGTATATGTATATTTTAAACTTCTTCAAAAACCAAATTAATTTTTTAAGCATTTTTCGAAATTTTTTTTTACAAAAATGACAATTAAAACACAACATGGCACTAACGAAAAAGGTTACCTTATTCTTTCAATTCAAATTTCAAAATATTTCCTGATAAAGAGAGTCAAAATCAATAAAATAACAGGGAGTAAGACTAACTTCACTTCAGTTTTTAAAACATGGACAGAAGAAGATGAATAAATATTAATACTAACTAACTTCACTTCAGACTTTAAAACGTGGACAGAAAAAATGAATAAATATAAAAAGTAACCAACTTCAGGAGTTTACGGAGATTATTATTATTTAATGATTAATTTCAAATCAATTTTCTACTTTTTTGCATTTGCAGATATATATATGTATATATACATATATATATTGGAATTGTAAGAAAAAATTTTTTTTTAACCACAGGTAGATGGAACGACAACTTTAGTGGAAAGTCTTGCAGATGCAATTGGAGTAAAAATAGCTTATAAAACATTAAAAAATATTATCTGCAACGGTAATAACAAAGAAGTAACAGAATTAGATTGCAAGCATTGGAGAAAATTATTTTTTATGTCTCTTCCTACTGTGAGTTGTAAATTTTTTTTTTTAGATTTGGGTTATGTATAGATAATGTGACAAAATTTTTTTTATTGCAGTCTTTTTGTAAAAAACCAGAACCAAAAATCTATTCTGAGGGTTTGTATCCCCCTACGCCAATTAGGATAAATCAAATTGTCCGTAATTTGAGGGAATTTACTGAAACATTTGACTGCAAGAGAAATCACTTTTTTTTCAGAGACGATAAAGGTTGCAAGTGGTTTGACATATAAAATTTTCATGCATTCAAAATTAATTTAATTATGAAGAAATTAAATAATGTATTATTCAATAATGTAAAATAAGATAATAATAATAAAAATAATAATGTAAAAATAAATTTTCATAAGTTTTTATTTATTTTCTTAAATAGGACTTTTTCAAAATATGTTGCAATTATTGAAATTAAATAATAAAATAATTTAAGGGAATCAACAGAAATTTATCAGGAATAAATGGAAATTTTTTAAAGAATTGGTTGAAAATAGTGATAAAAAATTTAAAATTGGATTAATATTTGATATTTAGGAAAATAATTACAAAATTAGTTAAAAAAACTAGAATATAAGAAGAATATCTAAAAACTATCTAAATATCTATAACTACAAAGTAAGTAAGTATTTTAATTCTAAACGAGTAATTTTTTCAATTTAAAGTAGTTTTATTTTATTTTTTAGTAGTAAAAAAATTACTAGTAAGTAAAAATAATTCTGTAAAGTAGAAAATTTTTTGAGTTTTATTATCTTAGTTTCTATTTATAATTTTGTTAGTTTTTTATTTCATTTCCGTTACTGTTTTATGGATAGAAACATTTTTATACTGTTGAAATGGGTTAGGCACGAAATCGATAAAAAATCATCGACAAAAGAAAATAATTTTATGACAAATTGAGCAATAAAATACCAACTAGTGTCTATTTTACATTTGTAGTTACTTCATTGGCTCTTTTTTGTCTCATTCTCTTAATATAAATCCCTATTTTCCTGATTCAGGAACTAAATAATATTGTTTCAAATAACACCGCATAAAGTGTTAATTCAGCTGCATATTCTCCACCCAAAGTAAGTTTTTGAAAATGATAAAATGACAAAATAATTAAAAGTATAATATCAAAAATAAAAAAACCGTAACTTGAAAGTAGTTAGAAAATTAAGAGAATTGAAATCAAAAACAATAAAAAACATAAAAATTTTGTTGATTTCAAAATTTTTTGTGAGTAAATTGTTCCATCAAAAAAGCTTCTAGCTGTTCTAATTGTTCTTAAAAAGATAATAATTAGAATTATTATTTTCTAGGTTCTTGTTGTGCCGTTGTAAAATTTGTTTAAATAGTTTTACATCTCACAATTGAATTTATTCCAAAATATTTAATTTTAATAACTATAATTTTTAACTCTTAATTATAAAATTTATTTTCTGATTTAAAGATTCTGTTAAACTTAAATTAAATTAAGGTTATTAATTAAGTTAGGTAATCTAAGTTAATTTTTTATTTTTTTAATTTTTAACTAACTCTTCTGATTTAAAATTTTTCAATATTTATAATTTATTATTTGAGACTTATTTGTATTTATTTCCCTTATTTTATGTTATTTAATGTCCCAAAAATTTGGAATAATCGTTGGATTTGTGGAAAAGAAGTCTAAAGATTTTCAATTATTGTTCCAGTAAAAATTTGAATTTACCGCCAATTTAATATTATTTAAAGAAATTTATTGATTCCTGCTGAATTTTGAATTAATAATAAAAATTTCGGATTTATGAAGAATTTATTTGATGTCGGGACTGGATTTTAAATTTTACGTTCCTGTTTATTTTAAATTTGCCGCTGGATTTTATAACCTCAAATTGGGATTCACTAATTTGGATATATTGATTTATATTATTGATTTAAATTTGGATTTATGAATTTATGTTATCAATTTGGATTTTTCTATTGGATTGCTTCATTTTTTTGTTTTAATGAGTATCGGAAGTACTGTTATTTTTTTTTATTGTTGCGTTGGTAAATATGAATAAGATTTCGTTATGTTTCCTTGAAAAGTGGAATTTGATTTAATCAATTTAGTTTTTCGATTTGATTTATTTATTATGTTTTGTCTTATTAATTTAATTATAATTTAAAATTGTTCAAAATTACAAGGTTAGAATTTTGGCGCTTCTATCTAATCCTCTAATTTAATTCAAATTAATTTAAATTAATTAATTAATTTATTAGTATTTTCAGGTAAAGCTAAACTCAAAAGTTGAATTATAAAAATTTTGGAATTTCTCCTGAACATGGAACGATTTTTATTAATTAAAATACTGTACGTATTTATAAATTAAACCGTATAAAAGACATTTTTTTCTGGTTAGGTTGTGTCTGTTTCATTTATTTGATAAAAAACTAATTTTAGAAGTTGTTTATTTAAAAAAAAAAAAGTTAAACTCAGTTTCTTTTCATCAATCTTTTAGTACAGATTTTTAAAGTATTAACTATTTATAGCATATGCAATAAAATATTTGACGTTTATGTTTATAATACTTTTATAAACTTTTCAAAATTCAATGTTATTAGATATTAATTATATTTAATTTATTATATTGTTATTTAATAATTCGCTTTCAGATAAACTGGTTGCCAATTTTTTATGCTATGTTTAAAAACAATCCATTACAAGAAACTGTATTGTCAGTTAAAGTGTATTTAAATCGTAAATTTTGGGAAAAGCTGAATCTTTTATTCAGTGGAACGCCAAACTCTATAATTGGTAAATTCTACCTATCCTCTTATTTTTTATTTATTATTAGTATTATCTCAAGTAATATTATGTTTTTTAGTAAGCTATATGTACTTGGCATTAATATACGATAGTAATCACGTATGGAATCGAACAATAGTATACCACGAATCTGATTTAAGGTATTTCATATAATTATAATTTTTACCTGGGTCGCAGTAAGTAATTTTCTCTTAACTCTCAATTAATCTTTTTTTATTATTTGAATGTTTCTCTTTTTCTATGGGATTTTATAATTCTCTAGTTATTAATAGTTATTCTTTTGAATTTATAAAATGTCTTTTTTTAATTTCTAGTTACTTTCCTAAATTCCTAGTCAGTAGCGTAACTGGGAGAGCAAGGGCCCTGGGGCAAAAAGAAAAATAAGGCCCCAATTGTAAATAATAATTTATAAGTTTAATTCATTCATTCTGTTTACACCTGTTTGTCACAAGATGTTTTTTTCTTTTAAAATTTCATATGATATATCACCCTTTGAAAATGTTCTCAAAATTTTAATTTTTAGCAATTTTAATTTCTTCAAATTTCAGTTAATGTGAACTTGCATAAATTAAAAGTTCAATTAATCCATGTTTTAAATATACTAAATTTAAAGTGATTTAAAAATTTCTTCAATTTTTAATAATGCTTTTCTATTTTAATTTAAATTACTTAAAATACAATTTTGTACTATTTTTATCATTCCTTAACTATTTTATTCAATTCTTTATTATTTAATTTGTTTTTAAATTGTTTCCCTAAATCTTAAAATAACTTTTCTCAATTATCAATTATTTTCTTTAATTTTCATTTCTTTTTATTATTTTGCAATTTTATTTTCTTCAACTTTCAATATTTTTATAATTTTTTTATTAATTTCCTTAATTTTCACTTATTATCTCAAATTTTAGATTTGTTTCTTCAATTTTCAATTTTTAAACGTTTATTTTTTTATTTTCTTTCGCTTAAAATTAAATTCTGTAATTTCATACTATTTTCTCCGATTTTTAATTATTTGCATTCTATTTGATAAAATTTTCAAAAATTTTAATTATTTATCTAAAATTTTAAAAATTATTTTCATCAATTTTCAATTATTTCGGCGATTTTTTAGTTATTCTCTTTAATTAAAGTTTTTAAGTAATTTTCTAATTAATTTGTTTTTTAAACATATTTTCTATGATTTTTTCAATTATTTCTCTCAAACTTTATTTACTGTTTACAATCTTTCATATTAAAATTTTTTTAATAAGATTTCAATAATTTTTTTTTTATTTGAATTAATTCTATTAATTTTCAATTATTTTCGTCAATTGTTTATTATTATTCTAAGTTTTTAAAAATTTTAAGTATTTATCCAAAATTTGAATTATTTTCTTCAATTTTTAATTATTTGAATTTGTTTTCATAATTTCCAAATTTTTTTTTAATTATCGTAGGTTTCATTTATTTTTAGCTTACATCGATTCTTTTCTCCAATTTTTAGTAAATATATATTTTTTTTAATTAATTTTTAAGACCTTCATGTACTGTTTTTAAATTTCAATTCTTTTCTTTTTTTTAAAACAAAAATATGTAATTTTTTCAATTACTTTTCTTAAATTTTATTTACTGTTTTGAATCTTTCTTTTTTAAATTATTTTCATCACCAATTATTTTTCTCAAATTTAAATTAAATTTATCAATTTTTAATTATTTTCGTCAATTATTAATTATTATTCTAATTTTCTAAAATTTTTATGTATTTTTCCATAAGTTCAATTATTTTCTTCAACTTTTAATTATTTTAATTTGTTTTCATAATTTCCAAATTTTTTTTAATTATCGAAGATTTGATTTATTTCTAGCTTTCCTCCAATCGTTTCTCCAATTTTTAGTTATTTCACTTTTTTTTTTAATTAATATCTAAGACCTTCATGTATTTTTCTTGAAATTTTTTTTTAAACATGATTATGTAATTTTTTTAATTATTTCTCTCAAATTTTATTTACTGTTTTCAATCTTTCATTTTTAAATTATTTTCATCATATTACAATTATTTTTTTCAAATTTGAATTTATTTTATCAATTTTGAATTATTTTCGTCAATTGTTAATTATTAATCTAATTTTCTAAAAATTTTAAGTATTTATTCAAAATTTTAATTATTTTCTTCAATTTTTAATTATTTTAATTTTTTTTCATAATTTCAAATTTTTTTTTATATGTCGTTGATTTAATTTATTTCTAGCTTTTCTCTATTTTTGGCTCTAATTTTTTAGTTATTCTACTTTTTTTCAATTGATTTTTAAGACCTTTATCTACTTTTCTTAAATTTTTATTTTTGTTTTTAACAAGATTATGTAAATTTTTCAATTATTTCTCTCAAATTATTTTTCAATCTTTCATATTTGAATTATTTTGATCATATTTCAATTATTTTTATTAATTTTGAATTAATTTGATTATTTATTAATTATTTTCTTTGATTGGGAATTGTTGTTCACATTTTTTACAATTTTTACGTATTTTTCTGAATCTTTAATTAATTTCTTCAACTTTCAATTATTTTCATTTCTTTTTACAGTTTCCAAATTTTTTTATTATAATTATCTTAAATTTAATTTATTTTTAGCCTTCGTGAATTCTTTTCTCCAATTGTTAGTCATTCTTATTTTTTGCAAACATTTCTAAGATCTTTATGTATTTTTCACAAAGTTTAATTTTTTTTTTTTATTTAAAACGAAATTCTGTAATATATTAATTTATTTTACTCAAATGTGCTTTTTTTACAACTTTTTATTGTTTGTATCATATTTTAATTATTTTCTTCCAGTTTCAAGTTGTAAAATCATTTTTTAATTATTTTTCAAAATTTATATCCTTTAATTTTCAATTTTGTTCATTTCTTTTATAATTTCCAAAAGTTTAAACTATTTATCTGAGATTTCAATTATTTTATTCAATTTTCAATTATTTATATGACTTTTTATATTATTTTCTTCAATTCTCAATTACTTTCATTCTTTTTCGTAATTTCCAAAACGTTCTTAATTATTTCAGTTTAATTAAAAATTATCTTCAATTTTAAATATTATGTTTATCTTGTTTTATTTATTATCTCTATTTTTTAATTATTTTTTTCTTTTTTTTCCAATTATTTTCTCAAATTTTAAATTTTTTTCAGTTTTATATTATTTCACCTAATTTTCAATAATTTTTTTTCAACTTTCAATTATTTTTTCTAATTTTTCATTATGTATTTATTTATTTATTTATATTAATAAATATCATTATTCAATTTGTTTCAATTTATTTTAAAGATTTTTAAGTAATTTTCTCAAATTTGAATTATTTTTGTTTTTTAAATGTTTATATGATTTTTTAAAATACTTTCCCCAATTATTAATTGATTTCATTGTTTTTTAAATAATTTAAAAATTTTCCAAATATCTTGTTTAATTTCAATTATTTTTTCAATTTTTTGAATTCTAAAAATTTAATAAATTTTTTCCAAAAAAAAGGTTTATTAGGGTTGACTGAGGGACCCCTGAGCTCAAGAGCCCCGAGGCACTGACACACTTTGCCCCTTAATAGTTACGCCACTGTTCCTAGTAATTTATTTAAATTGATAGCAGGAGTGTTGCCAGAAAAAAATTTGGGGGGGGGGGGTTTGAAATTTTTTTAAGTTTCAGGGGTGGTTTTGAAAAAAAATATTTGCAAAAATATTTGCAATTTTTTATTCTAAACGTTACGTTATTTTTTCACATTCTAGTAATATTGTCACCTTTTAATGATTAGCTTTTTTTAATAAATTATTATTATAATCTGTGGTAAAATACCTATTTTTTTATACTTAGTTGAAAATAAAAATAAATTTGTCTATATTGAAAATTAAATCTTTCTAAAATTTTTTTATTTTTAAATCTTTGTACAGTCCATTACAAGACTGTATACAGAACTCACCGATTATACGTGGCTTTTTGGCAGAAATTTCCAATACTCCAGAAATGGAAGAGAAAAAATATTATGTGAGTTGTAATGACGAAGTATCGATGTTATTTAGTTTTATTTATAATTTACTATTATTTGTAATTTATCTAGATTTCTAGCATGTTTGAAAAAATTCTGAAACAAGTGAAGATAGAGTTGAGGAAAAGTTCGATGGACACTGAATTACAAACATTTTTTCTGCAGAAGATAAATGCAATAAAATTCAATTTTACTAATTTTAATGATTCCATCGATAGTAAAAAAATTTTTGAGGATAACATTTCTTATGAAGTAAAACTTTTGTAATATTAACTGAAATTAATGGAAACTCTTTTACAGTTGTCACATTTAACAATTAAAAAATAATCATTTTTTTTAAATCGATTTTGTACTTTTTTGCAGTTTCAAATTGAAAAAGACCTTATGAAAAATGTATTTAATTTTAGAAAAGCTCAATTTAGATTGAATGTGGAAAAGTATTTAGCAAGAAATAATTTAAAGTGAGTTATTAATTGTCACTTATATTAAAATTAATTTTTCCAATATAATTTATTAAATATTACATTTTTCTATTAGGGCTTCACATAATATCAATACAAGAAACCATTATAATAGTTTATTAAATTCTGTAGGTAAGAAGTCTCACAATTATTATAATCTTAAAAGAAGATACATTTTAAAAATACAGCTTTTTTATTATGTGCTAATATAATTTGACATTAAAATAAACATATTTTTTAGCTTTTCCTGTAGATAATCTGTTCTCTCTCTTTACCAATTTAGATAGTCCAATGTAAGTATTTTATGCTTGATAAAAGCTGAAATAATAAAATATGAATTTAAATTGAAAATTAAATCGCATTAAAAACACATTTAACTAATTATTATATATGTATATCAATTTATTATATTATAATTATGATGTTTATTTGTTTTTAAATATATAGTTATTTGTTTTTTTTTAGTTCCATAAACTACGGCAGTATGGGATTTATTCTAGCTCATGAAATTAGTCATGCATTGGACATCACACGTATTTATAATTTTAAACATTTCTTTAGAGTACCATAAAAAATTGAAAATTATTTTTTATTATTGCTTAATATACTATAGAATTTTACAATATCATATAATATATAAAATATATTGATGATTTTTTAATGTATAATCTAGGTGTCCCATTTAAGTTGTCGAAAGACATGCATGATAAGCATATTTCTTATACTGAATGTTTAAAGCAGCAGTTAAATGACCAAAAGGTAAATTTTACTCTAGAAATTTTATTTTTTTAAAACACATTTTTTAAATCATATCATTTAATCAGTTTTCGAGACTCTTGAACACAAATTTGTCATCGAATTTTCAAAATTCAAAATGACGGATTAAACATGTCGGACAAAAATTTTAAAATCAACGAGATTAATTGAAATTTTTTATCCGGGAAATTCTGTGTTTGGCGATTATAATTCTGGTATTGGATTTTGAAAATTCAAAATGTCGGATAAAAGTTTTTAAATCGATTGAAACTTTATTCGGAGATTTTTGGGATACTATTAAATATGATTTGGAGAAGTAAGAGAAAATATTTTTTTAACCACAGGTAGATGGAACGACAACTTTAAGGGAAAGTCTTGCAGATGCAATTGGAGTAAAAATAGCTTATGAAACATTAAAAAAAATTATTTTCAATGATAATAACAAAGATGTGACAGAATTAGATTACAAGCATTGGAGAAAATTATTTTTTATGTCTCTTCCTACCGTGAGTTATGATTTTTTTTAGATTTGTATTACGTGTAGATAATGCAATAATATTTTTTATATTGCAGTCGTTTTGTGAAAAACCAGCGCCAAAAATTTATTCTGGAGGTTTGTATCCACCTTCGCCAATTAGGATAAATCAAATTGTAAGTAATTTGAGGGAATTTACTGAAACATTTGACTGTAAGAGAAATAATTTTTTATTCAGAGACGAAAGAGGTTGTAAATGGTTTGACATATGAAATTATCATGCATTTGAAAATTAATTTAGTTATAAAACAATTTAATGTATTAGTAATTATAAGAATTTGTCACTTCGAAAAAGAATATAGATGAGAAATAAAAATTTACCAATCCTCCAAATTAAGGTGTCAAAGAAAAAAAAGAAATTCCTTTTGGCGCCCGAACAGGGGCTGATCAAACCGAAAAAAAACATTCTATATTTCTTCAATCTATTTGAACACATTGTACGGAAATTTTTTCGTCAAGTGAAAGTAGAAAAGCGTGTTTTAAATGCACTTATATTAGAATTTTGGAAAAAAGAAGAAAACTAGAAACAATCGAGGACGAATAAAATCGCCTTTAAAAGCACGGTTTGCCAATCATGGAGTTTCCAATGCTGTGAAAGGTGTAGAAAGAACCTGGAATATAAAAACATGCACACGTCATAAAAGTGACGAAGCGAGGCTTTTACTTGATTGAATTTTATCACAAAATGCAGCGAGATAGTGTTAGTGAATGTATCCACATCGATCTATCGATTTAAACCAATACCATGATTTATTCAACTCAAATCTTGAAATAAATTTCTTATTGACAAAGTCGTAAAAAGATTTGATTTTTTTTCACCTTTTTCCATTACGTAAATTTATAATTGTGTTTTTTTGTTCTCAAAAGCTTTAATTGTTTTTATAAATATTGATTTGAAATTATTGTGCAGATATTTTATTCTCTTCTGATTTAAAATATATAAAAATAAAAGAGAATAATACAAGATTTTCATTATTTTTAACCTGTGTGATAAAGACGGGAAACTTTATTATTTACATATTTTCAAAGGTTGGGTCACGAGTTTGGCAAGATCACATAACTGAAATCTCGAGCGCAAGTTATAAAGTCAGATTAGACCTTCGCTGGATTCTGGAAGAAAATTTTCCTCGTTTTCAATTCAATGGGATTCTATTCCCGAGTTTTGCGTCACTCGACAGCCGCAGAAAAAAGTTGGAAAATTTTTCATAGCAGAGTACTTGGGTAAGGACATCGTGTCTCGACGAGTGGCGCGAAGGTCGCATGTTTAAGAAACCAGATTTTCCCATCTTTTTTCCACTTTTTATTTCGTTTTACATCCCAACTACAAATAAAATTTATTTATGAGAATTTTTTTTTTCTGGTTTAGGAACAATGCACTTATTTATAAAACAATTTTTATTTATTTCTCATTTAGTCAATTAAGGCAAATTAAATTCTTAATAATGTTTCATTTCACTTGTCAGTTGATTTTTTTTCACTTTTCAGTTATTTATGATCAACTTCATAGCATCAATTTCAAGTTTTTTGAATTCTAGTAATTTTCTCGTTATTTAATAATTTTATAATTTTTTTATAATCTTTAATTCTGGGAATTTTTTTACTTTCTAGTATTTTTTTATCTACAAAGTAATTTTTTTTAACTTTAATTAATTTCTTTATTTTTTGGTTATTTTTTTACATTCTATTGATTTTTTAAACTTTCTAGTTAGTAATTTAGTTAGTTTGTAAAATCTCTAGTATATTTCCTTTATTTTCTATTTATTATTTTTTAGAATTAAGTTCTTCTTTAACATTATAGAATATGCTTCTCATTTTCTGGTTATTTAAAAATTCTACTAATTTTCTCATTATTTTTTATTATTGCTTTCCTCAAATTCTATTCTCGTCTTTCTGGTAACTTTTTTTAATTTACAGTTTTTTTTTATCTTATAAGCTATTTTTTTATTATGTAGATACTTTTGATTTTGAATTTTTTTTGTATTAAGTTTTTTTAATTTTAGGTTTAAATTAAATTAAATATAATTCAATTCTCAGTTATTTTTTTACAAAATCTGGTTATTTCTACAGACTTTTAGTTATTTTGTGTAATTTAAACTGGTTGATTTCTTGCGATCTCTAGTTATTTTACAACAATTTCTAGTTATTTGTAAAATTAGTTATTTTGTTTCTTTCTAGTGTTTTTTTTAATTGTTCTATATTTTTTTCATTAATTTGTTATAATTTCCTCATTCTTTAGAATTATTTTTTATTTACGAATAAGTAATATTTCTCACTATTTAGACATTCTTTAACTTTTTAGTTACTTTCTTTATTAATTCTAGTTATTTTTCACAAACTTCTACTTGTTTTCTTTTTTTTACCTTCCTTTTTAATTCTTCATTATTTCATTTAATTTTAACATTTTCCTTTTGACTTTTCAATTATCTCTTCATTTTCTTATCCCATTTAATTTAAGTTCTCGAATTTCTGGTTATTTTAAAACACTTTTTTGCTAATTTAGTGATTGTAAAATATCTAGTTACTTTCTTCACTTTTAATTTTCACAATCTTAAACTTATTTTTCATTATTTTTACTAAAAGTAAAAAATATTTCAAAAATTCGTAACAGGTGAAAAAAAAAAAACTAAAAAAATAGACGGAAAATAATTTTCTGTCTAACGAAAATCTGTAAAAACGTATGAAAAATGAATAGCAATTTCTCAAAATATGTTGTAATTATAGAAATAACATGAAAGAACAAGATATAAGCCCAATAAAAATATTAGAAACTAAATTAAATAATAAAATAATTCAAGGAAATCAACAGAAATTTTTACGGAATAAATAGAGATTTTTTTTAATTGGTTAAAAATAGACAGCAAAACCTATATCGCTATTGGATTTCAAAAAAAAGGGAGGATTAGAAAAATTAATATCGAGACAATTTAGAAAATAACATTGGAAATTCGTTCCACTAAAAATTTGATTTTTACTTTGACCAATTTTTCACCCTTTTCGATGTATTTGGATTTTTTCTGGTATAATTTCATTTTTATTTTATGCATGATATCTTAAAACTAATTTTCTCATTTTCTTAAATTTTCAGTACTGAATAATTTTCGAATAATTTATACTTTTGAATTTTATTGAGATATCATTCATTCATTGATTTAATTGAATTTATTAATTGTCAAAATTATAATTTCTTGTCCTATTATTCCTGTCCTATATATCTCCAATTGATAAAGAATCCTTCTTCAATTTTTTTTTTTTTTTTTTTTTTGAATAAGCCTAATATTTATTTTTCTAGCTATCAAAAATTTATTCTTTTGTCAAACAAGACATCATTCACAGTTGACCTATAAATTTTCGATCAGTTTAACTTTGATATTGTATAGAATCATATAATTAATTTTCTTTTGTGTATTAACCTCAGAAATTATCAATAATAATCCTAAAATTATAATATTGTATCTTTCCTTAAATTGAATTTTGAACTTTTGATTATATAGAATCACTCTATTACCAATTTTGTCTAACCTCGAAAATCTTGATTTATTGAATAAATTGTTAATCTATTTTGTTAATTTCATCTTTCGAATATTTCTTTTGACAACTGTTTATTTTGGCTAAACTATACGAACTTTCCCATCTACCATTTTCCATCGAAGGTCTGCAGCTATTCAGCAATGCCAGAAGATTTTAGATTTCAAGATTTTTTTTTTTTTTTTTTTGGGATTTAGTCCCCAAGATTTATTGTGATTTTCGGATTTAGTCCCTTCTGATTATTTATTTTTCTTTTGTATCCCAAGAAAGGATTGGCGCCCAAGGCATCTTCCGTAGGTAACTTTTTCTATATACATAATTTTTTTTTTTTTTTTTTTGAGTTCCCAAGAAAAGTTAAGGTTACACAGTTTACTTTTATTTTGGATTTAGTCAAGAGTTGCTGCAAGTTTGAAATCCAATTTATAGGTCTGTTAATTCCTGGCAGGAATTTCACATTTGCAGGTGGCAAAAGGGTTAAGCTAGTCGAAAGGACGATTCTGGTGAGGTGGTGGTTTCCGGAGCTGTTTATAATAATTTCAGCTAAACGGAGCGGAAGAGCTTGCACGTCTTAACCCGAGGATAACATTCCTGCCTTCCGCTCTGGTCTCCAATATCGTCGCACTATCTGCAAAGTGCACTCTGAATGTAGTCAAGAGAGGATATAGCTGAGACAGAGGCTGAATCTAAAGCCTGAAAGTGACTTGTCTAGCTGACTCGCTCATTTTACACGTAGCATCCCTTCTGCTTTTTCTTAAAAACTTTTTCCTCCATATGCCGCCTTCCCTCGCTAATGCCAATTTAAGGCAGCAACAACTTTCCCGCTTGGAATATGCCGCACGACGTCAACCTGCGGAACTCTCAGAAATTCCCTGGAGCGTTATACGCATTTGCGGGAGCTTTTCGTGTCGTGCCCGCTTCACGCGCAAAATATACTTTTTTTTTTTTTCTTTATACACTTTTTTTATTTCCTCAGCACGCGCCAAATTCTCGTGAGGCTGTTAACCGGAAATGGCTGGTCGATTCACAGGAAATGCGGTCGCTGAGTCGGCTCAGTATCTCTCGTATGCCAACAATGTCCGGGACAGTTATGCCATTTGTACTACGCGTTAATGCAGGTACTGCTTGAGTCATTGTCGTGACCTCTGACACGATTAATAATAATTTGTTGATATTATTAATCCAGGTGTTCAATTTTTTTTATTCTTTATTGTAACGATTAAAAGCTTTTCTTCTTAATTCTTAAAACCGCACATTTAAATTGAATATAAGATTCGAAAAGAGTATAAATAAAATCATGAAATAGACCAAATATATAAATTTATATTACAAATAACATGAAACTAAAATAAAAATCGGAATTTAATCAGTTATATAAAATTATATTTCGTAAAAATTAAATTTAAAAATAAATATTTGTCGTCAAAAATTAAAATCAATATATAAAAGAATAAATACCCGACACACACATACTTATACATACACGATTGTTTAAAATTCACAAATATAAAATAACTACAAAATTATAAGGATTCATATATACAACTCAAAGAGACAATAATTTTCAATAAATAAATTAGACAAAACGATAAAATAAAATAGGACAATTAAATAAACATAAAACTTATCGTTCCCGGCGATCTTTCTTAGTTTCTTTGAAAACGTGGGGCGATCATAGTTATGCAGCGTGGTGACAAAGCTTCAAAATGTTAAAAATAAATAATTAATAAAATTTGCACAAAGACACTATATAAAAAACCAACACAAAAGAAATAAACAATTGAAATAAAATAAAAACCTTCGTGTTGCCGGCGACACACAAAGTCGTGGCGATTTCGGATTCATTTGAATGACGGGAAACGATTGTGAGGACGATGGGTGCGGAAGAAATTTTATTTAATGCAAAATTGACCCTTCCCCTCGTTAGCCCCCACGCCCTTAATACCTTTTGGCGCCCAGGCAATGAAGAGAATTGTCATATTTCTAAAATTCAAATTAAAATATTTTCGTCGACAAATCGAATCCCTTCATTATTTATCTAAGATAGTAAAAAATGTTATAAATGATGGAGGATGCTGGTTGGTGGTGTTGCACGAAATACTCACAACACTTTAAATTTAATCACGGATAGTTTATTTGTTAATACAAATTATGAATACGTCACTATTGTTCACCCGTTGTAAAACACATTGAAGAACTAGTCAAGAAGTCGTTGGGTAGGCACGGTAACACGCGGCCGTTATGGACACTATGAGAATCGTAACTGAACTGAACTACTTCATCACATCAGGCCCTCGCTGACTCACTAAAAGAGTGGGGGAACTCCCACCAACGATCCAAGCTCCATCTTGTAGAGAAAAAAAGAGGGCGGGCATGGACACAGCTTAGGGGAAAACTCACCTCAATAGGAACCTTAAACTCAATTAGAGATTTTATGACAGATTATAAACAACCCATTTAAATCATGAGAGAAAATCTACTTATATTATTTGTCCTTGAAAAACTTATTATTCCCTCACCGCTTTGAAACAATGTGATTGGAGTAAAATTGGAATGTCTACCAAGTCCCGCCTTAAACTTTTTGAAAGTTGGCAACATTGTTATTGACAACCTATACTGCAGAGAACGTTTGTAGAAAGGATATTTTGTTAAAACTAATTTATCAATGAGATTTTAAGAAGATATATTTCTTCACGTCATTTCCTCATGTTGATTTATAAATAGGTAAGCACTTTTTTATTTAATAATCATAGTATATTTGCATATGTTTCCAGTATTTTTATCGTATTGTTCACAGTATATAGAGAAGTTAAGTTATGTTTCTGAGGTTATGGTCATTTTGTTTCGATTCGTCATTCCCTCATCATTCCTTCACTAAATTTTACCTTTATATTCCATTCAAAAATCCAAACTCAACAAAGTTGCTGACCATTATAATATTTAAATCAAATAAGACATAAACTATGGCTTGAGAAAAAAAATTTAATAATGAGTTAAAAAAAATTGATTAACTCGGTAAAGACATTTTCGATTTTTTTCTGGAATCAGACACTTTTGAATAGCCGCGCAGAAATATTGTGATTCTGGTTGAAACCATGATAGCTTTCTCGCAAATTAAATGTAAATTGATAAGCTTCTTGCGCATTTTTCTTTCGACACGTGATAGAATTTCTACTTAAATATTTCTCCTTTGCAAAGCAACCTTCGAAACAATCAGGCACAAAGTTTTAAAATTACCAAATATTTAAAAAAAAAAGTTAACGATCTCTCAGTGAGTGATCATAAGTGCAGCAGCAGAAAAGAAATCTTATTTTATTTTTCATTTCATTCAAAAAAAAAAAAAATCTATATCTATTTCCAGCAGTAAAAATCGAATAATATCAAACAAAATAAATTTTTCCTCAAATTCTTTACCTTTATCATTGACATTGTTTATAAATCTCTTTTGTTTGATATTAGAAATTTTCATAGTAATGTATCTCTTTGATTTTACAGTGGATGTTTGTTAGACCACAAGCGCTTTGTGGACACGTGATATTGTTCAAACAGTGCTCGTACGGTGCATGTACCTGCACGTAAATGAGAAACGACACTGACGCTCATAAATTTTCGGTTACTCTGAAACCTTTTCGGAAAAAAAAGTCAAGGTTCTTTCTTGGCTAAATGCTCACCTAACGAATCCACTGCTCGTCCGGCATTTCAAGCGCTAGTTGTTGTTCAGCCAACACGGACAATTACCCGAGTTTCACCTGAAAATGGAGGGAAAAAAATATGATAAATCACCACCACGACCTTTCCCAGTTTAAAACGTGGAACTGAACAATACCGCGACATAAAGGCCGTCAAAAATTCGCGTATTCCAGTAGCATTCTTTTCACTGTTTGTTCATTCGAGAGATTTTCATTCACAGAAATAATAAAAATTGATTTATAAACCAACTTCATTAAAGATATTTCAAAAATACTATATATATACCTTCACTGAATCATTTATAATTAAGAGAATTTATTATATTTTTATGTTATCAATTGCAGTGATGATCTTTTGTATTCTTGTGCCAAAGAATCGATATTTATATTTTCAGCGTGAAAGTTGCAATTTAGTGCGGTTTAATAATCGAATGAGTTTTAACTCGGTCAGCAATTTTGTGTTAAATTTTACTTGTATATTTCAGTACTCTTAATTTTTTTAATAACAAGAATAAAAAATTGTTTTAAACTCGGTTTTATATAACTATTTATAGTTCGATCGAAACTAGAACTATAGAACATTTTTTTGTTTAAAATAATTTAGTTCTTACCAAAAAAATTACACCGGTTAAATTTCAAATTACACATAATATAATAATCGATTTTTTTTTTTAGAAAGTGTCATTTTGACACAGAGCCTACTTTGAAAATTGTTATTTTGTACAAACATAGGTAAATGTTACTTTGGGATCACAGGATTCAAATCTGTCCTTAAAATTTCAAAATTCAAAATGGCGGATCCAATATGGCGGACATAAATTTTCTATTTATGACCACTTTTATAAAACTCGGTATAAAAGGGTTTTTAGGGTCGCTCAATACGAATCCAATGTAATTTTTAAAAAATTCAAAATGGTGGATCCAATATGGCGGACATGAATTTTTCCATTTATGACCATTTTTAAAAAGTCGGTAAATTTTTTTTTTTTTTTTTACTAAATAATAGCAGATTTGTAATTAACAAATTTTATATTCTCCAATACTACGTTGCATAATTTTAAAAATTATTTTCTATTTTTTCAGTAATATATCGAGTTTTATAAATATTGTCATAAATGGAAAAATCCATGTCCATCATATTGGATCCGCCATTTTGAATTTTAAAATTTTGAAGTCAGATTTAAATCCAGCGACCCTGAAAATCCCTTTATACTGAGTTTTATAAATAGTGTCATAAATGGAAAATATATTTAGTTGCCCTAAAATCCTCTTAAGGGCATGTGATGGATTATGACGTCACTGGTATAGGCAAAATTTGTCCGTAACTTTTCTCTTAAAATATTGAATATTTTGTCATGAAACTTGGTAGAATTACTTAAAATATCATTAGGAGGGTCTCTCAGACCCGAGTTTGTTTAAAGATTCGCTAAAAATTAATTTTTGGGAAATTTTCGAAAAATAGCAAATTTTTTAAAAATTACTTTTGACCCAAATTTAAACAAACTCGGGTCAGAGAAACCTTTCTGATGATATTTTAAATAATTTTACCAAGTTTCATGACAAAATATTCAAAATTTTAAGAGAATAGTTACGGACAAATTTTGCCTATACAAGTGACGTCATACTCCATCACATGCCCTTAATACCGAGTTTCATAAATATTGGTAAATATTTTAAAATTCATGTTCGCCATTTTGGATCCGTTATATACTGAAATTTTTAAATTTTCAGGTTAGATTTGAATTCTGCGTTCCCAGAATCTCCCTTATACCGAGTTTTATAAAAATGGTCAAAAATATAGGTTTTTTTATTTATTTATCAAAGTAAGTCAAATTTTCTCAACCAAGTCAAATAAAATTAAATTAAGTTAAATAAAAATGTCATTTTAATTAGTAATGATTTGAATTTCAATTTTAAAAGTAAGAATTATATATAATAATTTACAAGTTTCTTTCATTCATTAATATTCTTTCATTCTGTCCACACCTAAAGTTGGTCAATAGATGTTTTTTTGTTTTAAATTTTTTAATGATTTTTAACCTTTTCAAAATGTTCTCAAATTTCAAATTTATACCTAGCAATTTTAATTTCTTTAAATTTCTGTTGATTTGAATTTGCATTAATTAAAAGTTAAATTAATCCACAGTTCAAATATACTAAATTTGAAGTGATTTAAAAATTTCTGAAATTTTTAATAATTCTTTTCTCTTATGATTTCAATCACTTAAAATACATTTTTAAACTATGTTTATCATTTTCCAATAGTATCTGCAATTTTTAATTAGTTTCATTGTTTTGATTTTTTTCTCCTAAATCTTAAATCTACCTTTCGCAAATTTCAATTATTTTTAAAAAAATTTTTAATTACATTTTTAATTTTGATTATTTCAATTTTCAATTCTTTTTTGTTCAATATTTATTTCTTTTTTTTATTTTGCAATTATTTTCTTAATCTTTTAATTATTTTAATCATTTGTCAACTAATGTTCTAAATTTTCAGGTATTTTTCTCAAATTTAAATTATTCTCTACAATATTTATTTTCATTTGTTTTCGTAATTTACAAAAAAAAATTTTATTAATTATCTAGAGTTTCAATTATTTTTAGCCTTCTTCAGTTTTTAATTATTCTCATTTTTTTCAATTAATTTCTCAGATTTTCAAGTATATTTCTCAAATGTCAATTTTTTTCTACTTTAATTATTTATTTTTATTTATTTCATGACATTTTATTAATTGGGTTACCGCATCATAAATTTGGGCATTGAAAACGACAAGTTATTTTTCAACTTATCATTGTTTGTATCATATAATTGTTTTCTTCGAGTTTCAAATTTTAAAATCATTTTTCAATAATCATTTCTAGATTTGATACTATTTATCAAATATTTCAATGATTTGTCTGAAATTTTCATTATTTTATTTAATTTTCAATTACACCTACGATTTTCTTTTAGACATTTTATGTGCCTATATGCTGTATTTTTTATGCAATTATTTTTCTGAAATTAAATATTGCTCTTTTCAATTTTAAATTATTTTTATCCTTTTTCATTTACTTTTTCTAAATTTGAACTATTTTCTTTTTTTTTTTGCATTAATTTTAAATTATTTTCGAACATTTTTCATTGTTTTAATTAATTTTTTTTTAATTAATTTGCAAAATTTGACACTATGTTTTAAAATATTATATTTATTCTTTCACTTATTTTCTCAAATTTTAATTATTTTTTAAAATTTTTTATCATTTCCATTTTTTAATTTTCAATTTTTTTTCCAATTTTACATTATTCAATTTTTTTTTTTCAATTGATTTATAATATTTTAAAGTATTTTTCTGAATTTTAAATTATTTTCTTTAGTTTTAAAACATTTCTTTGATTTTTTAAATAACTTTCAACAATTTTAATTGTTTTAATTATTTTTTTTCAATTAATTTGCAAAATTTCACATTATTTTTGTAAATATTATTTATTTATTTATTTGTTTGTTCATATACGGGCTAACAATAAAATGCCCTTTCGTACAGAGTACTGTGTGAATTAAATAAAACAAAAATATCATGAAAAAAAAGAAAAAATTCAATTAGCCGCATTTGACAATATAATATTATATTATATTATATTAATTAAATATTATTTTTTTTTTCAATTATGTTCTCGAATTTTAATTATTTTCTTAAATTTTTTATCATTTCCATCATTTCTGAATAAATTTTATAAATTTTCAATTATAAATCTCAATTTCAAGCTTTTTTTCAATTTTCAATTATTTTCTCCAATTTTTCATTATTTTAATTTTTATCAATTTATTTATAAGATTTTGAAGAATTTTTCCAATTTTAAAAAATTTTTTTTAATTTTTAATTACTTTCTTAAATTTTAATTATTTTCTTAAATTTTTTACCATTTTCATTATTTCTGAATGAATTCTTTAACTTTTTAATTATATATCTCAATTTCAAGCTTCTTTTCAATTCTCAATTATCTTCTCCAATTTTTCATTATTCTTATTTTTTCAATTTTTTTACAAAGTTTTAAAGTATTTTTCTCAATTTTAAATTATTTTCTTTAATTTTAAAACATTTTTATGACTTTTTAAATTACTTTCGACAATTTTAACTGTTCGGATTATTATTTTTTTTTTATTTTGCAAAATTTGACCTTATTTGTTTAAATATTATATTTAGAATATTTACAATTGTTGATAACATAAGGTGTAGAAACTAATCACTCGCCAATGCGCGTTTATTAATCTAGTTAGGTAAAGAAATTACAATTTTTATAATTTACATAGTCCACCATATTGGATCCGACATTTTGAATTTTTACAAAATGACACCGGATTCATTTTTAGCGACTCCAAAAACTACTAGACATGTTGAAATTGTTAAAAATGTGCTTGAAAGGGTGAAATAAATAAATAAAACAAATAATAAACCTTCAATTAATTCATAAAAATCAGATATTTAAAAACTAGATACTAAAAATCATTTAATTTTAGCAATTCTACAAAATATTATTTACCTATTTCTGAACAATATAAAAATCTTTATGTTATATATTTTGTGTCAAAATGATACTTACTCATCTTTTTCTGATCTTTATATGAATTATTTCCATTATAATTCAACTCTCAAGAGTTAATTAGTGCTATGCTATTATTTGGGTAATGAGAATTTGGTAATTAAGGTGCTTGGAAAGGCTTATGGGGAATTGAGGGTTCGAACAACCCTATTTATTCCCATCAGTGTTTGTGTGGAAATTTAACTAACCTCCTGCCCTCAATGTTTATCAAGAAGGAGACCTCCTACTTAACCGGCAGCTAAATCCCTTTTCTGACACTTATCGCTGAAAATGGCTTTATCATTTTCAACACAACAGTTGTCATCCACTTCACTAACCGCAAATCGCGGCTGGATGCTGCAACACTAAGGGATTTGCAAATGTAGAGAATAGCTATTTGTCTTCATTCAATCCCACCTGGCATAAAGGGTGGTGGACCCTCATTATCACCTCGCCATATCCATCCTGATTAGTCCTAAACATCCGGCGAACTCGCCAGCCAAGGCCATATCTCCTGGCTCAATGCCCAGCCCACATCCAACCACAATTTACCAATCTTACCCTCACAATGATTTGTGACAATGTTTGATAAAATTATATGCCTCGTGATAAAATTAACTTCATCCCCAGAATTATCCCATTCTATTGAAGTAGTAAAAGAAGGTAATAATTATAAAATATTAGAAACAATAGTAGTAAGAAGATATTTTTTAGCAATGCTAATGAGAAAAGTAGAAAAACTAGAGCAGAATATCAGAAAGATTATAGTGAAATGATGAAATTAAAACTAAAAAGAATTGATAACAAAGAAACAGAAATATCAGTTATGGAAGATGTATGTTTAAGTAGTGAAACAGATTTAAATTTTTCTAAAAAAAAACACATAGATAGTGCTGTTAAAGAAGGAAAGAGAGATAATAATTCTGACAAATTAATAATTTCTAGCGATTGTAATGAGACAAGTAAAAAAAGTTGTGCAGAATATAAAAAAATATTGAAAGTCAGTTAAAGTATCTTAAAGAAGTAGGAGGAGATGATAAGAATGAGAAATTACGAAGAATAGTGATTTAGACAAAAATTGTTAACACCTCTAATCAGAAAATTAAAAAAAAGTAGAGCAGAATATAAAAAAAAGCTATCGTCAAAGATTGAAATTGAAACAGAAGATGTGCCATGATAAGGATGAAAATAATGAAATACTATACTCAAAAAATATACAGGAGAATATTTTAAAAAGCTTTGACAGATTTTTAAAAAATTAACTAGATTCTTAAAAGCCTTTATAAACCACGTACCGGGAATGAGTTACATTTAACTCAATTAATCTACGGTTTATAGGAATTCTTTTGAAGAAGGTTGTTTAGGGAATATTTTTAAATTATTTATTAATGGTTAGCACAGATGTAGGCTCCGGAAGCTAGGACCACGAAAATTCCTTAGAATTTCCGATCCCCTCGCAACTGGAGGTGTACGTTTATTTATCCTTTCAACAACACCAGAAGGATTCTTTTATTTTAATTACTTAAAGGTTATGGGGGCTCAAGGAACTTGAATAAACTTCAATAACAACTTTAATTAAGATAATTTTAACAAACCGTATTTGGTCCCTTAGAAAGCCATCTCTGCTCTCCTGATTCACCTTATACCTTATTCTTATTCTTATCCTTATCCTTATCTTTATCCTTATCCTTATCCTTTTCCTTTGGTTAAGAATGCCTTCTTGTCCAATTGAAAACTGTCCACTTCGCTGATGGCAAATTATCACACACTCGCGCACAAATTCCATTTTCTATTTTGATGTTCTTCTCTTCACTCTCAATTTCCAACTGAACTTTTCTTATCTGTCCAGCCCTCTCATTCTCCATCCTTTTCTTCTATTCATCTGAAACACCTTTTCTCCGCCTTTTATGGTCATTGTCCCAAAACCTTGACGCCAGGTTGTTATGTCAACAAATAGTCATTGTCTCATAGTAAACTTGAAACTCGAGTTCAAATCATAAGGCATTAAATAAAGACATTATTTTAATCTCTCAAATATTACATTTATTTTGGTCGGCAACAGCCTTGGTAGATTTTTAAAGTACCAAACTAAATTATAAATCTAAAATTAAATGACAAATAACTTTGCAAAGATCATGAAAAAGATACGAATATAAAAAGTAATTTATCAATTTGTGATTTATATAAATATTCTATTTATATTCTTCGTCCACGAGTGCGCTTTTTAGTAAAAGGAAAACAGATTCACTAGCAAGCGGATTTTGTTTACACGGAGTATATATACAAGTATAGGTAGTCTCTATGGTTTACTTTAAGCTGCTATTTCGAGCGTGTGGAAATGCATATACTCCCATATATATATGTATAAACATACGTATATAAAGATACATAAAGATATTATATATATTATACGTGCATAAGAGACTCCATTTATCTTGAAAATCTAAGTCATTTCTGAAAAAGATTTCTGTTATAAAACCAAGTTCAATACGGAGCTTTATGTTAGTCGCAAAAGAGAGTATTATTTTTAAACTGCAAAGATTTTATTTCCTGCTCTGAAAATGTAAAGTTTTCATTAAATGTTGTAACTAAATACCGACTTTTGTTAATGCGAAATGAATTTCTCAACATTCCATTTCGTTGCCTGAATAATGGAAACGATTCAAGGTATGATTTATGTAAAGCTCTCAATTTGCTTCATTGTTTTTTATAATCAATATAACGTTCTTGTTAAAACTTCTCAGCTACTTCCTCTCAATTCAAGAAATCTATTTTGTAAAAAAAAAACTTTTCATTACACGATAAAATATAAATCACAAAATTTATATTTTAAAAATTCACTGAAAATTCTTTGAAGCTTTTAGAAAATACCAAATAATAACTTGCCTTTCAAGTTCTGGCAGAATTTTTAAAGCTCTGATTGAGTTACAAAAAATACTTCTAGAATTTTAATAATTGTGATAGATTAAAAAAAAAACTTGTATAGCATTTTTAAAAAAGAAACACTTTTTCCAAGAAAAGCACTTATAAGTTTTTGAAAGCTGCGGTAGATTTTTTTTCCGAAAAGTCTATTACAGGTTTATCTCTGGAGCTCGAGTGCTATAAAATCGCAAACAAACATTTGAAATGACTCTTAACCACTGCAACCACCGACGAACCAGCAAATAATTGCTTCCGTTTCTTTGCCTCTTTCCTATCGGCTTCATCCGTTCATTAGATGGATTATAGGAAATTTTTAAATTTATTTTTCTCGTAAAAAATATATTTCCGTATTTCAAAACCTGACGTGCAAACAGATAAGATATTTTCAACAGAAAATAAACTTTTACAAATGAAATATTTTTCTTCTAGGTTAGTGAGAATTTATCATTAATAACTAAGAAATTTGCTATGTTTGTTTAAAAGAATAAATTAGTATAAATTTGTTTTAGGTTATGTAAAAAAAACTCTAGTGGTTATTTAAGTCTTTGGATTTTAATGTTAAAATTCTATAAAAAAAAACGTTATAGGGAGTTTTAAAAATGCCAAAGGATATTACGGCTATGGTTATTGCTTTTTGTCACTTGTGCGCAGGTTTATATATTACGGGTAACTACTGCGCATGTTTTGAAGTTACTGGTCGTTAGTGCGCATATGTAAATGTTAGTAATTACTACTGCGCATAGAAAAGTGCTAGGGGACACTACTGCGCATATTTGACTGATATTGATTGCTACTGCGCATGTCTAGATATAACTGGTCACTACTGCGCATGACTTGCTGTTACTAAACACTACTGCGCATGTCCAGCTATTATTGGTTACTACTGCGCATGTTTTGAAGTTACTCGTCGTTAGTGCGCATATCTAAATGTTTGTGATTCCTGCTGCGCATAGAAAAGTAGTAGTTGACACTACTACGCATAAAAAATTGCTAACGGACACTATTGCGCATATTTTACTGCCACTGGTTGCTACTGCGCATGTCTAGGTATTGCTGATCACTACTGCGCATGACTAGCTGTTAATACTGCGGATGTTCATCTGTTACTAGTTACTACTGCGCATGTTTTGATACTACTAGTTACTTCTGCGCATGCTTAGCTGATAAAATTCAATACTGCGCATGTTTAGCTGTTACTGGTTACTACTGCGCATACAAAGATGTTAAATATTATTACTGCGCAAAGAAACCTGACAATTGACACTACTGCGCATAGTTAGCAGTTACTGATCACTACTGCGCATTTTTAGATTTCTCTGCACTCCACTGCGCAAGTCTTCCTAAAACTAAACATACTACTAAAACTGGACTACTGCGCATATATTTCTGATACTGGTAATTAATACGCATAATAAAAATCATGCACAGTAGTGATGAGCGAAAGTAAAACATGCGCAAAAGTCATCAGTGACTACTAGACATGCGCAGTAGCGACCAGAAACCGTTAAACATGCGCAGTAGTAACTAGTTCCATGCGCAGTCGTCATCAATGACAGCTAGACATGCGCAGAAGTGACTAGCAACAGTTAAACATGCGCAGTAGAGACTAGTGACATGCGCAGTCTTCATTAATAACAGCTATATATGCCCAGTGGTCACGAGCAACAGTTAAACATGCGCAAAAGTAACTAGTATCATACGCAGTAGTCATCAATGACAGCTACACATGCGCAGAAGTGACCAGCAACAGTTAAACATGCGCAGTAGAAACTAGTGACATGCGCAGTCGTCATTAGTAACAGCTACATATGCGCAGGAGTCACCAGCAACAGTTAAGCATGCGCAGAAGTAACTTGTGTCATACGCAATAGTCATTAATGACAGTTACATATGCGCAGTAGTCTCCAGCAACAGTTAAGCATGCACAGAAGTAACTAATGACATGCGCAGTAGTCATCAATAACAGCTACACATGCGTAGAAGTAACCAGCAACAGTTAAACATACGCAGTCGCCACCAATGACATCTAGACATGCGCAGTAGTAACCAGCAACTTTAAAACATGCGCAGTAGTCATCAATGTCATCTACACATGCGCAGTAGTCACCAACAACAGTTAATCACGCGCAGTAGAAACTAGTGTCATGCGCAGTCGTCACCAATGTCAGCTAGACATGCGCAGTAGTGACCAGTAACACTTAAGCATGCGCAGTAGTCACCAATGTCAGATAGACATGCGCAGTAGTCACCAGTAACATTAAAACATGCGCAGAAGAAACCAATGAGAGCTACACATGCGCAGTTATAACCAGTGCACGCTATAAATGCGCAGTCGTAATTAATGACTAACTAAACACACTTAGAATCAACCAGTGACAGTTAAACACGAGCAATTGTTACTTAAAACACAAAAATCCTATCCTTTGACACATTTTTTCATACAAATTTTTTTTTCTCTTCCCCAAAATAGACCAGAATCCATCAAGATCCCTAGCAAAATGTATTTTCCCTCGTAGGATTGTGCGCAAACTTTCATTTCTTTGTCCAAAGAAACATAATGGTCGATTCCCAATGCATTTTCGCATTAAACTTGGAATTTATAGAGATCCTCTTGTCGAGCGACGTATTTGACTAAAGTCCCCGAACTTGAGGCGCCTCCAGGCTTTCGAGTTACGAAAGGAACTTCACTTCTGTGGGGGAGGGGGGGGGGTGAAAACACTCTCTAAAGCACCCTTCCGTTATGCCCCTCTTGAACCTTCTTTGCTCACCGACTCATCGTTTCCTATTGCTCCCCAACTTCCAGCCTGCCCGCCGCCACCCCTTTCGAGTTTTCAAACCCTCGATTCCAAACCTCCAACCTTCTGTTTACCCCTCCCCTCCCACTTTACCCTCTTCCGCAGTCCGCCAAGTTCCATTCGTTCCATCTTTCATAACCGCAAAGTTCTCCGGCCACGAACAAGGATATTGTTGGAAGTTTCTTGCGAAATATGTTCCTTGTAAGTGTACATATAGTATATGCAAGCAGTACCTAAGTACATGTGCAGATAAGTACGCGCGTTCCCATTTACCAAAAGCTGCCGGCTGTCGTAATTGGATGGCAAGTAATTGAACGAAAGAGATAAAACGAGAGAGAGAGAGAGAGAGAGAGATAAAAATTATGTGTTCGATTAAAAAGAAAATTAATGTAAAAATTCTGTTAGTTTTAATTTCTAATTTTTAAAAATTGACATTTTTATTAAGAATTGAGAATTTAATCTCAATATTTTTCTGCTCTTAAGAAGGGTCTTTTTCTGAAAGCTGGAAACGCAAGGGTCATTAGTAGTTTTTTTAACCTTTGACAAGAACTCATTGCAGTTCTGGGTTCATCGCTGATTCTGACGTTTATTGCTTGTGAGGTGGTATGGCTATCTGAGGCTAACGTTGATGGAAAACTGGAATGCGTTTCACCTTTTCTGACCTCTTGGCCAAAAAGTATCTCTCCCGGAAGATACGGACTTTCAACTCGAATTTTCTTGCTCTTACATCGACCAAATGTCAGGGAACAAATTTCATTTCCCGAAAAGAGTTGAGAGAGCAGAGTTATGACTTGAAATTAATGGGATAGGGTTCTTTGTTTGGGATAAAAAAAATTCCAGCAAAGACTTTATTTATTTTCTACTTTTATTGGATTGGACCTTACTTCTTTAGAGAGCCGGCAATATTTCCCCCCCCCCCCCCCCCGGCTTGGTTATATAAATTGTGAATACGGACAAATGAAATCTTTAAAATAAAATGTTATAATGTTATAAAAGGAAAAAATATAAAACACAAAAAAAAAAAAACAGACAATTGTAAAAAAGTAGAAGACAATATTTGAATATTTGTTGGATAAAAAAGATACGAGAAAAGTATAAAGATCCGAGCGAGAGTAAAATAAAAAATTGTTCTTCTGGGAGAAAATAAATATATTTCTCGATACGAAATTTAAAATATTAAATTAACATAACGCGATAAATTCAAAAGTAACTTTGGCAAATTTTGGCTTATCGGGGAAAAGTATCTATCGGTTGGAAAATCTCGAAATATTCGATAGATTCCTGAGGAGCAGTGTTGAGGAAACAAGATCTTGTCTCGAAGATTAAAAATTTCGTATTTATTCTCGAGAGCGATATTGAAGGGACGATAAACCAATTGGAAGGAAAAGGGAATAATATGCAGATGGTATTCTGAAAGATTTAAAAGCCAGTATCGAAATCTGTTCTCAAGGGGTCATATAAGGTAAATATGAAATGTAGTCTGAGAGAAATAACAGTTTCCCGTATTCTCCAAAAAGTTGAATATCAAAGTTAAAATTTGTTTTTATTATGTGACACATGCCTCTGAAGTTCATTCGTCATATTTTAAAAACTTTCTCACTCGCCTCCAACTTTTTTTTTCACCCTTATCCCTTATAATATTTCTTCACTTTTCTGGAAAAAGGTATTTTGACCCAATTTTTCTTATTTTCACTTTTTCTTGCAATCTCTCATGCAAAAGTTTTTCGAGTAAAAAGTTCCTTTTTCGAGAAATAGTTGCACGAAACAAATTAGACTTGTTAGAAATCTTAATAATGCTCGGAGTTGTTAGTTCAATTTTTCACCCCAGACGCCCATTTACAAAAAAAACTAATATTAACGTACGTCAATTTTAAGTTTTATAATTTAGATAATTTAATAAGACTTTTAAAAATGTCAGATTTTTACGGGAACTTTTAATCCTACTTTATAGAGATTTAAAACGTTGGTTTTTTTCAACAATATTTTAAAACAGTAGATTATTACCGGGAATGTTAATCCTCTTTTAACAGCCCTTGTTACTAGGAATTTACTCCCAGTTTTACAGAATTTTAATAATAGTAAATTTTTACCAAAGTTTTATAGTTTACTAGAGTAAAAATCTACTTCAATGTATCAGAATTTTAAAAACTAAAATATCTTATATTATAAATCCTAGTTTACCATCACTTATATTCATCCCAGTTCTTTTTACTAAAACTAATAAACTGAAATTAGCAATATATTTTATGCAAGTTATTTCTACAATCCAAAGACTTTTTATAATAGGATTTAAAATTTTTACATTAGCTGTTAATCCTAGTTTTTCAAGATTTCAATTCGCATTTTAATTTTTAATATTTCTGTCCTACAGTTATTTAAAAATTTTTTGTACTAGAATTATTAAAAATATCGAATTTTTACTAAGATTTAACATCTTAGTTTACATTGTAAAAAATCCTAGTTGCTTTTCACCGGAACATTTAATTCTACTTTTAACCAAAATATTTAAATCCTAGTTTTCCACAGAAACTATTAATCCTATATTACAGTAAATTTAAATCTTAATTGATTTTTACTGACCTACTAAATCGCAGATTTACATGACTTTTATTTCTAGTTTAGTAAATACACTCATTAATGCCAGTTTCATAAAGGTGTATTTTAATCCTAGTTGTATTTATAACATTTTTTAAACACAATGTACAACATTTCTTCATCCTAGTAATTTTCAACTAAACTTTATAATTTCATTTTTTCTAGAAATTCATTTCTAGTTATTTAAAAAACATTATTAATCATACTTATTTTGTAAAATAGTTTCAATCCTAGTAGTTTTTACAGGGATTTTTACCCACAGTTTACAACAATGTCTAATCCTAGCAAAATTCAATTAAACTTTTTAATCCCAGTTGACGAAGATTTTTATTACTGGTTGTTTTTACATAAATAATTAATCCTAGTTAACCTGACGAAAATACTAATTGTCTAAAACGAAACTTTTAATCCTTTTTAGACAGCCCTTATAACTGGGAATTTAATCCCAGTTTTACATAATATTAATCCTAGTATATTTTTCTACATTTCAAAATATTTTTATAATGATTTTAAATGCAAAGAAAATTTATAACAGAATTTACAATCCTAGTTTATTTTTATAGGATTATTTATCCAAAGTTTTTTTAACTAAAACTTTTAATCACAGTTCACCAGGATTTTTCATGTCACTTCTCTCTACAATCCCAGTATATTTAATATTAGGATTTTAATCCTATTTTTTGAAAAAATTTTAATCCCAGTTGTTTTTACTTTTTACTGAAACTAAAAATCCCAATTTCCCAGTATTTTTTTCTAGTTATTTCTACCACCCAAAGACATTTTATAATGAGATTTGGAATATTACTTTATTTTTTTGGGATTTATAATCCTATTTGTTTTTACATAAACGATTAATCCTAGTTTTTAGGGAGTTTAATTCAATTTTTAATTTTTAATATTTCTGTCCAACAGTGATTTTAAATTGTTTTTTACTAGAATTTTAAAAAATAGCGAATTTTTACTAGGATTTAATATTTTAGTTTACTCTGTAAAAAATTCTAGTTGCTTTTCACTGGAACTATTAATCCTATTTTAATATTTATTTGAACCTTAGTATATTGTTAATAAAATCTTTAATACTTGTTTATCAAGTCTTCTATTAATAGTTGTTTTAACCAGAATATTTAAATTCTAGTTTAAATGATAAAATCGTAGTTTTCCACGAAAACCATTAATTACATTTTACAGTAAATTTAAATTTTAATAGATTTTTACTGTTTAATCCTAGTTTTACATGAATTTCATTTCTAGTTTTTTTAATATAATTATTAATCTTAGTTTTATTAAGGTTTATTTTAATTCCAGTTGTATTCATAGAATTTTTTAAACGCAGTGTAGAAGGCTTCCTTATCCTAGTAATTTTCAACTCAACTTTATAATATCATTTTCTCAAGAAATTAATTTCTAGTATTTTAAACCCAATTATTAATCACAGTTATTTGGTAAAATAGTTTCAATTTCTATTTGTTTTGACAGGGATTTTTAGAAACAATTTACAACAATGTCTAATCCTAGCAAAATTTATTTAAACTTTTTAATCCCAGTTAACAAAGATTTTTATTACTAGTTGTTTTTACATAAATATTCAATTCTAGTTAACTTGACGAAAATCCTAGTTGTTTTTAGCAAAATTTTTAATCCTAGTTTACCAGGATTTTTAATGTTAGTTCTTTTTGCAGAGACTTTCAAAATTTATTTACCCAGATTATTAGTACTAGTGGGTTTTTACAAAAAATTTTAATCCTAGTTTCCTTAGCAAAAAATTCTAGTTGTTTTCTACAGAAACTAAAAATTCTAGTTTAGCACGATTTTGATTCCCAGTAGATTTATACTTAATCTTATAATTCTATTTTACTATTATTTGTACCCCTAGTTTTAGAAATTAATCTTGGTAAACTAGAATTAAAACTCTTGATAATAACAACTAGAAAAAAATATACTAAGATTAAAATAATTTCTGTAAAATCCAGTAGTGTTAAGAATTTTGAGACCATTTACAGTTTTTTAAATCCTTGTAAAGTTAATTAAACTTAAAAATCATTATAAAACTAGGATTGAAAATCCTGGTAAAAATCTACTCTTAATTTGAATCCTGATAAAAACAACTTGAGTTAAAAATTGATGTAAAAACTAAATTTTAAAATACCGGTAAACTATGGTCAGTAATCTAATTAAAACTTATAACTTATAGGATTAAAAATTCTAAAACAAATCAACTGATTTCAAATTTTTTGTTACAACTTACAATGTTTAAAAATCCTAGTGTAAAACAAACTAAGATATAAATTACTCTCAATCAAGGTTTTCAAATACTAATTAAACTTTTAAATCTGAAGGATTAAAAATCCTTAAACAAATTGACTAGTTTTAAGAAAACTCTGTTAAAATCCACATTATTAAGAATCCTTAAACTGGTTAAAATTTTCGAGGTTTAGAAATACACGTTAAAAACTGAATTTTAAAATCCTGGTAAACGAGGATTAAAAGTCTTAATGATAACCTCGAAAAAAAAACTAACATTGATAATTCCGGTGAAAATCTGCTAGTATTAAGAATCCTGATATAAACTACATATTTTTAAATCCATGTGAAATCAACTAAAAATAAAAATTTTTATAAACTGGGATTCAAAATTCTGGTAATAATCTACTCTGATTAGAAATTTTGGTAAAAACAGCTAGGATTAAAAATCCTTGTAAAAACTAAATTTTTAAATACCGGTTAAATCTGGTCAGAAATCTAATTAAAACTAAAAAATTATAGGATTAAAAATCCTAAAACAAATCAACTAAATTTTAAATTCTTTGTAAAAACTTACAATTATTAAAAAACCAAGTGTAAAACAAACTAAAATTTAAATTACTCTCAGTAACCAGGTTTTAACATACTCCTTAAAATTTGAAATCTATAGGATTAAAAATCCGGAATTAAATCGACTAGTTTTTAGAAAACTCTGTAAAAATTAACATTATGAAGAATCCTAGTAATTTAGGATTTTAAATAACTGGTAAAAATTTTCGGAATTTAGAAATCCTCATAGAAAACTGAATTTAGAATCCTAGTAAACTAGGATTAAAAAACTTAATGATATCTTCTAGAAAAAACATAAACTAACATTAATAATTCCAGAAAAAATTTTTAAATATTGAGAATCTTGATATAAACTACATTTTTTTAAATCTTTATGAAATCAACTAAGAATAAAAATCTTCATAAACTGGGATTGAAAATTCTAGTAAATATCTACTTTGATTAAAAAACTTGGTAAAAACAGCTAGAATTAAAAATCTTTTTAAAAACTAGTTTTCTAAATACCGGTAAACTGTGGTCAAAGATTTAATTAAAACCTAAAACTCAAAGGAATCAAATTCCTAAAACAATACAACTAAATTTTAAATCTTTGTAAAAACTTACAAGTATTAAAAATCCTAGTGTAAAACAAAATAAGATTTAAAATACTCATAATAACTATGTTTTCAATTACTGGTAAACTCTAGTTAGAAATCTAGTTAAAACTTAAAACTTATAGGATTGAAAATCTTAAAACAAATCAACTTAATTTTATATTCTTTATAAAAACTTACTATTATCGAAATCCTAATGTAAAACAAAATAAGATTAAAAAATTCTCGTAATAACTATTTTTTAAATTACCGGTGAACTTTGGTCAGAAATCTAATTAAAACTTGAAACTCATAGGATTAAAAATCCTAATACAAATCAAATTACATTTAAATTCTTTTTAAAACTTACAATAAACTATCGTGAACAATAAAAACTAGTGTAAAACAAAATAAGATTTAAATTACTAGTAATAACTATATTTTAAAATACCGGTAAACTCTGGTCAGAAATCTAATTAAAACTTATATCTTATAGGATTAAAAATCTTAAAACAATTTAACTGAATTTTAAATTCTTTGTTAAAACTTACAATTGTTAAAAATCCTAGTGTAAAACAAAATAAAATTTAAAATTCTGGTAATAACTATTTTTAAATTGCCGGTAAACTCTGGTCAGAAATCTAATCAAAACTTAAAACTCATAAGATTAAAATCCTAAAACAAATCAAATGAATTTTGAATTCTTTGTAAAAACTTACAATTGTTAAAAATCCTAGTGTAAAACAAAATAAGATTAAAAATACTCGTAATGATTATTTTTTAAAATACCAGTAAACTGTGGTAAGAAATCCAAATAAATCTTAATTATAACTTATAACTCATAGGATTAAAAATTCTAAAACAAATCAACTTACTTTTAAATTATTTGTAAAAACTTACAATAAACTAGTGTGAACAATAAAGAAGTGTAAAATTAAATAAGATTTAAATTACTAGTAATAACTATATTTTAAAATACCGATTAACTCTGGTTAGAAATCTAATTAAATCTTAACACTCACAGGATTAAAAATCCTAAAACAAATCAACTGAATTTTCAATTCTTTGTAAAAACCTACAACTATCGAAGTCCTAGTGCAAAACAAAATAAGATTTAAAATACTAAGCTAAGTAAAAATAATATTACTAAAATAATAGCCAGATTTTAAAATACTGATTAAAATTTAAAACCCATAGAATTAAAAATCCTAAAACAAATTGACTAATTCCAAAGAACCTTATAAAATTTCACAATTATCAAGAAACCTGATAAATATTCGCCCGTACTTTTTTGTTCTTTATTGCGAAAGGCAGAGAACGAGGGAGAATATAAAGGATTTATTTTTGATCGTCTTTTGTTTCTCGAGTAATGTTCAATTTTATTTTGGTAATATGACGAGCGGCGAGCGAAATTTAAGCTGTTTTCTGCGGGAGCTATGCTGAAAATATTTCCACGAAGAAAATTTTTGGTCGCTTTTATTATCGTTGGCTATAAAATGTTGCATGCCGCACATAAAAGTAACAAAGTTATACCTCTCCAATGTATGGTAAAGGCAGGCTGATACACAGTCGGCTCCTTTTGATATCAGCAATCACTATCCCACCCACCACGATTGCCTATCTGATTGGAAGGTCTCGTAGCATGATTTCCTATACGAAATACCTGCAATAACAACCCACTTTCTTTGCTAGCGATACTCACCGTCAAACTCAGCCTTTCCGATTCGTGATTACTGCCAAGAAAAGGCGCTACTTCCGTCTCAAATGAAATTCCATATATAGTTATTTATCATCAGATTCCTGGATACTTCATTCCTTTCTGTGAAAAGCACCAGAGAATATTTTTTCAAGCATAAATGTAAATTCTCCTTTGAAAACGAGTGTAGAATCAAGATACCTAATGCAGTGCACTTTTAATGTGAATATAAAAAAAACTTTGATTAAATGTCGGAAATGTATAATAATATTTTTTGAACAATTTTCAAGTAGACTGTAAAAAATTTTTTTGGGTAATTTCTAATTTTACACAAAAATGTTTCGGAGTAAAAAAACCCAAAGATTTTTGGTATTTTTAACTGAAGCTTTTGGTGGAAATTACCAAAAAGATTTGGATGAAAATACACAAGCTTTTTGATAAAATTACCTGAAGCATTTGGTAAAAACTACCCAAAAAGTTTTAGGTATAAATACTGAAGCTTTTGAGTAATTTTTTCTAAAAAGTTTAGAAATACTATCTAAAAATTTTTAGGTATAAATACACAATCTTTTTGGTAATTTTTCCTGAACAGTTTAGTAATAATTCTCTAGGATTAAAAATACTGATAAATAAGGATTCAAAGTCATGGTAAAATATTAAAATTTTTACTATCACGTTATAAATTAACTAGGATTCTGCAAAAATCTGTAAAAATCGACCTGGATTTTAAATCATGTAAATATTAACAAGCATTCAAAATCCTGATGAACTATTTAGTATTTAGAAACATGGGACAAATCTACGATTATTAAAAAGACGATAAAAAATGGTTAAAAATCCCTGCGATTTCGAAAAAAATAATCCTTGTTTTTTGGAACAACAGTTTTAATCACAGTATATTTTTCATAGAATCTTAGTTAGATTAGATTCTTCTTAGGATTTTTTAGTTTTTTTATCAATATTTTTAATCCTAGTTGTTTTCAAATATTTAATTCTAGTAAACAAAAGTTTTGTTCTAATTATTGATTTTAAATACTCTGAATCCTAGTAGATTTTTATCCAGAATTTTAATAATACTTTACAAGAATATTTAATTTTTAGGGTTTCGTGGTTCGGGACCGAAACCCTTATAGTGAGACTTTGTCGTCCGTCCGTCCGTCCGTCCGTCCGTCGTACACAGTAGCCTATGTTACTTCAAGTAGCCTATGTCACATTTCAAGTAGCCTATGTCACTTCAAGTAGCCTATGTCACACTTCATGTAGCCTATGTCACACTTCAAGTAGCCTATGTCACTTCAAGAAGCCCATGTCACTTTAAGTAGCCTATGTCACACTTCAAGTAGCCTATGTCACTTCAAGTAGCCTATGTCACTTCGAGTAGCCTATGTCACACTTCAAGTAGCCTATGTCACTTCAAGTAGCCTATGTCACACTTCATGTAGCCTATGTCACACTTCATGTAGCCTATGTCACACTTCAAGTAGCCTATGTCACTTCAAGAAGCCCATGTCACTTTAAGTAGCCTATGTCACACTTCAAGTAGCCTATGTCACTTCAAGTAGCCTATGTCACTTCGAGTAGCCTATGTCACACTTCAAGTAGCCTATGTCACTTCAAGTAGCCTATATCACACTTCAAGTAGCCTATGTCACACTTCAAGTAGCCTATGTTACTTCAAGTAGCCTATGTCACACTTCAAGTAGCCCATGTCACTTCAAGTAGCCTATGTCACTTCAAGTAGCCTATATCACTTCAAGTAGCCTATGTCACACTTCAAGTAGCCCATGTCACTTCAAGTAGCCTATGTCACACTTCAAGTAGCCTATGTAACACTTCAAGTAGCCTATGTCACATTTCAAGTAGCTTTTGTCACTTTAAGTAGCCTATGTCACACTTCAAGTAGCCTATGTCACACTTCAAGTAGCCTATGTCACTTCAAATAGCCTATGTCACACTTCAAGTAGCCTATGTCACATTTCAAGTAGCCCATGTCACTTCAAGAGGCCTATGTCACTTCAAGAAGCCTATGTCACTTCAAGTAGCCTATGTCACTTCAAGAAGCCTATGCCACACTTCAAGTAGCCTATGTCACTTTAAGAAGCCTATGTCACTTCAAGTAGTCTATGTCATTTAAAGTAGCCTATGTCACATTTCAAGTAGCTTATGTCACTTTAAGTAGCCTAAGTCACACTTCAAGTAGCCTATGTCACACTTTAAGTAGCCTATGTCACATTTTAAGTAGCTTATGTCACTTTAAGTAGCCTATGTCACACTTTAAGTAGCCTATCTCACTGCAAGTAGCCTATATCACTTCAAGTAACCTGTGTCACTTTAAGTTTCCTATGTTATTCAGCTTTTCAGATTGCATGTGAGACAGACGGAAACATAGAGTACCAGAAGACCACGAAACCCTAGATTGTAGGCGCAATGCGCCTGCTTTCTGTGCTGTTTATTTTGGATTATTAACAAGTGTTTCAATCCTAGTAAATTTTCAGAAGAAATTGTAATTTAATTTTATCTTTAACAGAATTTTAATTACTAGCAGAAATCTACCTGGATTTTTAATCCTATTTTGCGATGATTTTATTTCCTGGTTCCTTTTTACCTGACATTTTAAACCTTGTAACTTCTTATAAGGATTTTTAATCCTAGTATAATTTAATCTGGAATTCTAATTGTTTTTGGCAGGATTTTTATCCTTTTATATTTGTCTAAAATTTAAAAGCTTATTTGATTTTTAACAGGATTTTAACACTAGTAGATTTCACTCGAATTGATACTCGTAGTCTATCTATTAGAACACCATTGTAACTAGAATTTAAAATTCACTTTTTTATCTTTCATTTTTTGTATTTGGATCGTGTTTAGTTATATTTTGGCTAATTTCAATTTTAATGCTGCTTTATCGGAGTTTATAATGTTAATTTTAATTTTCCAAGGTCAATCCATATTACTGAAATTTGTCAACAAACATCCAGCGTCTTATGGTTTAACCAGAACGATTGTCAAGTGCCGTCCCTTCAGAATAATAACCATGCCTGATATTGCTTAATTTTAAATTAAGTTTTCCTAAATTAGTTCACAAAGCAATATAATCCTAGTTATTTTTACCAGGATTTTGAATATTATTTTATTTTTCCTAGAATTTAAATATAAGTATATTTTTATCAAGGTTTAGAATTCTAGTTCTTTGTACAAGGATTTCTAGTTCAGCATTTTTTTAAAAAGGTTTCTAGTCCTAATTAACTTTTATCGTGATTTTTAATCCTAATTTACTAGAGTTTTAATTTCTAGTTGTTTTTTTTGAAAATATTTCTAAAATTTGGCGACAAATCTCTGGCGTCCTATGGCTTAACCAAAATGATTTTTAAGAGTCGTCCATTCAAAATAGTAACCGTGCCTAATATTGCTTAACCTTATATTAAGTTACTTAAACCATCAAAAATTAACCTTCCACATGATTTTATTGACTCTTATCCTTAAATTTTACTTCACATTTTTACGTATTTCACTTAAATTCTCTCTTTTATATTTTCCAAATTTCGATATCGTTTAGGTTAGTCAAAGAGGCACTAATCTACTACTTGTGGCGATTTGAGAGTGAGCAGAGAATACCTACCATTTCCACTTGCCTTCGAGATCCAAGCTTTGTTTACGAGGTGCAATTTGTTCGAGAGTCCTCTTGGCGGCCTCAAAAGTGTTTTGAGACCATAGTCTCTATGTAAGGGCACACTTTGACAAATGCGCGCGATACTTCAGCATAGAAACCGGAAGCCAAGTGGTGATCTGGATTTCCTGTCCTTTGATGATAAAAATCCTTCAAACTCACACCTCATTCGGTCCATTTTCTATTTTCTCCTTAATTTCGCCTTATAATACAATTTCAATTCCACTTTGATGTCAAAAATAATGGTTTAGTTCAAACTGACGACAAAATTAAATTGAAATTAAATATAAGTGAGTTTTTGTTTTCTACCATTTTGGATTTTTAAAACACAAATTTACATTTTTAATTATCTTAAAGAAGCCCTAAGTAACAGCCTACATGGGAATTTTTTAGAAACTTTTAATTTTCGCATCTCATATTGCATCCGCCATTGAGAATTTTTAAATTTTTGCCTTCATTTTGAATCTGATATTAAAAATCCTATGATGATCAAATTGAATTATTTTTAACTTAATTTAATTTCAATTTAATTTTCTGAGATGATTTTAGGGATATTGGTGGAATTTGGAGACAAACATCCAGCGTCCTAAAGATTAACAACGACGATCGTCAAGGGTCGTCCCTTCAAAATGCTAACCTTGCATCAAATTGCTTAACTTCCAGAGTGGGTTTAAGTTAGGTTTTTTAGGATACTAGAATATTTGATCTTTGTTATTGTGACTACTGTTTTAAATCCTAGTTGTTTTTACGAAAATTTAAAAATTGTATTATTTTTTAATAGGATCTATTTAGAATTTTTAAATATTTTCTTCACATTAAATCTGATATTAAAAACTCGATGATGATTAAATCACGTTTAATTAAATGTAATTTCAGTTTAATTCTCTAAGGTGATTTTTTCGGTGTTACTGGAATTGGCGACAAACATCTGGCGTCCTATGGTTTAACCACGACGATCGTCAAGTGTCGTCCCTTTAAAATACTAACCTTGCTTTAAATTGCTTAACCTCCAGATTTATTTCAAGTTATTTTTTTTTACGTTACTAGATTCTTGCTTCTCGGTTATTTTTACTAAATTTTTAAATCATAGTTTTTTTTTACAAGGGTTTTAAATTTTACCGATTTTTACTAGGAAACGAAATTTAAAATTTTAGAAACTATAAATCGATTCGTAAAAATGACTTTGAATTTGAATTAATGGTTAATAAAGATTGAAAAAATATTAAAATAACCTTTCTAGTGTCGTTCATTTCAAAATAGCAACCTCGTTTGAAATTGCTTAACCTCCGGTATTAATTTAAATTTATTTTTTTTAAGGTACTAGAATCTTTTTTCTTAATTACTTTTACTAGTTATAACATTTTAGAATTAAAAAAATTGCAAAAAATAATTGCAAGCTTTTACAAATTAATTGAAAAAAAAAAACGAAATCCAATAAAAATTGGGGAAAGTAATTTAAAAAATCATAGAAATATTTTAAAAACGAAGAAAATAATTTCAATTTGGGAAAATTACTTGAAAATCTTACAAATAAATTGTAATAAATTTAATAATGAAAAATTAGGGAAAATAATTGAAAATTGAAAATTGAGAAAAGTAACATAAAATTAAAAAAAATAATTAAAATTTGAGAAAATAATTGAAAATTAGAGAAAATAAATTAAACAAGATAAACATAATTTAAAATTGAAGAGAATAATTTTTAATTAAACAGAAATACTTAAAAACCTTTTGGAATGATTGAAACATGATACAAGCAATAAAAAGTTGTGAAAAAAATCACATTTGACTGAAACAAATAAAAAAATTACAGAATTTTATTTGAAATAAAGAAAAAATAATTGAACTTTGCGAAAAATACATGAAGATTTTAGAAATTGACTGAAAAAAATTAAGAATGAATAAAAATTGTAAAAAAGAATTGGGGAATGTTGAAAGTAATGAAACTTACGATAATTAATTTAAAACATTTGGAAATTATAAGAATAAATAAAAATAATTCAAAATTGAAAGAAATAATTGAATTTTTAGAAAAATTCTTAAAAATTTTAGAAAATGAGAATAAAAATTACAAATCGAGAAAAATAATTGAAAAATGATAAAATTAGTTCAAAATTAATAAAAATAATTTTAATGTACTCAAAATAATTTCCATAAGAAAGATTGAAAACAGGAAATAAAATTTGAGAGAAATAATTGAAAAAGTTACATAATTTTATTAAAAAAAAAATAATTGTAATTTTAGAAAAATACTTAAGAATTTTAGAAAATTAGAACAATAATGTATAAACGACGAAAATAATTAAAAAATGATAAAATTAATTTAAAATTGAGAAAAATAACTTAAATTTGATAAAAATAATTTATATATGAAAGATTGAAAACAGTAAATAAAATTTTAGACAAATAATTGAAAAAATCATAGGATATACAAAAAGAAAATAATTACAAAATTACTTACAAATTTTAATTAAAGAGGATAGTTAAAGAAACGCAGAAACAATCGAAAATTATTATTATTATTATTATTATTATTATTTTTATTAATTTATATATAATATAATTATAATATAATTAATATAATATATATTATATATAATATAAATAAATAAATTATTATTAAAATTTCAGACAAAAAATTGAAATTTTTGAAAAGTTTATCAAAAGAATGAAAATAATAAAAAATCGGAGAAAATAGTATGAAATTACAGAATTTGATTTTAAGCGAAAGAAAATAATTGAAAATTAAATTTAAAAATTGAAAATTCAAAACAATAATCTAAATTTGAGAAATAAACTTAAAATTTAAGAAATTAATTAAAAAATAATAAAAATATTAAAAATGGAGAAAATAATTGCATAGTAATAAAAAGAAATGAAAATTGAATAAAATAATTTAAAACCGATATATATATATTTTGAAGTTTAGTAAATTAATTCAGAAATTATGAAAATGATTAAAAATTGAAAATAATAATTGCAAAATAACAAAATTAGTGGTAAATTTAAAAAAAATAATTTAAATTTACGAAAAATACATGAAAATATTAAAAATTGACTGAAAAAAATTAAGAATGATTAAAAATTGGAAAAAAGAATTGAGGAATGCTAAAAATAAATAAAATTTACGACAGTTAATAAAAAAATTTTTAAATCATAAGAATAAATGAAATTAATTAAAAGTTGAAGAAAATAATTGAAATTTCAGAAAAATATTTAAAAACTTTAGAAGATGAGATTCAAAATTACCAATCGAGGAAAATCATTGAAAAATAATAAAATTATTCAAAATTAATAAAAAAAATGGAAATATCCTAAAAATAATTTAAATATGAATGATTGAAAGCAGTAAATAAAATTTGAGAGAAATAATTGAAAAAATTACATAATTTTGTTAAAAAAAAAAATAATTGAAATTTGAGAAAAATACATGACGACCTTAGAAATGAATTGAAAAAATTAGAATAACTAAAATTTAGAGAGAGGAATTAAAAAAAGCTAAAAAAAAAAAGAAATTTACGATAATAAATAAAAAAATTTTAAAATTATCAAAACAAAATTAATACTTTGCCTCATACTTAAAAGTTTTAACTTTTCATACATGTTTTATTGTTTTTTAGTTTTAAGTTTTGTTAAGTACTCTGTACAAAAGGGCCTCAAGCCCGTTAATACCTGAATAAATAAATAAAAAAATGAATGGAAAACAAATTAAAATAATTAAACATCGAAGAAAATAATTAAAAAATTATAAAATTAATTCAAAATTGAGAAAAATAATTGAAATTTGATAAAAATAATTTAAATATGAAAGATTGAAAACAGTAAATAAAATTTTAGGCAGATAATTGAAAGAATCATAGGATATAAAAAAAGAAAATAATTACAAAATTACTTAAAGTTTTTAATTACTGAGAATAATCAAAAAATTACAAAAATAATTGAAAATTGATGAAATGACTTATAAAAATTTCAGATAAAAAAATTTATTTTTTTTTTATTTCTAAAGAATGAAAATAATTAAAAATCGGAGAAAATTGTATGAAATTACAGAATTTGATTTTAAGCGAAAGAAAATAATTGAATAATTGTTTAAAAATTGAAAATTGAAATCAATAATCTAAATTTGAGATAATAACTTAAAATTTAAGAAATTAATTGAAAAATAATAAAAATATTAAAATATGGAGAAAATAATTGCAAAGTAATAACAAGAAATGACAAAAATAATGGTAAATTACAAGAATTAATTTAAATTTGCGATGAATAATATAAAATTAAGGAATAAATAATAATTAAATTACTTTAATGTCAAGGCAAAAATAATTAAAATGGAAAAAGTGATTGCGAAAACTAAACAAAATAATTGAAATTTGAGGAAGGTAAATTTAAGATTTAGGGAAACAATTTAAAAATAAAGTAAATAATTAAGATTTGTAGAAAATAGTTTAGGAATGATAAAAATAGTACAAAATCGTATTTTCATTAATTAAAATCATAATAGAAAAGAATTATTAAAAATTGAAAAAATTTTCAAATCATTTCAAATTTAGTATTTTTGAAACGTGGATTAATTGAACTTTTAATCTACTATGCAAGTTAACATTAACTGAAATTTGAAGAAATTGAAATTGTTATGTACTTAAAATTTGAGAACATTTTTAAAAGATAGTATATGATTTAAAATTTTAGAAGAAAAAAACATCTAGTGACAAACTCTCCCAGTTTCGCCACTGATTTTAAATCCTAGTTATTTTTACCAGATTTTTTAATTTTACCGTTTTTTACTAGGAACAGACATTAAAAATCTTAGAAACTATAAACCATTTCGTAAAATTTACTTCGGCTTTAAGTTAATGGTTGATAAAAATTGAAAAAAAATCTTCCAAGTGTACCTGATTCTCAAAGGTCAATAATGAAAATTTGAACTTTTTATTGTCCCCGGTGTTTTTGGGAATCTTACTGAAATTTGGCGCCAAACATCCGGCGTCCTATGGTTTAACCACGACGATTGTTAAGTGTCGTCCCTTCAAAATACTAACCTCGTTTGAAATTGCTTAACCTCAAGTTTTAGTTTAAGTTGCTTTTTTTAAGTTACTAGAATCTTTCTTCTTAGTTACTTTTACTAGTATTTTAAATCCTAGTTATTTTTACCAGATTTTTTGATTTTATCGTTTTTTACTAGGATCCATTAAAAATTGTATTATCTATAAACCCATTCCTAAAAACGACTTCGGATTTAAATTGATGGTTGATAAAAATTGAAAAAAAATCTTCCAAGTAAATTCCTTGTACCTGATTCTCAAAAGGGCAATAATGAAAATTCGAAATTTTGCCTCTTATTGTCCTCGTTGATTTTTGGAATCTTACTGAAATTTGGCGCCAAACATCCGGCGTCCTATGGCTTAACCACGATGATCGTCAAGTGTCGTCCCTTCAAAATACTAACCTTGCTTTAAACTGCTTAACCTCTACATTTATTTCAGCTTAATTTTCCTTTAAGTTACTACACTCTTTCTTCTCAGTTATTTTCACTAAATTTTTAAATCCCAGTTATTTTTACCAGGTTTTTAAATTTTACCTCTTTTTACTAGGATCCATTAAAAATTGTATAATCTATAAACCCATTCCTAAAAATTAATGCGAATTTGAATTGATCGCTGTTAAAAATTGAAAAAAAAAAACAAAGTAACCTTCCTAATGAATTCATCTTGCCTGATTCTCAAAAGGGCAATAATGAAATTCAAAACTTTTGCTTTTTATCGTCCCCGGTGTACAGAACAATGGCAATAAAGCAGCGAAGAAAAAGGTATGAAAAGTTGTGTGGCACAGTGACTGTGGAGGATAACGAACGTGGCGAACAGGGACTGGTATGGACGTTGTTCGATAACGGTAAGCTACATTTTACAACGATCGTCTCCGATAACGCGATTCGTCCCACATTAATGTCCTATCAAGCCCGGAGCGATGTGTATAGTGGCTATCTACCGCGCACATCCTCGATCTCCCCATTCCCGGTATGACGCATCATGAATTTTAATAAACCCACGAATCATCATCGAGTAATCGCTCGATAACAGGCCTTGCTAACGAGGTCTATGGGATAATTACTGTTTTTTTTTTTTTTTTTTCGGGACACGACCATCAAACTAGGAAGCATGTTTTCCAAGCAGGTGCTTCCATATTCGCGATGCAAAAACAAAGTGCATTGCAAATATCGCTACATAAACAACTTTTTGATGAAACCGACAACGATCGAGTGTTTACATATTTTTCGTGCAAAATGCCTGAATTGTAGCTCGGTACACACTTGAAAATAAAAAGATTTCATTAAATATTTAGTTTTTGCAAAATCAATACAAAGACACATCAAGGAGATAAAAAGATGATATGGTATTAAAGAGGCGCATGAATATTCCCTAAATCTCATTTAGCCTAAATCCCATTAAGCCTAAAATCAAAAAGCCTAAAATGCATTCAGCCAAAATTCCATTTAACCTAAATTGCATTTAACCTAAATTTCATTTAACCTAAATCGCGTTTAACCTAAATTCCATTAAACCTAAATTTCATTTTACCTAAATCCCATTCAATCAAAATTCCATTTAACCTAAATCTCATTTTACCTAAATCTCATTTTACCGAAATTCCATTTAACATAAATTATATTTAACATAAATTCCATTTAACCTAAATCCCATTTAACCTAAATCACATTTAACCTAAATTCCATTTAACCTAAATCTCATTTAACCTGAATTCCATTTAACCTAAATCTCATTTAACCTAAATTCCATTTAACCTAAATCCCATTTAACCTAAAACGCATTTAGTATAAATTCCATTTAACCTAAAATGCATTCAGCCTAAATCTCACTTCACCTAAATCCCATTTAACCTAAATCTCATTTAACCTAAATTCCACTTAACCGAAATCCCATTTAACCTAAAACGCATTTAGTCTAAATTCCATTTAACCTAAAATGCATTCAGCCTAAATCCCATTAAACATAAATTCCGTTTAACCTAAATCCCATTTAACCTAAAACGCATTTATTCTAAATTCCATTTAACCTAAAACGCATTTATTCTAAATTCCATTTAACCTAAAATGCATTCAGCCTAAATCTCACTTCACCTAAATCCCGTTTAACCTGAATCTCATTTAACATAAATTCCACTTAACCTAAATCCCATTTAACCTAAATTCCACTTAAACTAAATCCCATTTAACCCAAAACGCATTTAGTCTAAATTCCATTTAACCTAAATCTCACTTCACCTAAATCCCATTTAACCTAAATCTCATTTATCATAAATTCCATTTAACCTAAATCCCATTTAACCTAAAACGCATTTAGTCTAAATTCCATTTAACCTAAATTCCATTTAACCTAAAACGCATTGAGCCTAAATCTCACTTCACCTAAATCCCATTTAACCTAAAACTTTTTTTAATTTAAGGATAAATATAGTTGAATCAAGTAAAGTTTTAGGTTAAATGGCATTTAGATGAAGTGAGATTTAGGCTCAATGCGTTTTAGGTTAAATGGAATTTAGGTTAAATGGAGTTTAGACTAAATGCGTTTTAGGTTAAATGGGATTTAGATTAAGTGGAATTTTGGTTAAATGAGATTTAGGTTAAATGGGATTAAGGTGAAGTGAGATTTAGGCTGAATGCGTTTTAGGTTAAATGGAATTTAGGTTAAATGGGATTTAGGTTAAATGGAATTTAGGTTAAATGGGATTTAGCTTAAATGGAATTTAGGTTAAATAAGATTTAGGTTAAACGGAATTTATGTTAAATGGGATTTAGGCTGAATGCATTTTAGGTTAAATGGAATTTAGACTAAATGCGTTTTAGGTTAAATGGGATTTAGGTTAAGTGGAATTTAGGTTAAATGAGATTTAGGTTAAATGGGATTTAGGTAAAGTGAGATTTAGGCTGAATGCATTTCAGGTTAAATGGTATTTAGGTTAAGTGGAATTTAGGTTAAATGAGATTTAGGTTAAATGGGATTTAGGTAAAGTGAGATTTAGGCTGAATGCATTTTAGGTTAAATGGAATTTATACTAAATGCGTTTTAGGTTAAATGGGATTCAGGTTAAATGGAATTTAGGTTAAATGAGATTTAGGTTAAACGGAATTTAGGTTAAATGGGATTTAGGTTAAATGGGATTTAGGTTAAGTGGAATTTAGGTTAAATGAGATTTAGGTTAAATGGGATTTAGGTGAAGTGAGATTTAGGCTGAATGCATTTTAGGTTAAATGGAATTTATACTAAATGCGTTTGAGGTTAAATGGGATTTATGTTAAATGGGATTTAGGCTGAATGCATTTTAGGTTAAATGGAATTTAGACTAAATGCGTTTTAGGTTAAATGGGATTTCGGTTAAGTGGAATTTAGGTTAAATGAGATTTAGGTTAAATGGGATTTAGGTGAAGTGAGATTTAGGCTGAATGCATTTCAGGTTAAATGGTATTTAGGTTAAGTGGAATTTAGGTTAAATAAGATTTAGGTTAAACGGAATTTATGTTAAATGGGATTTAGGCTGAATGCATTTTAGGTTAAATGGAATTTAGACTAAATGCGTTTTAGGTTAAATGGGATTTAGGTTAAGTGGAATTTAGGTTAAATGAGATTTAGGTTAAATGGGATTTAGGTGAAGTGAGATTTAGGCTGAATGCATTTTAGGTTAAATGGAATTTATACTAAATGCGTTTTAGGTTAAATGGGATTTAGGTTAAATGGAATTTAGGTTAAATGAGATTTAGGTTAAACGGAATTTAGGTTAAATGGGATTTAGGTTAAATGGGATTTAGGTTAAATGGAATTTAGGTTAAATGGATTTTAGGTTAAATGGAATTTCGGTAAAATGAGATTTAGGTTAAATGAGATTTAGGTCAAATGGAATTTAGATTGAATGGGATTTAGGTAAAATGAAATTAAGGTTTAATGGAATTTAGGTTAAACGCGATTTAGGTTAAATGAAATTTAGGTTAAATGCAATTTAGGTTAAATGGAATTTTGGCTAAATGCATTTTAGGCTTTTTGATTTTAGGCTTAATGGGATTTAGGCTAAATGAGATTTAGGGAATATTCATGCGCCTCGTATTAAAAAATTAAAATACAAGTTTCGGATAGTGTGATTGTTTATTTGGTTGATTTTAATTTCCTTGATGTTTTTTAAAAATTGTTTTTAACTTCCTCATGTGATTTTTGGAATATTACTGTAATTTAGCAACAAAACTCCATCGTCCTATATGGTTTAACCAAGACGATTGTCAAGTGTCGTCCCTTCGAAATGCTAACCGTGCTTGATGTTACTTAACCTTTAAAATAGGTACTAGCAAAATAAAACAATTAGTTTTTCATACATTTTAAAGATTATAAAATACAATATTAAATATGAAAAATCGGTAAATACCATTTATCTAATGAGAAGAAATAAATATTTTAAATATAATATTTAAAAATCAATTCGTATAAATAAAATAAATATTTATTTAGAACAAAATTTATATTTTAGAATTAAAAACAATTGCAAAAAATAATTGAAATTAAGCAAAATAATTGAAAATTTTGCAAATTTATTGAAAACAAAATAAAATCAATTAAAAATTAGGGAAAGTAATTTAAACAATCATAAAAATGTTTTAAACATAAAGAAAATAATGTTTTGAGAAAAATACTTGAGAATCTTAAAAGTAAATTCAAACAAAATTGAATAATGAAAAATTAGAGAAAATAATTGAAAATTGAAAAAACATGGTCAGAAATTGAGATAAATAAATTAAAATTAAAAAAAAAATAATTAAAATTTGAGAAAATAATTAAACAAATTGCATAAAATATTTTAAATAAAGGAAAGTTAAACAAAATATGAGAAAAATACTTAAAACTTTCAGAAGTTCATTGAAAAATGTTTTTAAATTTTAAAACTTGACGAAAATAATTAAAATATGATACAAAAAATGATAAGTTGTAAAAAATAATTGACATTTCAGTGTAATAATTGAAAAAACTACAGAATTTTTTTTAAGTAAAGAAAAAATAATTGAAATTTGAAAAAAATACATCAAGATTTTAGAAAACAATTTAAAAAAAAAGAAAATAACTAAAAATTGGAGAAAAGAATTGAAAAAATAAGCTAAAAGTAATTAAAATTTTGATAATTATTAAACAAATTTTGAAATTATGAAAACAAATAAAAATAATTAAAAATTGAAGAAAAGAATTGAAATTTTAGAAAAATTCTTAAAAATCTTAGAAAAAAATTTTAGTAAGTCAGAATAACTAAAAATTGGAGAAGAGACTGGAAGAATGCTAAAAATAATTAAAATTTACGATAATTATTAAAAAATTTTATAAATTATGAAAGCAAATAAAAATAATTAAAAATTGAAGAAAATAATAGAAATTTAAGAAAAATACTTAAAACTTTCAGAAGTTCATTGAAATTAAAGAAAATAATTAAAAATTAGAGAAAATAAATGAAAAAAAAAAAATTTTAAATTGAACAGAACAAGTTTTAATTCAAGAGAAATAAGTAAAAACTTTTTAGCAATTATGAAAAAGAACGAGAAAAAAACAAAAGAAATTGAAAGTTGAAGAAGATAATAAATAAAATAATATAAATAATAAAAGAATTGAAAATTTAGATAAATAGTTATCAATTTTTGAATCTATGAAACAAATGTAAAAAGTTAAAAACAAAAGAAAATATATTTTAGAAAATAATTGAAAAATGTTTTTAAATTTTAAAACTTGACGAAAATAATTAAAATATGATACAAACAATGATAAGTTGTAAAAAATAAATGACATTTAAGTGTGATAATTGAAAAAACTACAAATTTTTTTTTTAAATAAAGAAAAGATAATTAAAATTCGAAAAAAATACATCAAGATTTTAGAAATTAATTAAAAAAAAAGAAAATAACTAAAAATTGGAGAAAAGAATTGAATAAATAAGCTAAAAGTAATTAAAATTTACGATAATTAATAAACAAATTTTGAAATTATAAAAATAAATAAAAATAATTATGAATTGAAGAAAGCAATTGAAATTTTAGAAAAATTCTTAAAAATTTAAAAAAATAATTTTAGGATATCAGAATAACTAAAAATTGGATAAAAGACTAGAAAAGTGCTAAAAATAATTGAAATTTATGATAATTTAATAAAATTTTTTGTAAATTATGAAAACAAATAAAAATAATTAAAAATTAAAGAAAATAATAGAAATTTGAGAAAAATACTTAAAACTTTCAGATGTTTATTGAAATAAAAGAAAATAATTAAAAATTAAAGAAAATAAATGAAAAAAGATAAAAATAATTTAAAATTGAACAGAACAAGTTTTAATTAAAGAGAAATAAGTAAAAACTTTTTAGCAATAATAAAAAAGAACGAAAGTAATTGAAAATTGAGGAAAATAATATTAAAAATAATATAAATAATAAAAGAATTGAAAATTAAGATATATAGTTAACAATTTTTGAAATTATGAAACAAATGTAAAGAATTAAAAATTGAAGAAAATAAATTTTGGAAAATAATTGAAAAATGTTTTTTAATTTTAAAACTTGACGAAAATAATTAAAATATGATATAAACAATGATAAGTTGTAAAAAATAAATGACATTTAAGTGTGATAATTGAAAAAACAGCAGAAGTTTTTTTAAATAAAGAAAAAATAATTGAAATTTGAAAAAAATACATCAAGATTTTAGAAATCAATTAAAAAAAATTACTTTCGTTCTTTTTCTTGTTCTTTTTCATAATTGCAAAAAAGTTTTTACTTATTTCTCTTTAATTAAAACTTGTTCTGTTCAATTTTAAATTATGTTTATCTTTTTTCATTTATTTTCTCTAATTTTTAATTGTTTTCTTTTATTTCAATGAACTTCTGAAAGTTTTAACTATTTTTCTCTAATTTTGTTTAACTTTCCTTTATTTAAAATATTTTATGTAATTTGTTTAAATATTTTTTCAAATTTTAATTATTTTTTTTTAATTTTAAATTATTTATCTCAATTTTAAATCATGTTTTTTCAATTTTCAATTATTTTCTCTAATTTTTCATTATTCAATTTTGTTTTAATTTACTTTTAAGATTCTCAAGTATTTTTCTCAAATTTAAATTATTTTCTTTATGTTTTAAACATTTTATTATTATTATTATTTTTAGAAATCCATTAAAAAAAAGATAATAACTAAAAATTGGAGAAAAGAATTGAAAAAATACGCTAAAAGTAATATAAATTTACGATAATTATTAAACAAAATTTAAAATTATGAAAACAAATAAAAATAGTTAAAAATTGAAGAAAACAATTAAAATTTTAGAAAAATTCTTAAAAATCTTAGAAAATAATTTTAGAAAATGAGAATAACTAAAAATTGGAGAAAAGACTGGAAGAATGCTAAAAATAATTGAAATTTACGATAATTATTAAAAATTTTTGGAAATTATGAAAACAAATAAAAATAATTGAAAATTGAAGAAAATATTAGTAATTTGAGAAAAATACTTTAAAAAATTTTAGAAATAAATTTTATAAAATGAGAAAAGCTAAAAATTGGAGAAAAGTCTGGAAGAAAGCTAAAAATAATTGAAATTGACAATAATTAATCAAAAAAATTTGAAATTCTGATAACAAATGAAAATAATTAAAAATTGAAGAAAATATTTTAATTTTCAGAAAAATTTTAAATTAAAAAAATTAAAAAAATCTTAAAAAATGATTTTAGAAAATGAGAATATTAATTAACAATCGAGAAAAATAATTGAAAAATGATAAAATGAATTCAAAATTAAAAAAAATAATTGAAATATGCTGAAAATAATTTAAGATTGAGAAAGAAAATTGAATTATGATGAAAATAATTTAAATATAAAAAATTGAAAACATTCAATAAAATTTGAAGAAAGCTAAAAATAATTGAAATTGACAATAATTAATCAAAAAAATTTGAAATTCTGATAACAAATGAAAATAATTAAAAATTGAAGAAAATATTTTAATTTTCAGAAAAATTTTAAATTAAAAAAATTAAAAAAATCTTAAAAAATGATTTTAGAAAATGAGAATATTAATTAACAATCGAGAAAAATAATTGAAAAATGATAAAATGAATTCAAAATTGAAAAAAATAATTGAAATATGCTGAAAATAATTTAAGATTGAGAAAGAAAATTGAATTATGATGAAAATAATTTAAATATAAAAAATTGAAAACATTCAATAAAATTTGAGAGAAATAACTGAAAAAATCATAAAGTATATGTTTAAAAAAAATAATAATTACAAAATTAATTAAAAAATTTTAATTTAAAAGAATAATTAAAAAATCGCAGAAATAACGAAAAGTGATGAAAATAATTGCAATATCGGATAAATAATTAAAATTTTTAAAAGGAATGACAAAATAATGAATATAATTATAAATACTAATTTACATAAATATTAATTTAAAGTTTTTTAACCGAAATAGAGGGATTTAGAATCCTCGTTTATTTGCATTTTTTATCATTTCTTCTACTTTTTTTCTATTTTCAAAGTTACTTTTCAATTTCTGTGGTGAAATTCGAAATTTTACTAGAATTCGACAACAAATCACCGGCGTCCTATGGTTTAACCAAGACGATTGTCAAGTGTCCATTCAAAATTCTAACCATGCTTGATATTGCTTAACCTTTAAAATAGGTATTTTTAGGTAACTAGAATATTTAATCCCAATTATTTTACTAAAAATTTAATTCCTAGTTCAATTAAAAAGGAAATCGTATTAAAGGAAAGGGGAAATAAAGGAACCAATAATCAAAGAAAAACAGAAAGTTTACTTTTATCTTACCTAAATTTTCGATCCCAACATTTTTTTACCAAGATTTTTAATATAGGTGATTTTTTTTTTTTTTTTTTTTGGACTAAAGTTTATCTGGTATGCAAAAAAAAGTTTTACCCACCTGAATTATTAACAGGAATAGATTTTTTTATAATTTACATAAATATTAATTTTAAGTTTTTTATCCAAAATATTCAATCTTTGTAGAATTTAAATATAAGATTTTTTATAAGAAACTTAAATCTTAGTAGATTTTTACTAGGATTTTAAATCCTAGTTTTTTAAATTTGGTTTTTAATCCTCGTTGTTTTTACTAGGATTTTGAATCCTGGTAGTTCTGGTTCTCACTAGAATTTTAAATTCTATTAGATTTTGACCAGTTTTTAAATTCTAGTTGTTTCTACAGGGGTTCTTAGTAAAACCTGTTTTTAAAATGATTTCTACTTCTATTTGATTAATAAGGGGATTTAGAATCCCATTTTATTTGCATTTTTAATTTTTTTAATATTTCTTCCAGGTTTTTTTCTATTTCCAAAGTTATTTTTCAATTTCTGTGATGAAATTCGAAATATTACTAGAATTCGACAAAAAATCTCCGGCGTCCTACGGTTTAACCGCAACGATCGCGAGGTGTCACCCTCCAATTTACTAACCACGGTTACTATTGCTCAACCTTCTAACCAGAAAGACACGTTGTAAACACAAAGCTTCTTCAATAAAAAAGCAAAGAAAAACAATTTCATGAAATTTTACGATTTATCAGAACATAACTAAATTTTTCGAAAAAGCAGAAAAATTGTTAATAATTCTTAAAAACCCAATAAAAGATAAGCAACTTTAGCATAAATCGAACAATAAAAAAAATAACAAAAGCGCATATCTATTTTAAAATACCTCCATTTGCAAAATGATTGAAACAAAATAAGTTTACAATTTTGCAAAAATTGAACAAAATGAATTGCAAATATCGCTACATAAACATCATTTTAATGGAACAGTCGGGCTTTTGATGAAGCTATCGACTGTTTACATATTTTTCGAGCAAAACTCCTGAATTGTAGTTTGCCGAACACCGTTTAAAAAAGATTTCACTAACTTTAAAACTCCATTTTCATTCCTGCCAAATCAATATTGAGTGTTATTATCCACTGATTGGAAAAAATGAAATACTTTAAAAAGCGCCAGGATTGTTATATTCCGGAAAAATATTGAAAGTAACTGTTATGCTACAAGCAATGTTTATCACTAAACCGAAAGAAATCTAGTGGCCAATAGATTCGAGAAAATGAGACTTTATGCAAACATGTTTTTCGTTATTTACATACTCGTTTGGAAAACGCAATTTTTCCAGAATAGTCAGTAAAAATAAAAAAAAAATAAAAAAACTCTTACACACTATTTTTCTTTTTCTATAAATAAAAAATTACAAATTTTCAAACAACTCACATTCGAGTGTCTCAATAATACTTGTATTTTGGATAAACAGCGCAAAATCCTAGTTTAATTCCATTATCTCTGTTTTTTGTTTTATCACATAAGTTTTGATATGGAAATTTTTCCGCAAATACATTTCTAATGGGAAGAAGCTAGAATTCTGTGTTAATAGAGAGACTCGAATTCTGTGTACATCTTGTTATTCAGTACATTCGTTATTGAAGTACATGTCAATATGTGTGTGTACATGCGTACGGCATACAATTACTTGCGTATGCAAATTGCGACACTCCAAGTGCTCATTAGGGTATATAACGAGACGAGCAACACGCTCAAAGGGACGACAAATTCCACATTGAATGGGATCAATATAGGAATAGACCTTTTGCTTCGTGAAAGCAAGTCATTAGTATTTCCTCCAATAATAACTATATTACTTTCTTCATTCATCATGCTTACATCCACCCATCACTCGCTAATAATGTTAATAAAGAAAAACTAATATCGTAATTAGCTCCCATTATATTATATCTTTGACTTTGATTCCTATCATTTAATATCGTCAATTTGAGAACGTATCTTGCTTTTTAGTCCAATCAGTAGTGAAAGTCGGTTTGAGTCAGACATGTAGAATTGAAATTCAGGAGTATAGATCGATATAAAGTGAATGTGAGAATTAAAGGAGTATGAAAGTTTCATTCGATGGACAAGTTTAATGTTATTCTGTTAAAACACCGAACATTAGAAATGACATCAGAAATGACATAAAAAATAACATCAGAAATGATATCATTTCTAGTCCCAAATCAGATGTCATTATTAATTAAATAATAACTAGCAAAATAAAACGCGCGCAAGAGCGCGATAAGTTTTTCATACATTTCAGAAATGATAAAATACAGTAATAAATATAACAAATCGGTAAATAATATTTATCTAATAAGAAAAAATAAATATTTTAAATATAATATTTAAAAATCAATTAATGTAGGTAAATAAATAAATATTTATTTAGGACAAAATTAATATTTTAGAATTAAAAAGAATTGCAAAAAATAAATGAAATTAAACAGAATAATTGCAAATTTTGCAAATTAATTGAAAAAAATAATGAAATTAATTAAAAATTGGGGAAAGTATTGTAAACAATCATAAAAATGTTTTAAACATAAAGAAAATAATTTAAATTTGAGAAAAATACTTGAGAATCTTAAAAGTAAATTAAAATAAAAGTGAATAATGAAAAATTAGAGAAAATAATTGAAAATTGAAAAAACATGGTTAAAAATTGCGATAAATAATTTAAAATTTAACAAAATAATTAAAATTTGAGAAAATAATTAAACAATTTACATAAAATATTTTAAATAAAGGTAAGTTAAACAAAATTTAAGAAAAATACTAAAAATTTTTCAGAAGTTCATTGAAATAAAAGAAAATACTTAAAAATTAGAGAAAATAAATGAAAAAAGATAAACATAATTTAAAATTGAACAGAACAAGTTTTAATTAAAGAGAAATAAGTTAAAACTTTTTTGCAATTATGAAAAAGAACGAGAAAAAGAACGAAAGTAATTGAAAATTGAAGAAAATAATAGAAATTTGAGAAAAATTCTTAACAATCTTAGAAAAAAATTTTAGTAAGTCAGAATAACTAAAAATTGGAGAAGAGACTGGAAGAATGCTAAAAATAATTAAAATTTATGATAATTATTAAAAAATTTTAAAAAATAATGAATAGCAAATAAAAATAATTAAAAATTGAAGAAAATAATAGAAATTTAAGAAAAATACTTAAAACTTTCAGAAGTTCATTGAAATTAAAGAAAATAATTAAAAATTAGAGAAAATAAATGAAAAAAAAAAAAATTTAAAATTGAACAGAACAAGTTTTAATTCAAGAGAAATAAGTAAAAACTTTTTAGCAATTATGAAAAAGAACGAGAAAAAAAAACAAAAGAATTTGAAAGTTGAAGAAGATAATAAATAAAATAATATAAATAATAAAAGAATTGAAAATTTAGATAAATAGTTAACAATTTTTGAATCTATGAAACAAATGTAAAAAGTTAAAAACAAAAGAAAATATATTTTAGAAAATAATTGAAAAATGTTTTTAAATTTTTTTAAAACTTGACGAAAATAATTAAAATATGATACAAACAATGATAAGTTGTAAAAAATAAATGACATTTAAGTGTGATAATTGAAAAAACTACAGATTTTTTTTTTAATAAAGAAAAGATAATTAAAATTCGAAAAAAATACATCAAGATTTTAGAAATCAATTAAAAAAAAAGAAAATAACTAAAAATTGGAGAAAAGAATTGAATAAATAAGCTAAAAGTAATTAAAATTTACGATAATTAATAAACAAATTTTGAAATTATAAAAATAAATAAAAATAATTAAGAATTGAAGAAAGCAATTGAAATTCTAGAAAAATTCTTAAAAATCTTAAAAAATAATTTTAGGATATCAGAATAACTAAAAATTGTAGAAAAGACTGGAAAAGTGCTAAAAATAATTGAAATTTATGAGAATTTAATAAAATTTTTTGTAAATTATGAAAACAAATAAAAATAATTAAAAATTAAAGAAAATAATAGAAATTTGAGAAAAATACTTAAAACTTTCAGATGTTCATTGAAATAAAAGAAAATAATTAAAAATTAAAGAAAATAAATGAAAAAAGATAAAAATGATTTAAAATTGAACAGAACAAGTTTTAATTAAAGAGAAATAAGTAAAAACTTTTTAGCAATAATAAAAAAGAACGAAAGTAATTGAAAATTGTAGAAAATAATATTAAAAATAATATAAATAATAAAAGAATTGAAAATTAAGATATATAGTTAACAATTTTTGAAATTATTAAACAAATGTAAAGAATTAAAAATTGAAGAAAATAAATTTTGGAAAATAATTGAAAATTGCAAATTTTGCAAATTAATTGAAAAAAATAATGAAATTAATTAAAAATTGGGGAAAGTATTGTAAACAATCATAAAAATGTTTTAAACATAAAGAGAATAATTTAAATTTGAGAAAAATACTTGAGAATCTTAAAAGTAAATTAAAACAAAAGTGAATAATGAAAAATTAGAGAAAATAATTGAAAATTGAAAAAACATGATTAAAAATTGCGATAAATAATTTAAAATTTAACAAAATAATTAAAATTTGAGAAAATAATTAAACAATTTACATAAAACATTTTAAATAAAGGTAAGTTAAACAAAATTTGAAAAAAATACTAAAAATTTTTCAGAAGTTCATTGAAATAAAAGAAAATACTTAAAAATTAGAGAAAATAAATGAAAAAAGATAAACATAATTTAAAATTGAACAGAACAAGTTTTAATTAAAGAGAAATAAGTAAAAACTTTTTTGCAATTATGAAAAAGAACGAGAAAAAGAACGAAAGTAATTGAAAATTGAAGAAAATAATAGAAATTTGTGAAAAATTGTTAAAAATCTTAGAAAATAATTTTAGAAAATGAAAATAACTAAAAATTGGAGAAAAGATTGGAAGAAAGCTAAAAATAATTGAAATTTACGATAATTAATAAAAAAAATTTGATACTCTGATAACAAATGAAAATAATTAGAAATTGAAGAAAATATTTGAATTTTCAGAAAAATACTTGAATAATTTTAGAAGTTCATTGAAATTTTAGAAAATAATAAAAATTAGAGAAAATAAATGAAAAAAGATAAAAATAATTTAAAATTGAACAGAACAAGTTTTAATTACAGAGAAATAAGTAAAAACTTTTTAGCAATTAAAATAAAATAAAATAATAAATAAATAATAAAATAAAATTTAAGAGAAATAACTGAAAAAATCATAAAATTATGTTTAAAAAATAACAATAATTGCAAAATTACTCAAAAAATTTTAATTAAAAAGAATAATTGAAAAATCGCAGAAATAACGAAAATTGATGAAAATAATTGCAATATCGGATAAATAATTGAAATTTTTAAAAGTAATGCCAAAATAATGAATATAATTATAAATTGATGAAAATCAAGAAGAATTGCAAAATTTAATTTTAAGCAAAAGAAAATAATTAAAAAATCGTTATACAATTAAAAATTTATGACCATAATCTAAATTTGAAATAATAACTGAAAATTTAGAAAATTAATAGCATGTGTATATATTGTAAACTTCTTCATGAACAATAATAAATTTTTGGAGCATATTTCGAAACTTTTTTTTTTACACAAATGACAATTAAAAACTGCTATTAATATTTATTCATCTTTTTCTGTCCAGGTTCTACAATCCAGAGTGAAGTTAGTCCCTGTTATTTTATTTTGTTGTGCAGGTTTTTAATTGTCATTTGTGTAAAAAAAAGTTTCGAAAAATGCATTAAAAATTATTATGGTTTTTGAAGAAGTTTAAAATATATACACATGCAATTAATTTCCTTAATTTTAAGTTATTATCTCAAATTTAGATTATTGTCATCAACTTTCCATTATATAAAGATTTTTTAATTATTTTCTTTTGCTTAAAAATAAATTCAGCAATTTTTCTTAATTTTGATCAATTTATAATTATTATTATATTTATTATTTTTTCATTACTTTTAAAAATTTCAATTATTTATCCGAAATTGCGATTATTTTTATCAATTTTCGTTATTTCTGCAATTTTTTAATTATTCTCTTTAATTAAAATTGTTTAAATAATTTTGTAATTATAATTTTTTTCTAAACATATACTCTATGCTTTTGTCAGTTATTTCTCTCAAATTTTATTGAATGTTTTCAATTTTTCATATTTAAGTCATTTTCATCATAATTCAATTTTCTTTCTCAATCTTCAATTATTTTCAGCGTATTTCAGTTATTTTTTTCAATTTTGAATTAATTTTATTATTTTTCAATTATTTTTCTCGATTGTTAATTATTATTCTCTTTTTCTAAAATTTGTTTCTAAGATTTTTAAGTACTTCTCTTATCGAATTGAAATAATAAAATATTTTTTATATTTTACAGTAAATTTACGATTCCAAACCCTGGTTTTGAAAAAAAATATCATTTTTAACATACGAGCTAAAAATTCATAAAGGTCGAAATTTTCGCATTCTCTAATTTTTATGTTTTTTAGTTTATTGGATCATAGAGTCACTATTTGTACCAAGAAAATTATTTTCTTTGTTTTCAAAAAATGTGTGCCGCAAAGGGTTAATTATCGTTAATTTCAATTATTTTTAGCTTTCTTCCAGACTTTTCTGCAATTTTTAGGTTTTCTCATTTTATAAAATTAATTTCTAAAATTGTTTAAGTATTTTTCTCAAATTTCTATTATTTTCTTCAATTTTTAATTATTTTTATTAGTTTTCATAATTAAAAAAAAAAAATTTAATAATTATAGTAAATTTCAATTATATTAATCATTCTTCCAGTCTTTTCTCCAATTTTTAGTCACTCTCATTTTCTAAAATTATTTTCTAAGATTTGTAAGAATTTTTCTAAAATTTCAATTGTTTTTTTCAATTTTTAATTATTTATAATTGTTTTCATAATTTCAAACTTTGTTTATTAATTATCGTAAATTTCAATTACTTTTAGCTTATTTCTTCATTTCTTTTCTCCAATTTTTAGTTTTTTTCTTTTTTTTTTAATTGATTTCTAAGATCTTCATGTATTTTTTTTTCAATTATTTTTTCTTTATTTAAAAAAAATTCTGTAGTTTTTTCAATTATGACACTTAAATGTCATTTTTTTTACAACTTATCATTGTTTGTATCATATTTTAATTATTTTCGTCAAGTTTTAAAATTTAAAAACATTTTTTAATTATTTTTTAAAATTTATTTTCTTTAATTTTTAATTTTTTACATTTGTTCCATAAATTCAAAAATTGTTAACTATTTATCTGACTTTTCACTTTTTTCAATATTTATATTATTTTTTATATTATTTTTTTCAATTTTCAATTACTTTCGTTCTTTTTCATAATTGCTAAAAAGTTTTTACTTATTTCTCTTTAATTAAAACTTGTTTTGTTCAATTTTCAATTATTTTTATCTTTATTTATTTATTTTCTCTAATTTTTAATTATTATCTAGTATTTAAGTTTCTTTAATTCTACCAGGAATGTAACTTTAAGTTGTTATTTACCACGATTTAAAATCCTAGTATGAATAACGTAATATCTAATCCTACATAATTACACTAAGATTTTATATCCTAGTTTTCTTCACTCAAATATTTAAAACTAGTAGAAGATTACCGGTATTATTAATCCTAGTATACTAGGATTAAAAAAAAATTTTTACAGGATTTTTTATCCTAGTATATTTTTACAAGGACTCTAACTCCTTGTTGTTACCAAGATTTTGAATCCAAGTGTGTTATATATAATTTTGAATCCTATTTAATTTTTTAAACCTCGATCTTTAGATCCAAGTTTTTTTTATCTTTAAATTATCGCCAATTTTAGTATTTTACTGATATTTTTAATCCTCAGGATTTTTAATCCTAGATATTTTTACGATATTGTTTAATCCTAGTTGATTTTAAAAAAATTTTAATTTTACCTAGACTCTTAATCCTATTCTACCGGGGTTTTAAATCCTAGTTACTATAGCAATAACTTTTAATCCTAGCCTAATTTTTAATCTTATCTAAAACTTTAAATCCTAGTTAAATTTTATCTCTATTTTAATCCAACAATTAAATTAACTTTGTCTGACTAAGAACACCCTTAACTACTTGATTTTTATTTAAAGCATTCTCGATTGTATTCAAAGCTCACATTCTGAATGCAGCGTGTTCAATGTAGACGACTTCCGGTTTTGGGACAAGGCCAAATTGTGTACACCTGAATCCTATCGACGTGCCTCTAGCATAATAGTTCTATTTTATGCAGCATTCAAGTCGATTTTGGGATCTCTAGCCAATCAAGTTATACCCTTAGATTTAACGAGAAATAATTCTGATTTAGAAACTAATTTAGCGTCTATTTTAGGAAAATGTGTATAATACTCCGATAAATTATTTAGAAAAAACAATAATACACCTACACTAATATTTTTATTTATTAATAATTTTTTCCCACATAATATTGTTACAAAATTTCTTCAGGTTTATAATTATCGCAAAATACCCAATTAATTTAAATCACTAAATGGAAGAAAAAATTCAGTATTTAAAAAATACCATAATTACATTAAACGTTAAAAGAGGTATAACATTATAGTTGTGAATAAACTTGCAACAATTGTGTCTTAGTATTTCCGTTTGAGTGAAGCGTTGACAGATCGGAAATCAATGACAATTCACACAGGAACTTGCGTCAAAGTTTAGAGAATACTCGGATATTGCATGATAGTTCAGTATCAGTGAAATCAATCGCCTGCACAGACTCCAGTTCTGTCTGATGCTTTGCAATTTGACAACAATACGAGAAACACGTGTATTCATATCCAACAGCGCATATAAAACTTCTCCCAGATAAAAAATTCCACTTTTTAACGCTCCGAGAATTCAGTTACTGTTAGAAATCAAACGAACAAAAATTAACACAAAAATATTTACTTTGACTATTTTCTGTTTAGAAAGAAATCTGAATTTTAAATTTATATTATTTAAATATTAAGGGAATTGAATTTAAAAACAATTTTAATTTACGGAAATTTAATTAAGAAACAAATTTATCTTAGGGAAACAGAATTTAAAAATGAATAATTAAAATTGCACAATTTTCGCTTGGAACAATTATATTTCAGGAATTTATTTGAAACTAGCACCATTAAAACTTTACATTGTTGTTGGTCATTTAAATCTATAAATTCTTGCAAATTCAAATAATGAAAATCACGAAATTGAAGAATATATCTAAAAAAATTAAGAGTATAATTGACATTTGAAAACAAAATTTAAAAAATGTCTACATAATGACACAATTAAAAAGAATAGTTTGAAAAATTAAACAATGAAATATTAAATTTAAACAAAATAGTTGAAAAAATATAGGAATAACTGGTGGAAATAATTGCGAATTGATCCACTGGATTAAAAATCAAAAAAAAAATAATTGTAATTGAAGAAAGTAATAAAAAAATTAAGAAAATGAATTGGAAATTTAAGAAGTAAATTAAAAATATAAGAATTATATTAAAAATTAAAAAAAAAATTAATAATTAAACAAAAATTGAAAAATAACAAAAACAATTGACAATTGAAAAAAAAATTCAAAAAATGGCTAAATGAATATACAACTGAACAAAATAATTTAAAAAATCAGAGAATAATGATAAAATTTTAAGATAATAATTGAAAATTGAAAAAATTGTAGAAAAAAATTAAAATTTGCTGAAAACGATTAATAATTGAAGGGAAGAGTTTAAAAAAATGACGTGAGTAATTAAAAAAGTCAAGACAATATTAAAAATTTACGAAAATAATTGTCAATTGGAAAAAAAAATTCAAAAAATTATTCGAGTAATAGAAAATTGACAAAATTAAGAAAAAATTAAGAAAATTATAGGCATAATTGTTAGAAATGAAAATCACGAAACTGAAGAATATATCTAAAAAGATTACGAGAATAATTGAAAGTTGAAAACAAAATTTGTAAAATGTCTACATAATTACACAATTGAAAAGAATAGTTTGAAAAATTAAACAATGAAATATTAAATTTAAACAAAATAGTTAAAAAAAATATAGGAATAACTGGTAGAAATAATTGCGAATTGAACCTCTGGATTGAAAATCGAAAAAAATAATTGTAATTGCAGCAAATAATAAAAAATTAAAAAAATAAATTGAAAATGTAAGAATTATATTAAAAATTGAAAACATAATTAGTAATTAAAAAAAAATTGAAAAATAACAAAAATAATTGACAAATGAAAACAAAATTCAAAAAATGGCTAAATTAATACACAACCGAACAAAATAATTTAAAAAATTAGAGAATAATGATAAAATTTTAAGATAATAATTGAAAATTGAAAAAATTGTAGAAAATAATTGAAATTTGAGGAAAACAATTAATAATTAAACGAAAGAGTTAGAAAAAATGACGAGAGAAATTACAAAATTTAAGAAAATATGTGAAAAATTACGAAAATAATTGTCAATTGAAAAAAAATTCCAAAAATGACTAGATTAATAGACGATTGAAAAAATTAAACAAGAATTATTGAATTTAAAGAAAATAATTGCAAATGAAAAGTTAAGAAAATAATAGGCTTAATTGTTGAATATAATTGTAGATTTAACAACTGGATTGAAAATCGAAAAAAATAATTAAAATTGAAGAAAATAATCAAAAATTTAAGAAAGCAATTAAAAATTGAAAAATGCCGAGAGTTAATGAATATAGAAGAAAAAAATTAAAAACTAAAGAATAGAAATAAAATTTGAATGGAATTTAAAATAGAAGATAATAATTTAAGAATTGTATTTAAAATTAAAGAAACTGAGATAATCGAAAAAAATAAAAAAGAGGCCGTAATTTTTTAACATTATGAAGAAAATAATTAAAAATTGAAAAGTGCAATTTAAAATTGAAGAAAATAACTAAAAGTTGATTAATGAGTGAAAAAAATAATTTAAAAAAAACCAAGAATTATTGAATATTAAGGAATTAATTGAAAATCGATAAAAATAATTGAAAATTAAAGAAAATATTTGAAAATTGAAGAAAATAATTAAAAATTGAAGAAATAAATTGGAAATTAAAGAATTAAATGAAAATTTCAAAAAAATAATTGATAATTAAAAGAATAATTACAACATGACGAAAATTATTAACGATTAAAGACAATAATTAACAACTGAAAAAAAATTTTAAAAATGGTTAGTCGACATTCGAACTAATTTTTTTTTTAAATTAATGAATAATCATAAAATTGAAGAAGAATAATAAATTTATTATTGAAAACCGATAAAAATTATGGAAAAATTTGTAGAAAATAAATGGAAATTGAAGAGTTGTATTGAAATTGCAAAAAAATAATGATAATTGAGAAAAGCTGAGAATTAGTGAATATTGAATAAAATAATTGAAAATCAAAGAATGGAATTGAAATTTAAAAAAAAAAATTAAAAATTAAAGAAAAAAGTAAAGGTTAAATAATTAAATTGCAATTTAAAGAAGAAAGTTAATAAAGAATTAAAAGAAAAATTACAAAATGACAAAAAAATTAAATGAAGTAATTAATAATCGAAAGGAAAATTCGAAATCTGGAGAGAATAATCAACAGAACAATAGAATTAAAAAAAAATAAAGAATAATTATAAACTTTAAAGATAATATTTGTATATTGAAAACTGTTGAAAATTATAGATTTATTTATTAATGAAATTAAAATTATTTGAACTGATATTTATAAATTTTAATCAATTTAAATTCATTTTTTAAAAAGTATCTGATTTAAAGCAGAAAAATATCTAAAGGCCAAACTTCAGATGTTACAGGATAAATAAAAGAATGAATCTTGTGGATTATTTATTTAAAATTTTTATAAAACAAGTTTTATATTTTATTAGAAAAGTTTTTTAAGTAATATTTGAAATTAATAGGACATACATGAATTTATAATCTGGATCGCTTCTCCTTGAGGAGATCTGAGCAGTCCAAATGCTCAACCGAAACTGAACTTAGGCTCGTGAGAACGCTGTTTATATACCGTGCCGAGTGGGAAATTAGCGCCAATCAGATTGTGGTGGGGAGTAGGCTCCGCCTCTACTTCTGCGTTGAGCGCGCACCAGTGACTGCCTCCCCACCTCTTTATTTTCATTCCTTCTTTCATAGGCGTTTCTTTCTTATTTAATCGTTTCTTCGTTAAAAATTATTTTCTAATTATGTAAATGCCATTATTAGTGAGTGCAAATTTAATTATCGTTGGGGCTATTCAAGAAATACGTAACGCTTTTATATATTTATGTTTACCCCTTCCCCTCTGTAATGGGATAGTACATCTGAAATTTCATTTTTTACCCTCCCCCCCTTATAAGCGTTAGGTATTTTTTAAACGACCCCCTAGTGAAAACCATAAAAACCCCATTAAAATTTAGTTTTTTACATTTTTCTTTAAAAATATTGAAAATTTCGAAAATTGTATTTTACAAAAGTTGCAGGTCTTCTTAAAATACATATTTTATGTAGAATAAATTTGTTTGATATCTCTAATTGTTTTCGAGAAAATCAAAAGTTGCTCGTGCAACACGTTAAACAGCGAATAGAAAGCAGGTTGCTACATTTTTTTCTTTTTGTCACTCTGTCGTTTGGATATCTTTTGGTAAAAAACTACTATAGGTGTAAAAACAACCTTCCTGTACTCCAGTAAAGAAAGGGAGTAAAAAAATTTGATTTTTTAACTTTCCAAACGGGGGAGCAGTTCTAAAAAGTTTCCAGCAACTTAACTATCGATTTTCTCGAAAACTAGTGGAGATATCAAAAAAATGTATTCTTAATAAAATGTGTATTTTAAGAAGGACTGCAACTTTTGTAAAATAAAATTTTCGAAATTTTTAATATTTCTTGAGATAATTTAAAAAAACTAAAATTTATGGGATGTTTTAGGTTTTCATCAGGATAATCAAATTTGAACTAATTTTCCCTATTATAATCGTGATCTGCACATCAAAATACGTAGGAATACTAAACTTAAAGAATATCGGAGGTAGCTTTTATTCGTAAATATTTTTAAACCAATATCACTGTTAAATAATTTTATTTAGTAAATATTTTTATTTCAATGAAAGTTAAATCACTAAATTCTTTTATTTAATTTTTATTTTTAATCTCTGCAGAGATCCGATCAGTATCACGTCTCCATTAGATCTGAAGTCCGTCTCGCGGGGACCCTATTTATATACTGTGTCGCGCGGGTACTCAGCGCCAATCAGATTCCGGTTGCTCGCAAGCTCCGCCCATTTCTACATTCGGCGCGCTATCCCCACCACTCTCTACTTCATTCCTTTTCCCTCCTTTCATATTTTCCTTCTCCAATTTATTCTTCATAATCTCCACGTCTACCTACGACCAATTAAATTTTGCAATTAATTTAATTACCAAATGAATTTAATTCCCCTCTCTCTAAAGTCAATAATTATCTAATCTCTAAATTCTCTTCCCAGTATTTTTAACCGCAATATTGTCAAAGGCAATTAAAAATTGAGTTTAAAGAATCATTTTCTAAGAAGCGCGACTTGAAACAAGATTTTATCTTCTGTTCTGTCTGTATTTCCGCTTTTCCATTTAGTATAATGACTCTCGCACTAGTAGCTCGGACACTTAATTCTGTTTACAAAGCATTGCCCTCTGCTAATGGACATGTTGAGGCAGACTGTACTAACGTCGCCTGCCGGAAACGATGAGGTGAATGGATCCTCATTCGGGTTTCTCTTGGTGCTTGCATTCATCGTCTGTGAAGACGTATGTATTGCTTGTTCAACTCGTTCTCAATTAGATGTCGCTTCTCACTTAAATGAAATGGAAATTGAGAAGGGAAATGACACCTTGTTTACAAATGTATTCACCAAGAAAATACCAATTGACACTGAGCCTCTAGTTTATTAAAAAAAAATCAGAAACCCCAAAAAAAACCGCCAATTAATTTCATCAATAAAATTGTCCAATTATTGACAATTTCCCTTCTCGTTAATAATTCATTTAACGCTCAATTTAATCAATTCAATGATTCATTTAGCACTGAATTGTAATAATCAATCAATTGAACAGCTAATTTGCAAATTTATCGATAGATTGTTTCGCTAATTGTGAATTTTAAATTTTTTCCCCGGTGGAAATATTAAATTAAGCGTTGATTCGCCTTGGAGAAACACCCTGCCAAAATCGCTGATTAAACCCAGAGAGAGAGAGAGAATTCTTTTCTATTTTGTCTGAATGGAGGTAAACGTCTGTTTCTGTTGGATTGAGAAAGACGGGAGCGCCTAACGAGAGAAATAACACGAGGATAAGGAAGGAAAAGACAAGGATCTGGAAAGGAGAGAGAAATATAGACTGGCTTCGGGTGGGAGAGGAACGGCTATTGCCGCATTGCACCCTCGCCAACACGATTTCACCTCTATCGATTCGGATTCTCGGTATATTTTGTGTCAGTGCTGCTGAATAACTTGATACTTCCCCTTGATTGTTAACTGTCGAGAAAATTAAAAATAATATCTCTGTTTCTCTTTCTATGATTTGGTTTCTTAAAAACTGGAATTAGTTCCGGGCTGCAATTAATTTCTTTCTATTTTCTTCTGTCTCTGAGATGAGATAAAGTTTAAATTGTTTTTTTTTAATACGAAATTTGGATATTTAAAAATATTTAAATTGATGAGAAAGATGAGAATGAGTAGAGTCGCTAGAACCGCGAAGAAAGTGGGGGGAGAGAGCGGTAGGCGGAGCGCGCGCCAATCAGAATCGAGGCTCCGCCCAGTTCCACCTCCACTCGCGTGACATCTCCACGCGCTTGGTATAAATACAGGGTCTCAGCGAGTAGAGCGTCAGATCGCATTTGTCCCTTGAGGGACGCACAGTGGCTAATTTCCCCAACTTTCCCCTTTATTATTTTTTAATAATTATTTATATTCAGTTATTTTTATTAATACCAAGAACTTCTGGAAAATAATTTTTATAATTTGATCCACCTGTGTGAGCACATCCCAAAAGGATTTACCCTATCAAATCCCTTTTCATCTTTGATACCTAAGCGTTTGATGGAATTTCGTCCGACCTCTCTTGGAATTCAGGAAATTCGATGCTTCTCAGCAACATCGCATGCCTGGAATCACGAGCTGACGCCCTATACATATAAACGTCTATCGAAGTAGACTCTCGTTGAAACGACTCAATCTACGCTATCACAGGATTTTACGACTCAAATGTCTTTTTAAATTCCAAATCATTTATCATCTTTATATCTCGTTTAATACATTAAAAAAAGAATCCAATTTTAATTGAATGCGATATTTTTACGATTCTACCTTTTCAAGAATTGTTGAATGAAACGAAACAGAGGCAGAAAAACAGACTGCAAAATGGACGATCTAAATAAATAATGAAAACGTGAGTACAAATGGATTTTGAGAGTACGTTTAATGCTTTTCGGGACAGAGACAAAATCATTTTTAAATTCAATCGACGAATTTCGGAAAAGTATTTAATTTTCTTTCAGTTCTGTAATTATCCGTAAATGTGAAGACAGGTTTAAATAATAATGTTTTTAAAAGGAAGAATAACAAGGGAAAATAATCAACTAAGGGAATACGAGCGTGGTTGTTTTCTTTTTTCACGTTTTAACGAAAAGTTTGAATAATTTTGCATTTTTGCGAAAGCTGGAAAAGTTTTACAATTTTTCCGTGAGAGGCACGGCGCGTTCTCGGTATTTTAGCAATGTTTATCTTGAATGGGTTTTATTTTTGTAAAAAGCACACAGGCTCGAGTCGCAAATTCGCAAGTTTGTTCTAGACAGTTTTCGACCTTCGCACTCGACAGAACTCACAGAAGGCACTTCCCACATAAACGTCTTCACCTGCTGGAGTACGCTTGGGTGACTTCACGTAGCATATGGATGCTGCAACTTTCCCCTTCTCGTGCAAAGTGCTGGCGGACGTTTTGCAAGCTTGGTTATGACGCCATAAGCATTTGCCTCGTTCGACTTGCTACAGCAAGCAAGAGAGACTGAACAAACTGCTAACAAGAGTCATGTGTAACCAGCTAAGATGCAATGCAAGAACTTTTATTCTATTCAAATTTTGATAATTTAGTTCTGCCATTTCAAAACAAGTCGGGAAAATGAGATTTCATATATGTTTTCAGGTTACTTTTTGATTTTTGGGTTGTTTTGAAAAGTAATTAATTTTGAGGTTTATTTGAAAGTGTTAGAAAATTAATTAGGGAATATTATCGTAGATCAGGTGATTGTAGAGATTTAGACAGGAATCTAATCGGAATTCCGAAGAAATTTTAAACTGGATTGAAATTAAATTCTGTTTAAATTGGAATCGATTTGAAATTAAATTGAACTTAATTCTGACTGATTTCCAAGGAATTTCAAGAAATTTCGATTAAATTAGAACCAAATTCTGACTAAATTCGAAATGGATTCTAAAAGAATTTCAATTCAATTTTGAGTTAATTCCAAACGAATGTCGATTGAATTTCGACTTTCTTTAGTTATTCCGACTGAATTCCATTTTACTTTCAATTGAATTCCGATTGAATCAGGATTCAATATTAATTACATTTTTATTTATTTAGACTAATTTTCAACTAATTCCGATAAAACTTCAACTGAATTTTAATTTTAATCCAATTGAATTCCGACTGAATTAGAAGAAATTACAGAAAACTTCTGACAAATTGTTTCTCGATATAATTTCGGAATTGTTCGAAATTTCGGATGAAATCTAATGGAATTCGAACAAAGAAAAATAGGAATTTAACAAAATTTCATTTAATTTCTGACCAAGTTCTGAAAGAATTACGATCGAATTACGAAATCGGAACTCGGAAGAAATTTTGAACTGGATTGCAATTAAATTCTGACTAAACTGGAATCGATTTTAAATTAAATTTTATTTAATTCTGACTGTATTTCAAGGGATTTCGATTAAATTAGAACCGAATTCTGACTTAATTCCATTTTGCTTTCAAATGAATTTCGATTGAATTAGAATTAAAGACAAGTTCAATTTTAATTTGTTCCGACTAATTTCCAATTAATTCCGATAAAATTCCAACTGAATTTCAATTTTAATCCAACTGGATTCCGACTGAATTAGAAGAAAATACAGCAACATTCTGACAAATTGTTGTTCAATATAATTTCGGAATTGTTCGAAATTTCGACCGGAATCTAATGGAATTTGAACGGAGAAAAATAGAATTTGAACTAAATTTCATTTAATTCCTGACCAAATTCAGAAAGACTTGCGACTAAAAAGAAATTGAATTACAATTAAATTTCAATTGATTACGACCTAATTGGAAAATAATTCTGACTAGTTTCCAATGGAATTTCCACGAAATTGTAACTAAATTTGGACTGAATTCCAAGGAATTCCAAGGAATTTTGATTAAATTAAAACCAAATTCTGACTAAATTCGAAATGGATTCTAAAATAATTCCAATTCAATTTTAAGTTAATTCCAAACGAATTCCGATTGAACTTCGACTTCATTTAGTTATTCCTACTAAATTCCATTTTAGTTTTAATTTAATTCCGATTGAATCAGAATTTAATATTATTTACGTTTTTATTTATTTCGACTAATTTACAACTAATTCCAATAGAACTTCAACTGAATTTTAATTTTAATCCAACTAAATTCCGACTGAATTAGAAGAAATTACAGACAAATTCGGACAAATTTTTTTTTTTATATAAAATTGTTAGAAATTTCGAATGAAATCTAATGAAATTCGAACAAAGAAAAATTGGAATTCAACTAAATGTTATCTAATTTCTAACCAAGTTCTGAAAGAATTACGATCGAATTACGAAATCGGAATTTCGAAGAAATTTTGAACTGAATTGCAGAATTTAAATTCTGACTAAATTGGAATCGATTTGAAATTAAATTTAATTTAATTCTGACGGAATTGCAAGTGATTTTGATTAAATTAGAACACTCTGACTTAATTCCAAATAGATTCTAACTGAATTCCAATTGGATTTTGAGTTAATTCCAAAAGAATTCCGATTGAATTATCAACTCATTTCGACTTATTCCGACTGAATTCCATTTTATTTTCTAATCAATTTCGAATGAATTAGAATTAAAGACTAATTTTTTAATTCATTTCGACTAAATTTCAACTAATTCCGATAAAATTCCAACTGAACTTCAATTTTAATCCAACTGGATTCCGACTGAATTAGAAGAAAATACAGCAACATTCTGACAAATTGTTGTTTAATATAATTTCGGAATTGTTCGAAATTTCGACTGGAATCTAATGGAATTCGAACGGAGAAAAATAGAAATTCAACTAAATTCCATCTAATTTCTGACCAAGTTTAAAAAAAAATTACGACTAAATGGGAATTGAATTATAATTTAATTTCAATTGATTAAGACCATATTGAAAAATAATTCTGAGTAGTTTCCAATTAAATTTTCTCGAAATTGCAACTAAATTTGGACTTAATTACAATCGAATTACAACTAAATCTCTACTGATATCGAACTGAATTCCAAAAATATTTCTGACCTTGTTTCAACTATATTGTGATTTTCTTAAGTTTTTCCGGGAAGTGTTAAAATTTTTTAAGAAAATCCAATTTATTAATTCAAGGTGAAAATAAAATAGAATTCCGTCTTAATTCCAACTAATTCTGACCGGACTATAACCAAATTTTGTTTGAATTAAAACTACAAATTACAAGACACTGACTGACATTCAACGAACTTCAATCTAAATTAGAAATTAATTCACACTGATTTTGATTAATTCCGACTATTTACGACTAAAATTCAATTCAATTGAGAGAAAATTATAATTGGAATTAAGCAGAATTCTTACCTAATTATAACGGAATTTCGATTGAATGGACAATAAATTCTGACTGAATTCTGACTTAATTCCACCTGGATTATGACGGAATTACAATTTAATTCCTACTGAATTCCAAAGATTTCTGACTTTATTTACTTCTTGTATTTACCGAAACCAAAATGGAAACCCCATAAAATACCTACTAAATTCTAATTAAATTCTAAATAAATTCTATCTAAAATTCAACTGAATTACCAAAAAAGTTTTATAATACAAAGAAATTCTGACTATTATTCAACGGAATTCCGACGAAATTGAAATTAAATTTGAATTTAATTCCAACAGATTCAGGCTTAATTTCCACTTAATTCCGACTCAATTCAAGACGAATTTAAACAATAAGGTAAGAATTTTGTCAGAATTACAATTTAATTTTAATTTAATTCAGACTAAATTCGAAACGATACCGGATGCATTCCAACTGAAACTCTAAATGAAGTGCTAAAAATTGCAAACTTAATTCTGACTCAATTAAAATTAAATTTATACAGATTTACACAAAATTTCTGTTTAATTCAAACTAATTTCTGACCTAATTTCAACTAATTTTTGTCTTAATTCTGACTCAATTTTAACCTATGTAATTTTGACAAAATTTCAAAGGAAAATTGACAGAATTAGAATGGAATTCTTACAAAATTCAAAGTGATTCCAATTGATTTCTAACTATACTATTACTTCTGACTAAATTCTAACGGAATTTGGATTAAATTATGACAAAATTATATAAAACTTGACCGATATTAAACGGAATTTCTCCTCAATTATAATTAAATTTGAATTTGATTTCAATTTATTCGGATTAAATTGCAACTGAATTCCAACGTCGAATTTATACTAAATGGATAAAATTTAGCTGTATTCCTAATGAATTAAAATTTAATTGCAAATAAAATCCGACTAGGTTACTCAAAATTTCTAACTGAATTCAAACTAAATTCCAACTCAACTTCAATAAATTTTGACTTAATTGCAACTAATTTCTCTTTTAACTATAATATAAGTTTATCTAAATTTTGACCAAATTTCATCAAAAATCTGACTAAATGGGAATTGAATTCTGACTAAACTTGAAGCGATTCCGATTGAATTTCAATTAATTCCGAATTCACTTCAACCGAATTCCGAATGGATTATAACTTAATTTAAGCAGAATTATGAATCGGCTAAAATGAAATTCCGACTGAATTGACACTAAATCTAGACTGAATTCCTAATTAGTTGCAACTAATTTCAACTCCTTTTTAAATACATTCCAAAAATAGTTTAAGGTAATTAACGAAATTCCGATATGAACACAATTGAATCCGATTGAATGTAAGGGAATTTTTATTCGAGTTCTTACTTAATTAAAAATTAATTTTTAACTGAATGATATCTAATTCTGACCAAATTCAAACGGAATTTCTATTAAATTCTAACTAAATTAAAAAGAATCCCGGATGACTCCGTTTTGAACGAATTAAAACATAATTTCGGTAATTACCAAAGTTCCGACGAGAATCCAATTGGATACCGATTTAATCGTAAGAGACCTTTTATCCGAATTCTGATTGCATTTTTCAATGGAATCCGACTAAATTAAAAATTCTAATCGAATTTCTAACTAGATTCTGACTTAATTCGAACTACATTTTAACTTATTTTTAATTAATTTCTGTCTTATTTTCTATTTATTTTTAACTACATTCTGACAGAATTTCATTGGAAATCAGATTGTATTAGAATTAAATTCCTAATAATTTTTAACTGACTCCGATTGAATTCCAATTAATTCCGAGTTCATATTAATGAAATTCCTGTGTGTTTTAATTCGATTTCATCAAAATTCTAACATAATTGTAATATAATTTTGATCGGATTCTCAATGAATTCTCCCTGAATCCCGAACAATTCCAAGCGAATTCAATTGTAATTTAATTCTGCCTGAATTCCAAATAAATTTTTTCCAAATTCCAATTAAAATACAACTAAATTTTGACAGAATTTAATCGCAAATTCGACAAACTTAAATTGAATATTAACTAAATTCGAAGTTTTTCCGATTGAATTCCAATTAATTTCGACTCAGGCCAAAGAACTAACCAAATTAACATATAATTCTAGCTAAATTGACACCAAAACGTTACTGAATTCCAATTTAATTTCAACCTAATCCTGACGAAATTGCAACATAATTTCGGTAATTTCCAAAGTTCCTACAAGAATCCAATTACATTCCGATTTAATCGTAATTTCATCAGAATTCTGAACGATTTTTAACGGAACCCGACTGAATTAGAAACTCTAATTAAGATTAGAAGATTAGATTTTTAATCTAGATTCTCACTTGATTTGAATTAAATTTTAACTTATTTCCCACTAATTTCTGTTCTACTTACTATTTAATTTTAACTACATTTTGATAGAATGTCATCGGAAATCCAAATGAAGTAGAATTGAATTCCGAATAATTAGCAACTCATTCCGTTTGAATTCTAACTAATTCCAAATAAATTCCAATTGAATTCCTGTTGAGTTTTAACTCGATTTCATTAGAATTCTAACTTAATTGTACAACATAATCCCGACTGAATTCCCGCTTAATCCTGAATTAATTCCAACACAATTCCATCTGAATTTAATTGTAAATTAATTCTGACTGAATTCCAAATAAATTCTTTCCAAATTTCAATTAAAATACGACTAAATTCTGACAGAATTTTATCGAAAATCCAACTAAATTAAATTAAATTTTGTCCTAATTCCAAGTATTACTGATTGAATTCCAATTAATTCCGACAGAGGCCAAAGAATTAACTAAACCAAAATAATATTCTACTTAAGTTGACACCAAATCGTGACTAAATTCCAATTTAATTTCAACCTAATGCGGACGGAATTGCAACTGAATTCCGACACCATATTTAATAAACTAAAACATAATTTCGGTAATTACCAAAGTTCCGACGAGAATCCAATTAGATTTCAATACAATTGTAATTTTATTCGAATTCTGAACGAATTTCAACGGAATCCGACAGAAATAGAATTATTTATCTAGATAAGAAGATTAGATTTCTAATCTAGATTCTGACTTAATTCGAATTAAATTGTAACTTATTGACCACTAATATCTGTCTTAATTACTATTTAATTTTAATTACATTCTAATCGAATTTCATCGGAAATCCGATTGAAGTTGAATTCCGACTAATTTGCAACTCGTTTTAATTGAATTCCAACTAATTGCGAGTAAATTTAAATTGAATTCCTCGTGAGTTTTAACTCAATTTCATTAGAATTCTAACTTAATTGGAATATAATTCCTACTGAATTCCCGCTGAATTCTGATTGAATTCCGACTAATTTGCAACTCATTCCGATTGAATTCCAACTAATTGCGAGTAAATTTAAATTGAATTCCTCATGAGTTTTAACTCAATTTCATTAGAATTCTAACTTAATTGGAATATAATTCCTACTGAATTCCCGCTGAATCCTGAATGAATTCCAACACAATTCCATCCAAATTCAATTGTAAATTAATTCTAACTGAATTACAAATAAATTCCGACCAAATTCCAAATAAAATGCGACTAAATTCTAACTAACGTGAATTTTTTAATCTTTCAGAAAGGATCCAATCTAATTTTTAATCTCGGTTGCACAAGGCAAAAATTGATGACTTGGCGAAAATCTCGCGATTGCCAGCGGGATAGGCCTCAGGGGTGGATTTATCGCATGAAACGTGATCGCGATACACTCTTTGCATATTTCTATTTTTCTATTTACTTTAGCACCACTCGATCTGTCTGTTTGTGTTGCGTCTGGTTGTCCAGTAAATACACGCTGTTTCTGAAACGCGAAAATATAGCGATACGTTCTCGATTCTCTAAATATCGTGCTTTATTCAACTTTCCATTGTTGCAACGCGAGAGTTCCTGCTGCAAAATGGGGATACAAATTGCCGGATTTTCCTAGGCATAATTTACGAGTAAAATTCAAATCAGTTGAAACTGTGTCTTTAATCTTCGTTGCGCGCTTTTTTGTTAATCGAAAAAAAAAAGGAAATCCCCAAAAAATGCTCGAGGCGGAATTTAATTCGAAACATTTAACCCATTGTTTTAACGTAGTTGCAAGAAAGAAAAGTTGTTTTTACATTCTGTGATTATTGATTAAATTCTAAAATTCTAAACTACTCGAATAATGGTGAAGCAATAGCGGTTAATTAAAAAGATTTATATTTGTTAATCGGATTTTATAAAATTATAATTTAGTCGGTTGTTAAACGCTTGGGAGAGGCGAGCGTCCGCTTTTATCAACTATAAGGATTTTCTGATGTCTACAAGTTTAAGCTTTCGTTGTTCTTGAGCAACACGTACCTTCCTCCTTGTGTTGTTTCTTGCATCGAAAAGTTTTCTGGTGCTTGAAACTCTACTACAATTTCTTGCATCCCGTTTCCTGGCTTAAGTACTACATTCCCCTTGGCATTTTACAACTAAACAAATTACAATATCTCGTTCCATAGCTGAACATTAATTTCAGATTAATTTTATTCTCGTGTTTTAGAAATTGAATCTCTTTACGAATTGGTTCCAAAAATAGACTACTTTTTTTTGTCCTTAGTTTAAAAAAAGAATTTATATTTCGGGTTAAATTTCAGGATAATTCCGAACAGTGGATCCTGTTCTGATTTCAGCTAAGTAGATACAGTCGGTAAGTTATAACCGACTGTCGATATAACAGAAATCTGAATTTCCCATTTTTGATAAGATGGGAATCTGCACAACCGACGACTGAGAAGGTAGAAATTTTCATTACCGACCGATAATAAAACAGGAATCTACATTACCGACTGTAGGTTATTATCCCAGATCAGAACCTGCTAAAAATAATGCAGTTGAATATAAATATTTCTGACCAAAATTCGTAAAATATTCTCTCATAATTTTACGAAATATTTAAACACGAGCATTATTTTTGCTACCCGGGACAGAAGAAAAGTAGACAGATGAAAGAAATTAAAATGCACAAGGTACCGTGGCAGATAGAAAATTATAAACTCGAAATTGAATAACAGAATGGAGAGTTGGTTTCGTAGGTTTGTTACTGTCTTTATTTGATTAATTTTAGGTTAAGAATGGTAGCAGCGAGTGGAACAATAAAAGTCAACCAGTCTAAAAATCTTTTTCCTCGACATTCACTGCAACAATGCAGCATCTGTATTCTGCATTCCCGAGGGAAATGCATCCTGTGTTCGTGCAATGGACGGGGTATTAAATCAATTGAATCCATTCGTTAAAGCCTTTCTCGCCTTTTACATTGGACGACTGATTTGTGAGCTTGGTCACGGATCGTTTCGGCACGAAACACCGCGTCACTTGAAATTGCAATAGAAAATTACCAATTTTATTTCATTTCATGACAATTCTACGCAATATCCTTTCTGCACTGTTGAGAAATTTTTTTTTTTTAAAGGTTACAAATAACCGTGTTAATTTAATCGAGTCGGGAAAAGTGAAATATTAAGAGTCGTAAAATATTTTCATAATTTCAAAAAAGAGGAGAATTTGGAGTTTAATTTAGTCAAGAAGAATAAAGAATGAAATTCGTAAGTTAGTGAAATTTAAATTTCATGTTGATTAACATTTTTTATAAATCAGCCTTTTGCGGAGAACCGAACAGTCTGACTGCTCGGGCGCGTCTAATCTGTAGCTAGCGGAGTTCCTGTATTTATACCAAGCGCGTGGAGTTGGCGCGCCAGTGGAGAGAGAACGGCGCGGAGCCTCAATTCTCATTGGCGGGAGCTCTGAACGCTCTCCGCCTGCGACCCACTCCCCACCATTCCCTACGTTCCCTGTGTATCTCGAGAACTTAAATATAATTATCTCAGAAACGAAGTCTTAGATTTGCTGAAAATTCGTCACTCGGGGGTTTTCGGGTCCGCTGATTACGAATTTCAAGTCAGATTTGAAAAATTCAAAATGGCGCATAATCAATATTATAGTAGGAGGTAAAGTAAGAGAAAAGTTAATAGATTAGTTAAAAATTGAAGAAATACTAAGATATAATTAAAATTTCTGATAATGCGGTCTTTTCTGACAGATATTGTTTATTCTCTTTTTATGAGGAGGATTTTATTCAATTTCACAGTTCGGTTAGTGCTTTTCCGGTGTTAATGTAATACATCGTGAATTACCTGGTAAATGGTAAGGGGCTTAAAAATTAATATCCTCGTTGAAATTTGGTTGAATTTGGACAAAGAATTTCTATTATTGCCCGGCCAAAATGGAATTAACAGTAACGATTGACAGAGTTGGTGTATTCATGGGAAGCAGTGTCGAGATAACTGCACAGTTTGTTAATTAACCCTCAGGAAAATGCAATCAGCAAGCCGATTTCTCTATTTATATTCCGCCCGTAAACTAAAAATTGTAATTAAAGGTGCATCAAGTTATTCGCTTGTAATTAAACTGTGCGTTCGCAGCGTTTCATAGAGAGGATACAAGATAATTTATTTTGCTTTAAAGTTAAAAAGAAGCGTGAAATAAAGTTGTTTTCAAAGCAGGGAGACAATTTGTGTATGTTTAAGTATTATTATATAATAATTCTATAATTTTTTTTTTTAATATTATTCCGTCGTGTTGTACTTGGTATTTTGAATTTTTGAATTCTGATTTTAGATTCGTAATCAGAGACACAGAAAATCTTTATAGATATCAATTTAAATGAAATTTATAAAATTAAAAAAAAATGGCTACAGTATTGAATCCGACATTTTGTATTTTGATTTCAGATCCTATAGTTGAAATTCAAGGCAACAATTTTAAATTTAAAAAAATAATAGTAAAAATTAAAGAAAATAATTGAGAAACGAAAAAATTAATTTTAAAATAACAAGAATTTAAATTAAAAATTGAAGAAATTCCTTAAGAAATAATCAAAAATAAAGATTATAAGTTAAAATATATGAAAATAATAATTAACAAATGGAAAATAGATGGAATTTGGAAAAATTAATTTAAAAATAAGAAAAATTATTGAACTTGAAGACAATAATTTCAATTTAAAAAAGGAACCAAAATTCCGAAAGAAATTAAAGACCATATTAAAAAACATAAATTGTAATTGAAATTGGAAGAAAATAATTGAAATTTAGGAAAAAATTTTCCTTATGACTAAACTAACTGAAAATCGAAGAAAATAATTTTTAAAAAAAGGTAATTTAAGTAATGACAAAAAATTAAATTGGAAAAAAAATTCAAAACGGATGAAAAATAAAGTTTTGAAGAAATTCATTTGAAAATAACGAATAAAATAAAAAATTATTGATTACAAGTTAAATTTAAGAAAATAACAAAAAATGAAAGAAAGTATTTAAAAAAAACTTTTTTTGAATTTGAAAAAGAAAAAAATAATTTAAATGGAAATAATAAATAATTCAAATTTAAAGAAATATCATACAAATTAAAGTCATTAACTAAAGAGCGACAAAAATAAATTAAGTTTTTAGGCTGCCTAAGAAAATAGAAGATATTTTTGAAAAATTAAGATAAATATTGATGAAATTGATAAAAAATTGAAAGAAATTTTAAATTGTTTGAAAATGTAAAATACTACGAATATAAGATTAATAAGAACTAACATTTCAAATAAAATACTGAAAAATTAAGAAAATCTTAAAAAAGAAATAATTAAAAATTAAAGAAAAATATTTTAAAATCACTGAAATTAACATGTTTTAAATTTGCAAAATTTTAAAAAAATCTGAAATTGAATAAAATAATTGAATATTTAAGACAATACGTGAAAATTGAAGACAGAAACTGAAAGTTGAAAAGAATCGTTAAAAAATATTAAACATAATTAAAATTGTAAGTTTCAATTTAAAATTGTAGAAAATAATTGAATGAAGAAAAAATATATTAAAAATGACAAAAGTAATTAAAATTTGATTGCAATAGGTTATAACTGAAGAAAGAAAAAGTAAAAATTTAAGAGAATAATTGAAAAAGGAAATCAATTTGAAATGACAAGAAAAATTTAAATTCAAGAAATTCATTTTGAAAACACAAAAATAATTGAAATTGAAGCCAGTATTGTAAAATTGAAAAAATCCGTTTGGCAAAAAATAACAAAAATAATTAAAAATTATACGCTACAAGAAGAAAATTGAAAGAAAAACAAAGAATTAAAGGAAATTATTTCAAAATGGGAAAAACAATTCGAATTAAAAATAATTAATTATTAATAAACATAATTGAAAAATATTAATTTTAATTGAAAAATCAAAAAATAAATAATTGAAAACAGAAGAAAATTACCGAAAATTGAAGAAAATTAGTTTAAATGTTAAATGTGTAATTGAAATAAAAGGTAATTTTCTTAAATTAAATAAAGTAAATGAAAATCGAAAAAAGAAAATAAAAAACATCACAATTAATATAAAAATTAGGAAGAAATTTTAATTAAAGACAAAAACTTATAAAATGTGAAAAATAATTAAGAATTTTAAAAATTTTAGGAAATTTAAAGAATATAATTAAAAATTAAAAAAAGTATTTGAAAAAAGCTGAAAGTTATTGAATATAGAAGAAAACAATTAAAAATTTAAAAATGAAATTAAAATTTAAAGACAAAATTGAGAATTAAAGAAAATAAAAATTTGATAATTTTAATACAAAAAAAAATAATTAAAAAATAACAAGAATAATAGCAAAATTAAAGATAATTCCTGAAAAATAACAAAAATAATTTACAATTGAAAACAAAATTCGAAAAACGGCTAGATTAATACACAACTGAAAAAATAATTAAAAAAATCAAACTATAAATATTTAATTTAAAAACTAATTGAAAATTGAAAAATTATGAAAATTTAGAAATAATTGCTAGTTAAACAACTGAATTAAAAAAAATTAAATCGAAGAAAATAATTGAAATTGAGAAAAAAATTTAAAATTGTAGAATAATTGAACAATTGTACTTAAAAATAAAACAGCATATTGATATTCAAAAAAATAACTAAAAATTGAAAAATGTGATTTAAATTTGAAGAAAATAAACAAAAATTGAAAAAATAAATTGTAATTTAAAATAGTGGTTTATAATTGAAAAAAGTCAAGTTTTTGGAATATTGAATAAACCTTATTGAAAATTATAAAATAGAATTGACTTTATAAAGTGATTTATAATTTTTAAAAAAGAATAAAAAATGACAAAAATAATTTAATATTAAAGAAAATAAATGAGAAATGCGCAAAATAATTGACAATTGAAAAAGAAATTCAAAAACTGTTGAGAATAATCTACAACAGATCAAAATAATTATAAAATTTAAGAAGAATAATTGTAAATTGAAAACGGTTGAAAATTATAGAAAAAATTGTAGCCTTATTTACACACTAATTTATGTCACTTTCTTGAAATATTTAATTATTCTTTCTTGCAATTTTTTCTTTTTCAAACAATTTTTTTTTGTAGGTTATGTTCTTTACTGCTTTTCTGTATTTTTGGAAAATCACATAGGTAACTTTTATTTCTTTTTTAAAAATTTTCTTTTTTTATGCGTTTAATAATACTTTTTTTTAGGATTTTTTTTTATATTTTATTCTTTTTGCAAAAATTACTTCAGTCAATTTTAGACAGTTTTATTTTAACAATGGGTCAGGCTTTGCCAAGCAGATCGGCTAAAACTAAATATAAAAATTCTGTTTCTAATGAGACATCATTTTTGTTATCCTTAAAATATGTAAATTATGCTCTAAAATTATTAGAACAAAAATTTTTTTTTTTTTTTGAAGTTATTAGTGATTGAAATTTTTAATAGTGCAAAATAAAAACATATTTTTCTCGAGATCTTTTTAACCGATTTTAAAAGTTAAAAAAGCATTTTAATTGCCTTGAAACGTAGTTTTTAAAAATATTTTTTGTTCTTAAAATTTTTTAATTTTTATCGTTTGTTAAATTATATATTTAATAAATGTTAATAAAAAAGAGCTTTCTGGGTGTATTAAGTATAATTTTAAAATACTATTGTATTCTTTACACTTTTTTGATAATAAAACCGTTAAGAAAAAAAAATGGCCCGCGATTAGAGACAAAGATATTAAATTTTTTTTTCAGCTTTTAAAAAACATTTTAAACTCAATTACATAAATCCGTTGTCAATAAAAACCATTGAAAACAAAAGAAAAATTAAACATAAATAATTTTTAAACTTTTATGCACTACCGATGCCAAAACAATTTTGAACGCCGAAAAAAAATTTAATATCATTGTTCCTAATAGCTGGTCATTTTTTTCTAAACGGTTTTATTTTAAAAAAAGTGTGAAGAATACAACAGTATTTTAAAATATCACGTAATGCACGCAGAAGGCTGTTTTTTATTAACATTTATTAAATAAATAACTTAAAAAACGATAAAAATTAAAAATTCTTAAGAACAAAAATATTTTTAAAAATTACGTTTTAAGACAATTGAAATGCTTCTTTAATTTTTATAATCGGTTAAGATTTATTTTTACACCATGAAAATCATTTATTCAATAAAAATTCAGCCAAAAGAAAGATTATAATTATAATATAAAAGAAAAATTGCGCACTATCAAAATAAATTAACATTGATGCTTAATAATACCAAGATCTCGGGCGTGAAAAAATATCACAAATAGAATAAATATTTTCAACGATCGTAATTTTCTCGTCATTTAGTGATATAAAATTCGCAAATAAATAAACATTTTTATTAAAATTCAGTCAATACATGCATAAAAAGACGAACATTCGTTGATCCTCGTGAAGTTTTCTAGTTTTTACACCACGGATGAAATTGCAATAATAAAAATCTCCACTCTAAAATTTCTCGGCGAGATATCTAAACTGGCTACAGCTTACATTCCAAGGATCAAACGAATAGAAATTAAATTACAAAATTTACCTATATAATTGGACCTCCTCGATCTCCTCTTCTATAGTCATATTCGTAATTTCGTCGAATTCGGATGTTCAACGCTATCAAGCCACTTACTTTTTGTCACACATAATTTAGTTTTGATTTTCTTGATAGGTTGGCGAGAAAGGTATTTTATTAAATAAATAATTAAAATTCACAGTTCACAGTCACATTAAACATTTATTGCACAAAAAAATCGTCTGTCACGTTAAATACAATTAATATAAAAGTCACTCCACATATAGTTAAATTTAAATTTTATACAAAATAAAAAAGAAAGTTTAAATCAGTGAACTAATCAAACTGTTCGTCACAAATACACATCGAGTACTAACTCTCGTCAGACTTTTCCCTTTTCAAATTCATTGAAATTGTCATTCTAATTAATAGATACTAATTATCGTTATGCTCAATTATATTTTAACTGGAAATACTTGTTAAATTTCAATTTCTACATTTTGGTTATTTTATTTTACTCGCGTTGCGACATCGGACGAACGTTTACGACTTATTAATTACATACTCAATATCAACCACGCATAAAGAGACTCAATCTATTAGACGCTTTAAATATCGCCTCATCATCAATCATGTTTTATTAATAAATTGCACTAATTTTGCAACAATTGTGAGATGCCATCTTATCGTCATCTTCAATAACAGCGAGCCTCGCCCGCCTAGAGGGTTGAGCTGAAAATGGAAATTGCCCTTGGGAAAACAAGCTCTGCAATGATTAACATCAAGAAGATCGAAAGGCAGAGACTGAGAGGTTGGCAAGAGTCACAAGTATAGGAAGAGTTCTTGAGAAATAGAAGACGATGGAAGCTCTCTCTCTTTGTATGTAACTAAAGACGAAAGAGAGATGAAGAGAGAGAGAGAGAGAGAGAGAGAGAGAGAGAGAGAGAGAGAGAGAAGGATAGTTTGTATGGTGTTCTCTCGAATCGAGCTTTCTTTCCGGTGCCGCGGGAAGGAGGAAAGTTGTGGTTTGAGATGGGGGGGGGGGGGGAGGTGAAATAGGTGCAGAGAAAATGTCGAGGAATGGTGCATAGAACCTGAGTCGCTCGAGTATCCGCTGCTTTGCATTTCGTTGTTATTCAGAAATAGTCACAAGCCCTTCACCCTGATGGCAGAAACGGTGGTAGCCTTTCAACCCCTTCTCTCTCTCTCTCTCTCTCTCTCTCTCTCTCAATCCCCTAGTTCCCACTTCTTTTACTCCGCAAGATGTTTTATTAATGAAAATGAAGAAGCTTCTTATATTTTTCCTTTCTAGCTCGCGTCTTCTTACTGCTGCTGCTGTTTCTCTTGACCCTCTCTCCAATTTCGCTATGTTTCTTTCTCATCGTATTACTTTGGACGATATTATTTCCGCATCTGACGGGTCGCTGGTCTTAAGTTTTCTATATAAAAGACGGTCGTTTTAATGCCTCGTCGAAAGGCAGAAAGTGTATTGGATGAGCCGAGGACACTCGTTGCTACGTGCAACGAAATGAAAACGAGGAAAGGACACTGCCGGAGATTCGCACTTTTTCAAACCTTATACTCGAGTATTTTAAAAACTCTTGACCTTTGACGTCATTATGAAATAAACAGCACAGAAAGCAGGCGCATTGCGCCAACAATCTAGGGTTTCGTGGTCTTCTGTTACTCTATGATTCCGTCTGTCTCACATGCAATCTGAAAAGCTGAATAACATAGGAAACTTAAAGTGACACAGGTTACTTAAAGTGATATAGGCTACTTGAAGTGAGATAGGCTACTTGAAGTGTGACATAGGCTACTTGAAGTGTGACATATGCTACTTAAAGTGACATAAGCTACTTGAAATGTGACATAGGCTACTTGAAGTGTGACATAGGCTACTTGAAGTGACATGGGCTACTTGAAATTGACATAGGCTACTTGAAGTGTGGCATAGGCTATTTGAAGTGACATAGGCTACTTGAAGTAACATAGGCTATTTGAAGTGTCACATAGTCTACTTGAAGTGTGACATAGGCTACTTGAAGTGTGACATATGCTACTTAAAGAAACATAAGCTACTTGAAATGTGACATAGGCTACTTGAAGTGTGACATAGGCTACTTGAAGTGACATGGGCTACTTGAAATGTGACATAGGCTACTTGAAGTGTGGCATAGGCTACTTGAAGTGTGACATAGGCTACTTGAAGTGACATGGGCTACTTGAAATGTGACATAGGCTACTTGAAGTGTGGCATAGGCTATTTTAAGTGACATAGGCTACTTGAAGTAACATAGGCTACTTGAAGTAACATAGGCTACTTGAAGTGTGACATAGGCTACTTGAAGTGTGGCATAGGCTACTTGAAGTGTGACATAGGCTACTTGAAGTAACATAGGCTATTTGAAGTGTCACATAGTCTACTTGAAGTGTGACATAGGCTACTTGAAGTGTGACATATGCTACTTAAAGTGACATAAGCTACTTGAAATGTGACATAGGCTACTTGAAGTGTGACATAGGCTACTTGAAGTGACATGGGCTACTTGAAGTGTGACATAGGCTACTTGAAGTGACAGGCTACTTGAAGTGACATAGGCTACTTGAAGTGTGATATAGGCTACTTGAAGTGACATAGGCTACTTGAAGTGTGATATAGGCTACTTGAAGTGACATAGGCTACTTAAAGTGACATAGGCTTCTTGAAGTGACATAGGCTACTTGAAGTGTGACATAGGCTACTTGAAGTGTGACATATGATACTTTAAGTGACATAAGCTACTTGAAATGTGACATAGGCTACTTGAAGTGTGACATAGGCTACTTGAAGTGACATGGGCTACTTGAAATGTGACATAGGCTACTTGAAGTATGGCATATGCTACTTGAAGTGTGACATAGGCTACTTGAAGTGACATGGGCTACTTGAAATGTGACATAGGCTACTTGAAGTGTGGCATAGGCTATTTGAAGTAACATAGGCTACTTGAAGTGTGACATAGGCTACTTGAAGTGTGACATAGGCTACTTGAAGTGACATGGGCTACTTGAAGTGTGACATAGGCTACTTGAAGTGTGACATAGGCTACTTGAAGTGACATGGGCTACTTGAAGTGACATAGGCTACTTGAAGTGTGATATAGGCTACTTGAAGTGACATAGGCTACTTGAAGTGTGATATAGGCTACTTGAAGTGACATAGGCTACTTAAAGTGACATAGGCTTCTTGAAGTGACATAGGCTACTTGAAGTGTGACATAGGCTACTTGAAGTGTGACATATGATACTTTAAGTGACATAAGCTACTTGAAATGTGACATAGGCTACTTGAAGTGTGACATAGGCTACTTGAAGTGACATGGGCTACTTGAAATGTGACATAGGCTACTTGAAGTGTGACATAGGCTACTTGAAGTGTGACATAGGCTACTTGAAGTGACATGGGCTACTTGCAATGTGACATAGGCTACTTGAAGTGTGGCATAGGCTATTTGAAGTGACATAGGCTACTTGAAGTAACATAGGCTACTTGAAGTGTGACATAGGCTACTTGAAGTGTGACATAGGCTACTTAAAGTGACATAAGCTACTTGAAGTGTGACATAGGCTACTTGAAGTGTGACATAGGCTACTTGAAGTGACATGGGCTACTTGAAGTGTGACATAGGCTACTTAAAGTGACATAAGCTACTTGAAATGTGACATAGGCTACTTGAAGTGTGACATAGGCTACTTGAAGTGTGACATAGGCTACTTGAAGTGACATGGGCTACTTGAAGTGTGACATAGGCTACTTGAAGTGTGACATAGGCTTCTTGAAGTGACATAGGCTACTTGAAGTGTGACATAGGCTACTTGAAGTGACATGGGCTACTTGAAGTGTGACATAGGCTACTTGAAGTGACAGGATACTTGAAGTGACATAGGCTACTTGAAGTGTGATATAGGCTACTTGAAGTGACATAGGCTACTTGAAGTGTGATATAGGCTACTTGAAGTGACATAGGCTACTTAAAGTGACATAGGCTTCTTGAAGTGACATAGGCTACTTGAAGTGACGTGGGCTACTTGAAGTGTGACATAGGCTACTTGAAGTGACATAGGCTACTTGAAATGTGACATAGGCTACTTGAAGTAACATAGGCTACTGTGTACGACGGACGGACGGACGGACGGACGGACGGACGACAAAGTCTCACTATAAGGGTTTCGGTCCCGAACCACGAAACCCTAAAAATGAGGATAAAGTATTGTTTTGTAACAATTTCTTTACTATTTAATTGCCACGTTAATTTTACATAGTGATGCCGTTCGAGACGAGGAAAAATGAGAATTTCTCACTTTTCCTCGTTGATTTCTCATAGCTTCCTCGGTTTTGCCTTTCACTTTCCTCGATATTTCTCAGATCGTTTCGTCTCTTCTCGGGCCGTCTCTTCTCGATCTCTTCTCGGTTTTTTGAGAAATTCTAACCAGATGTTACTTCAGTGGTACTTTTTCCGTCTGGACGTTTGTAAGAAAAGAAATCAGTTTTCTTTATCCCTTTCTACAGTAGAAAAACCTTGAACTCCACTGGCTTACTAACACTAAGAACCGAGTGCCTGTCCGCTGACGCACACATGTTCTATAGATGAACTTCTGACAGCTTAAAGCAACATCTGGCAAAAATTCCTCAAAAAATCGAGGCGAGAACGAGAAGAGACGGTTCGAGATGAGATGAAATGAGAAGAGACAGTTTGAGACGAGGATTTTTGAGAAATTTGGACCGCCTCATTCTCATATCGTCTCATTCCTCGATTTCCTCGCTCGACGGCATCACTAATTTTACAAATTAACTATCTAAATAAATAATCGAAAAGAAACAAACATTTTCAGTAAGAACAGGTCATTTCAGAAATTTATTACCAAAAAATTCTGGGAAATGGTCAACAAATTACAAATAAAAATCTAGGCGAAGGTGAAATATAATTATAAGAAAAATTGGATTACGCTGAGACAAAATTTAAATATAAATAAAACGCATGAGACGTAATGCAGTTGGTCCCTGATGATGTTCTTACAAAATTACATTTGTTTTCTCTGTTTCTGGTCGTAGTTGATTAATTGAATAATTATAAAAGCAATTAACATTATAAACTTGGTGATTTTTTCTTCCTTAGTTCACAATATGAAAATATATATTAAAACGTCACACTGTAAAAAGAAACGCAGAACAGTAGTAAAATTAACAATTTAAAAAACCACAATATTTGAACTAAGAAAAAAAACAATATTTCTAATACCTCGAGAAACTCTCGCCAAGGTTTTCGAGTGTGACGTGTTTAGTTTATTGTAACAGACGGAGTCGACTAATTTCTATTCGCACATTCTGATACTTATAAGGACGACGATTTTCCCTAACGGAGACAATTACAAGCAGTGATTCATTGATTACAATAGAATCAAATTTACGGATATCAATAACCGCCACAGTTTCTTTGGTAGAGAAAGAATAGAATAAGTAATTATGTTTTTCTTTTTATAATCAAAAGTAAATGAAATAAATGAAAATTTGGTTTGAGATTGTGGAGAAATTAAGAGAGAGAGTTGATAATAGAATGAATGTGTTTTCATTTTACAATGTGGACTAACAATTGCCATGTTTTGTGGAATATTTTTTTCCCTCATATAAAAATGTAAAGAGAGTCGCAGGGACATAAAACGGGGTGTCTTGTGCCCCTTACAGCTGCAGAAGATCCAGTAATAAAGTTTTCCGAACAGTAAACTTTTTGAGATAAAAATTGCCCCAAATCGAGTAAAGCATATAAGAATGAGTAGGTACTTGAGGTCATAAGATTCCCAAGCCTTCTTTAAGGGTCAATTGAAAACTTGAACTCGTTCGCTGGACAAGAAGCATTCATCTGCCTTTAGGTGCGTTAAATGTAGCGAACGTTATGGTCTCTGCTTTTCCTTGGTCATAATCTTTAAAGAGGTCAGTGTAGTAGCCATGGGAGATTGTCTGCTAAGGAGATTCTTATCGCTATCTTGTTCCTTGCCTCTTCTTCCTTCTCTCTCACTCACTGTCAATCTATCTTTTTCCCTCTGTTTTTGTCTCTTCCTCTCTTTCCTTTATTTCTCTTTACGTATTTTTTCTATCTTTTACAACCATCTTCTCTTTAACCATCTCTTCCTTGATTCTTTCATTTTTTGATTATCTTTACCTATTTATTTTTTTACCTATTTCACTTTCCCCTTTATTCCTCTTTCCCATTTTATTTCAAGAATCCTTTGTCTCGGTTCCCACTTTCTTTTAACCATTTTCTCAAACTCCCTTCCCGATTTCACATTTCCTGTTCTTCCTTACTCTTTCCCTTTTTCAAATCTCCTACTCTCTTCATCCTATTTTTCATTTTTTCTTTCTCGTTCCTTATTCCGGATACATTTTACCTACTTTTTACATTTTTCTCTTTCACTTAATTTCTCCCTTTATTTTCTATTATTTCTTAAATGCAAAAATTTATCAATTTCATTCTAATTTCTTTTCTCCCTTCACATTTCTTTTAAACCATTCTATACTTCAAGTTTTTCTCATCTTTTTCTCACTTCATTCTTTCCTTTATTTCCTTTCTTCCCCTTTTCCTCTCTTCCCCTTTCCGTCCATGATTCTTCTACTCTTCTCATTCTTATCTACATTTCTTCTCAACAATTTCTCTCACTTCCTTTCTCCTTTACTCATTTTTCCTTCTATATTTACACTTCTCTATTTAGTTTCACCCATTCCCCATCCTTTTCGTACTCTTTTCTACATTTCCATTTAACCTTTTCCCACTTTCTGTTCACACGTTTATTGACATCTTTTTTTCATTCTCCTCTTCTTTTTAATATTCCCCTTTATATTTCTCCCATTACCCCACTCTCTTTATTCACATTTTATTCTTTCTACTCCTCATTCCATCCTTATCTCTTCCCCATATTTTCTCCAACTTTTACATTCCTATTCAATTCCCCTTCACCACTTCCCATTCCCCTTTTCTCTTTTCTTTTTTTCTCTTTGTCTCGCTTTCTTTCTCATTCTCAACATTCTCTTCCACTCTAACCCATCTTTTCTTTCTTTTTTCCTCTTCCTCATCCCCACCCTAGTTTCGATCTTCAGTTCCTCTTCTCTTTTGCTCCTTTTTTCTCTTTACAACTCTGATTTTCCTGTTTCTCTTCGACTCTCTTACTAATCGATCTCACAAAATGCTTCTTCCCTTAATTTTCTCCACATTTTCCTTAACTTTCTTATACTTTCTCTTCATGTCTCTATCACCCACTCTCTGTCATTCCCTTTCTCTTTCCCATTCTGCTCTTCCTCATCTCCACACCAGTTTCCATCTTTACTTTTTTTTTTCTTTTGCCTCTTTTGTCTCTCTACTTCCCTGATTTTCCACTTTTCTTTCATCTCTATTACCCATTAATCTCACTAAATTCTTCTTCCCTTTTTTAAACTTACTTTTTCATGTTTTTATCACCCACTCTTTGTCTCATTCCCTTCTTCTTTTTCAGATTCTCTTCCCTATTTCTTTATCGGACCCAATTCCAATTTTTCACATCCTCACCCCTTTTTCCCTTCCTACACATTATTTTCTTTTTCATAGTCAATTCTTCTTTATTTTTCCCTCTTCTTGATGTTTTCTTTTTCATTCTCTAAACTTCTTTTACAATTTTCACCACCTTTCCTCTCTCTTATCCTTTTTTCACTCTTTTCTCTTCATCTATCTTCCTTATCTATATATTTCCATTTCTCTTACTTTACATTCCGTCCTTACTCTTTTCCTTAATCCTTTTTTCTGTTTCCTCATCATAGTTTTGTCAACCTCCTCTTTCATTTTCTTTATCTTCTTTACCTTCCCTTACCTATTTCTCTTCCATTCCTCATTTTACGATTGTCAGATTATTTTCCGCCCACTTAGCTTTCCCTCTGCTTCTCTTTTTAAAATTTAGACTGCTTCTTCATTTTCTCCTCCTCTTTCTCCTTTTATTTCCACTATTTTAAACAGTTTTTTAAACAACTTATAAACAATTTTTCGCTAGTTTTTAAATATTTTATGGACTTTTAAATGGTCTTAAACAAGATATAAACAGTTTTAGGCAAACTCTAAATATTTTTAAGTAGTTCTAATTTCTAAATAATTTTAAACAGTTTTTAACAGGTTCAAAGCAGTTCTAAACTAAGTCTTAACAGCTTCAAACCAATATTAAACAAGTTGAAACTAGGTTTAAACACTTTTAGGAGATTCTAAATTGCTTGAATCAATTTTTACACAAAAAAATGATTTTAAAAGGTTGTAAACTGATTTAAGGAAGCTCCAAACTGTTTTAAAAATTGTTCTAACCAGTTCCAAGCAATTGAAAATGGGTTTAAATGGTTCTAAGATAGTTCAAAATAATTTTATACCAGCTTTAAACAGGTTCAGACAATTTCTTACACGTTTTAAAATTATTTTATTAAAATTTAGAATGCATTTATAATTCTAAACAGATTTAAAACAACTTGAAATAAGTTTTAAATAGTTTTAAACAGGTTATACCCAGTTTTAAGTAGTTCTAAAAAGTTTTAAATAGTTTACATTAGTTCAAGCTTGTTATAAGGTAGTTATAAACAGTTTTAAACCAGTTCTAGACAGTCTTAAACAACATTTATATTTTTTAAAGTTCTCTTATTTTTCTTTCTCTGCCAATCAACATTTCTCTCTCTCCTTTTCTCATCCTCTTTCACCACTCTCTTTTCCTCTCATATCGCATTTCTTCTCTTATTTGTATCTTCTTCTTCGTCTCTACCCTTATTTTCTTTTTCTTTACCTTTTTCTTCACATCTTATTTTAAGCAATTTTTACATTTTTATCAGCTTCTCTTATTTTTCTTTTTCTGTTTTTTTTATTTCTCTACCATTTGCACCTCACCATTCTTCTTTCCACCTTGTTTCTCCTCATTCCATTTTTCCACTCTCTCTTTCCTTTTTTCCTTCCTGCCTCCCTCATTCTTATCTTCCTTATCATCCCTCCCATATGTTCCCATATTTTTTTATCTTTTTCTTTTTCTCTTTAACTTCTAAAGAATGTTTATATTTTTCACAATTCCTCTTATTTTTTTCCTTTATCCCTCCTTTTCTCGTTTCCTCCTTCTCCATCACCCCTCATTTCATTCTTTCCCACTTTATCCCTCCTCAAACTTCTTCATTTTCTTTCGCTATTTTCCCTTGACTTTTTCTCTTTTTCCTTCTCTCTCTCTCTCCCTTCCTTTGTAGATAACATTTTCTTTCCCATTTTCCCTCATTTTTCTCTATTTCACCTTGTCTTCTTTTATCCCTTTTTTCTACTCACCCCTTTTTTTATTCCTTCCTCTCTCATTTTTATCTTCCACTTTATCTTTTCCCATATTTTCTACTTCTTTACTTTTTCTTCCTCATCTTGTTTTAAACAATTTTCACATTTTTGACAATTTCTATTATTTTTATTTTCCTTTTTATCTCTCTTCCATTTAACCCTGATCTTAGTCTTACCCACTTCATTCCTCCTCCTAACCCTTTATCATCCTTTGTCAGTTTCCCCTCACTCTTTCACTTTTTCTTTTTTCCTGATCTCTCTCTCTCTCTCTCTCTCTCTCCCTCTGTTTCTCTCTTTCTCTCTGCCTGATTTTCTCATTTACATTTTTCACCCCATTCTCCTCATACCTTTCCTCTTTTTTCTTCCTCCTTATTCTCATCACAATCATCTCTACCCATATCTTTTTAATCTTTGCTCTTTTCTTCCAATCCTGCTCTAAAGAATTCTTATATTTTTAACACTTTCTTTTCTCCTTTTCCTCTATCCTTCCTTCTCCATTACCCCTTATCTTATTCTTTTCTACTTTATTCCTCCTCATACTTCTTCATTTTCTTTCGCCTGTGTTCCTTTACTTTTTCCTTTTCCTATCTCTCTCTCTCTCTCTCTCTCTCTTTCTCTCTCTCTCCCTTTGTAGATCATTTGTAGATCACATTTTCTTCCCCATTATCCCCTCACCCTTCACCTTTTCATCTTGTCTTCCCTTTTTCCTACTCACCTCTTCTTTTATTCCTGCCTCTCTTGTTTTTATTTTTCTCTTCATATTTCCTCATATTTTCTTCTTTGTTACTTTTTCTTCCTGACCTTATTTTAAACCCATGATATTTGTCCTATCCACTACATTCCTCCTCATAAATTTTCATCTTTCTTCGACAATTTCCATTTACTCTTTCATTTTTTCGCTTTCCGCTCTGTCTCTCTCTCTCTCTCTCTCTCTGCCTACTTTTCTCATTCGCATTTACCACCTCATTTATCCCTTACACTTACTTCTTTCTACCTTTTTGTTCTCGCCTCTTTTTCCACTCTCCTTTTCTCTTTTTCTTTCCTTCCTCTCTCAATCTTATCATTGTCTTCATCTTTACCCATATTCTTTTAATCTTTGCTCTTTTCTCCCTATCCCCTTATATTCTGTAATGAATTCTTTTTTTTCCTTCTCCATTACTCCTTATCTTATTATTATAACATTATTTTTATTATTTTCCCATTATTTTTCTTTTTTTCACCTTGTCTTCCGTTATCCCTTTTTTCTACTCACTCCTTTTTTTTATTCCTCCCTTTGACATTCTTATCTCCCCCTTCATCTTTCTCAATATTTTCTACTTTTTTACTTTTTCTTCCTCATCTTATTTTAAACAATTTCTTTCATTTTTCTTTTTTCTTTTTTCTTTTTTTCTCTTTTCCTTTTTATTTCTCTTCCATTTCCCCCTAATTTTAGTCCCATCTACTTCATTTCTCCTCATAACCTTTCGTCTTCCTTTTTCTCCTTCCCACCTTATTTTTTCTTACCCCTTTTTCCACTCTCCTTTCCTCTTTTTACTTCCTTTCCTCTTTTTCCTTCCTTCCTCTCTCATTCTCATCAACTTATTTCTTTCTACCCATATTCTCTTAATATTTGCTTCTTTGCTCCTCATCCCCTCCTAAATAATTCTTATATTTTTAACAATTTCTCTGATTTTCTTCTGTTTATTCCTCCTTCCCTCCTTTCCCATTTACCCCTCATCTTATTCCTTTCCATATTTTTTGTCTTACCCTTCTTTATCTTCCGTTCACTTTTTCATTCCCTCCGTCTCTTTCTCCCTCTCTTTCAACTTCTACTTTTCCTCTCAATTTCTCCCTTCTCTCTTCTTTCTCCTTCCCTCCTCCATCCCTTAATCTTCCCTCTCCCATCCCTCTCTCATTTTTCCCCTTCTCAACCTCTCTCCTCCCATTCCCCCCACCTAAAATTACCCCACCCTGCCTTTTTCCATTCTCCAACTTCACCTCCTTCTTTATTCTGCTGGCGTTGCGCGAACACGATACAGTCTGAGCTACTTTATTGTTTGCACTTTTCGGACCTTTTTCCATTATGTAAATAACACACAGCGCATTATGTAAAGTCGTTTCTATCGCAATACGCGGCCAAGATAGCGTGAACCATAATACAGACATACGCAGGCTTTACCAAAGCAACGCCCACGCTTCTTGCTTTCAATGTATGAGAAAATCTTCAATGTGCATGTGCATCTTGTTGATTGTGTGCGAAACCATAAATGTGACAGTGGCCAAGTGCGTGCACGTACTCGTGTGCATATAGCTTTTCAGAAATCTGTTAAGCGGCTTTCCTATTGTAACTGCAATGCAAGAGCTTTCGACTCTGACCTGATCCGCAGCATTTGTACCGCAGGCAGTGTTTGCTTGTCTCCCAATCCTCTTGAATTCAAAGGCCTGTATTTTCTGCCTCTAAATAAAGATGAGTCTCAATTAACTCTCCTAAAAAATTACAGTCTTCCTTTGTTTTCGCGAATAATTGCATTCTTTTAGACCTCGTTCTTTTTTTTTTTTTTGTGGTCTTTTCCAGGGTTCTCAAATAATGTACAAATAAAAATTGTCAATATTTCACGTAAATCAGAGCTTATTTTAATTGGAATTTAATCAGCAAGTTCTGGAGACCAGGCACACTTGTCTTATGCATGGTCGCATTGACTAAACGAGTTACTTGGTTGTTGCACTGAACGCGCACGCATCGGCTTTCGAGAGTATACGCTGCATACATAAATACACACTCGAGCGAGCAAACGGCTTGGGAACGTGGTTTGCTGAAACACAGTTTGTAGAAACAGCAGACAGAAATGAGTTGGTGGCAGGTTGTACAGAAATGGAGTCTAGGCAGCGAAACATCACGCCACTGAGAAATAGCTACAAGTAACTGAGACCACGCTCATAGTCCCAGTCACCAGCGCAATTTACTCCAACCTTCGGCTTCATCTTATTAGCTTGTTCCAAGTTGAATATCGTGTCCTCTCGCAAAGACATAAACAAAAATTAACCAAGCACCTGATAACTTTCCCTGATTGTCCGAGATACCTGAAAAAAAATTCGCAGACGAATAAACTTAATCGATAATATCTGTGGCTGAAAGGCATAACATCATAACTAACATTTTATCGAATTTGAGATAACATCAGATTTGAGTTAATTTAGTAATGCTTTTTAAAGTTTCATAACAGTAAAGTGATTTAAATGTTTATTTACGTAGAAAATAATTAATAACACAACAGCATAACTGCATTCAAATCGAAAAAAAGAATTGATATTCTTTTTTAAAGCGTTTATATTTTATTAAAATTGATAAACAGATGTAAAAACTACACTAAAAAATAGGATACAATACCAAACACCAAAAATATTGGTTGATTTTGCGATTTTACAAAACCAAGAAAATAAACAAAAACAGGTTTTTCTCAAAACTATGAAAATGCAGTTATGTTATTCTGCCTTTCAGCCACAGATATAATTTTGGGATACTTTAATATTCCATCAGTGGCGTAACTATTAAAGTGGATCAGTGCACCGGGACACTCAATCAACCCAAATAAACCATTCTTTTCGGACAGAATTTATGAAATTTAGGAATTAAAAAAATTGCAAAAAATAATTGAAAGTAAACAAAATAATGAAGGGTAGCATGACAAAAGGGGTCAGCGCCAATTTTATGTTTCTACAGGAAGCGAAAAAAACTAATTTAAAGATTTTACGGGTTATTTGGAACGAAACTAAGAAAACCGTTTCGAGATATTGATATGTTTTACTAGAAAAATAATAATTTGTTTAGCTAAATTTACATATTAACGAGAAATATAAAAAAAATCGTGCTACTTTAAGGTTACATCAAAAGTGCATTTTTTCTTTAAACGTTAACTGTAAAAAAAAAAGTATAAGATTTAAAGAAAAATTGAAAAACTAGTTTTGAATTAACAAATTGAAGAATCAAATGCAAAAAAGTTTATTAAAAAAACATTGATTGTTTTCAAGAAAATAATGAATTAATAAATATTTCCCTCGAAATCGAGCAATAAAATTTAGGTTAGACGTTAACAAGTACCTTTTTTACAACTATTTATTAACATTTTAATATTACACTTCTAATAGTTTTTAATTTTATAAATTTCTTTCTTATAGAAAGTAATTTTTCCATTTATGTGGCACTTTCATTGTAAAAATAGAATTTTTTTCAGATTTTTTAACCTTATTTACAAATTATTATCCACTTTACACTTCTATTGTTTTTCAATTAATTTGTGATTGTAGGTAAAAAGTTATGCATTTCTGATTTCAATTTTGTTTAAAAATCGGTTTAAAAACACAATTCAAAAGAAAATTCTTTTCAAAAAATGTGTAAATGAATTTTCTTGATTTTTTAATGAAAAAATCTCAAATTCGAAAAATTGGTTCTTGACCCCTTTTGTCATGCTACCCTTCATATATGCAAATTTTTTCAATTGAATTGAAAAAAAAAAATGAAATCAATTAAAAATTGGGGAAAGTAATTTAAAAACTCATAGAAATATTTTAAAAACAAAGAAAATAATTTAAATTTGAGAAAATTACTTGAAAATCTTAAAAATAAATTGAAAAAATTGAGTAATGAAAAATTAGGGACAATAATTGAAAATTGAAAAAAAAAAATTATTGAAAATTGAGAATTGTAATATAAAATTAAAAAAATAATTAAAATTTGAGAAAATAATTAAAAATGGGAGAAAATAAATTAAACAAGATAAACATAATTTAAAAATGAAAAGAATAATTTTTAATTAAACAGAAATAATTAAAAACCTTCTGGAATTTACGAAAAAGAACGAAAGTCATGGAGAATTGAAGAAAACAATATAAAAAATCATATAAATAATTGAAAATTGAATAAATAAGTGAAATCTCAGATAAATAGTTTTAAATTTTCGAAAATATATAAGAAATGATAAACAATGAAAATTGAAAAATATAGATTTTAGAAGACAATTCAAAATGATGTTACAATTTGAAACTGGAAGAAAATAATTGAAAAATAAATAAAAAGTTGAAAAAATAAATCACATTTGAGTGAAGTAAATGAAAAAATTTACAGAATTTTGTTTAAAAAAAAAAATAATAATTAAACTTTGCAAAAAATACATGAAGATCTTAGAAATTGACTGAAAAAATTAAGAATGACTAAAAATTGGAGAAAAGAATTAAGGAAGGCTAAAAGTAAACGAAATTAACGATAATTAATCAAAAAAATTTGGAAATTATGACAATAAATAAATATAATTAAAAACTTTGGAAAATGAGAGTAAAATTAACAATCGAGGAAAAGAATTGAAAAATGATAAAATTTATTCAAAATTAAAGAAAGTAATTTAAATATACTGAAAATAATTTAAATATAAAAGATTGAAAACAGTAAAGAAAATTTGAGAGAAATAATTGAAAAAATTACATAATTTGGTTTAGAAAAAAATCATTGAAATTTGCGAAAAATACATGATGATCTTAGAAATTGACTAAAAAATTTAAGAATGACTAAAAATTGGAGAAAGAAATTGAAGAAAGCTATAAATAAATAAAATTTACGATAATTAATAAAAAAAATTTGGAAATTATGAGAATAAATAAAAATAATTAAAAACTTTAGAAAATAAGAATAAAAATTAACAATCGAGGAAGATAATTGAAAAATGATAAAATTTATTCAAAATTAATAAAAGTAATTAAAACATACTGAAGATAATTTAAATATGAGAGATTGAAAACTGTAAATAAAATTTAAAAGAAATAATTGAAAAATTTACATAATTTTGTTTAAAAAAAAAATCATTGAAATTTGAGGAAAATGCATGAAAATCTTAGAAATCAATTAAAAACAATTGAAATAATTAAAAATTGGAAAGAGAGGAATTGCGGAAAGCTAAAAATAAATAAAATTTACGGTAATTAATCAAAAAATTTAGAAATTATAAAAATAAATTAAAATAATTAAAAATCGAAGTAAATAATTGAAGTTTTAGAAAAATACTTAATAATTTCAGAAAATTAGAATTATAAATAACAATCGACAAAAATATTTAAAAAATGATAAAATTAATTCAAAATTAAGACAAATTATTGAAATATGATGAAAATAATTTAAATATTAAAGATTGAAAACAGTAGATTAAATTTCAGACAAATAATTGAAAAAACCATGCAATATATGTATAAAAAAAGAAAATAATTACAAAGTTACTTAACAATTTTAATTAAAGAAAATAATTAAAAAACCGCAAAAAAAATCAAAAATTGATGGGCTTATTAAAATTTCAGATAAATAATTGAATATTTTTAAAATTATATCAAAAGAATAAACTAGGTAAGAATTATGTCCATTTCATGGACATTTCGCTTCCAAGTAAGCAAAATAATTCGCTTCCTCATAGAGGAAGCAAGAAATTAATAATATATACGTTAATTGGGGAAGTTGTTAAAAAAAATTTATAATGCAAAAAAATGTAAAAATATGAATTATTTTACGAATTCTTTATCAATTATAAAAGTTATATAAGTCAATCGATTCGTTTTGAGATAAGGAATATGATTTTTGTATTCTTAGGGTTGTATTTTTGACATGAAAAAAATTTTTGGCAAAAAACGATTTTTTTCTATGAAAAAAGGTGCTCAAAAAAATTTGGTTGGGTATTTTCAAAAATCCCTGTGTCCAAATTTAGATATTCATGAGCTTAATAAGTTATCCAAATTTTATTGGGATCCGTTAAAGCGTTTTCGAGATATCTTGTACACAAAAAACGCTATACACACACACACACACACACACACACACACACACACATACACACGCACACACATACATCTGGACATTTGCTTAGGAATGAAAATTTACGCTTTTTAGATGAAAGTAAGTCGATTTAGACTATTTTTGGAAAATCGAAAATCTTAACGATCACAAAGCTTCCTCTATAAGGAAGCAAAATGACTAAAAATTGGAGAAAATAGTATGAAATTACAGAATTTGATTTTAAGCGAAAGAAAATAATTGAAAAATCGTTTGAAATTTGAAAATTGAAGATAATAATCAAAATTTGAGATCATAAATTAAAATGTAAGAAATTCATTTAAAAATAATAAAAATATTAAAAAATGGAGAAAATAATTGCAAAATGATAAAAAGAAATGAAAATTGCACAAGATAATTGAAAATTGAGATATATATTTGAAAATTCAGTAAATTAATTCAGAAATTATGATAATTAATAAAAATTGATAATAACAATTGCAAAATGACAAAAATAGTGTTGAATTAAAAAAATTAATTTAAATTTGCGATCAACAATATAAAATTATGGAATAAATAAAAATTAAATTGATTTAATGTCAGGGAAAAAATATTTAAAATTAAAAAAGTGATTGAGAAAACTAAACAAAATAATCGAAATTTGAGGAAGGTAAATTTAAAATTTAGGATAACAATTTAAAAACAAATTAAATTAAACTAGCTTATACGAATTCTAGCTGAGTAATAACAGTGTTTAACAGTTCGGAACTTCTTACAAGCAGTTTTTAATAATTTTTAACCAGTTTCAAGTAATTAGAAATATTTTAAACCTTTTCTGACCAGTTGTAAGTAGTTCAAAACAGTTTTAGTTTGTTATAAATATTTTTAAATAGTTTTAAACTCGTTCTTAACGGTTTTTAACTAGTTTGGACTGATTTGAAACTAGTTTGGCCTATTTCGAACTATTTTGAACTAGTTAATATGAGTTTAAACTAGTTTGGACTAGTTTGAAACTCTTTAGAATTAGCTTGATCTAGTTTAAACTACTTCAGAACTAGTTTAGACTAGTTTTAATTAGTTTGGAACTTGTTTTGACTAGTTTGAAACTAATTTGGACTAGTTTGAACTAGTTTCGTCAAGTTTGGATGATTTAGAACTAGTTTGGACTAGTTTGAAATACTTTAGAATTAGCTCGGGATACTTTAAACTACTTTAGAACAAGTTTTGACTAGTTTCAATTAGTTTGGAACTATTTTAGACTAGTTTGAAACTGATCTGGACTAGTTTGAACTAGTCTGGACAAGTTTAGATGATTTCGGTCTAGTTTGAACCACTTCAGAACTATCTTAGACTAGTTGGAAACTTTGAACTACTTTAGAACTAGTTTGGACTAGTTTAAAGTTATTTGGAACTAGTTTAGAACTACATTAGAAAAGTTTGAAACTATTTTCGATTTGTTTGAACTAATTAAGAACTACTTTGAACTAGTTTGAACTAATTTGGAACTAGTTTGAATTAGTTCAAAATAGTTTAGAAGTAGTTTAAACTATTTTTTAACAACTTAACTGGCTTTAGTAACCTTAATTAGTTCTAAAAATTGCTAAACATTTTTAAACTGCTTTTAAAAATTATGAAATAATTTCTAATCAATTCTAAATAGTTCTATACAGATTTAAATTAGTTTGAACTAGTTGGAACCCGTTATTAACAGTTTAACAAGAATTCCGTATGATTTTTTTTTTATTAAAGAAAATTTTTCTGAAAAAACCTTTGGATCATTTAATAAACTCATAATAAAAATTTTTTAATATCTATGCGTAATTTTGTTCAGAATTTTAAAAAGTCATCAATAGAAAAATTGTCGAAGAACATAAGATTTTTAAATTTTTCTAAAATAAAAATTTTAAACATTTCCAAATTTTAATTTTGTTTTTGTTGAGATTTTAAGATAATTTTGTATCTAAATGCCCAAATTAAGCTAGAAAAAAATTGTCACCTACCCTTAAACAAATGTTAAATATATAAAACAGTTTTACTTAAAAATTACATTCTAAAATATGTTATAATATAGCATAATAACACAAAAAACACCTACCAAAAAGTATCCAGAAATAAACATCAATTAACTTAATTGTATTTCTTTGAAGGTAATTAGAGTGCGTGTTTCTTGCGCAGGAAATAAATAATTAATTGTGTTTCTTTCGCAGTCATTAGCTTTTACGAGAAACGGATGCAAGAAGCAAAAGAAGAAAATCGTGTATGTACAGGACAAAGTGCTTTCGCCCATTTTCAACTCTTTCTGGCAGCTTTTTTTTTTTACTCTTGCGCTTGCTAGTTCACGCAATGAAACTCCGCGCTCGTTATCTGCTATCTCTTCACGGAAGGAAAGCGCACGATGCTTTGAAGAATAGTTCCCGAGGATCGAGAAGATCAAGAGAGGATGTCTAGAAGTGAAAAGAATTTCCGTTCAAGCGTTTCTCTACGGAGAGAATAACCCTTTGACAAATTCTAAAAAATGTCGGTTCGATATCGAGCAACTTTCAAGAGAAAATTTATTCTCCAATTCAATATTTGTATTCAACACGTATTTACTGAATAAAGTTATTTTCTCGTATTTGCGTTAAATTTTTATTGTCCGACATTTTGAATCCACCATTTTAAATTTAGAAAGTTCACAGTCAAAGACGTTTTTAAAAACGTTTTAAATATTTTTAAGCAAGATTAAACTAGTTAAAAATAGTTAAAAACTGGTTTGAACTCCTTTAAAATAGTTTTTAACTGTTTTAAACTTGTTATAAACAGTTTTTGATATCTTAAACTCAATTCTAAGAAGTTATAACCAGTTATGAGAAGTTTCAAAAAGTTGCGAACTAGTTTGAAACTAATTTGGAGTAGTTTATATTACTTTGGAACTAGTTTGGATTAGTTGGAACCAATTTAAAACAAGTTTTGTCTATTTGGAACAAGTTTGGACAAGTTTATATGAGTTTGAACTAGTTTGGAGTATTTTGAACTACTTTAGAACTAGCTTGGACTAGTTAAAACTACTTTAGAACTATTTTGGACTAGTTTAAACTAGTGTGGACAGGTTTGGATGATTTTGATTTAGTTGGGACTAGTTTGAACCACTTCAGAACTAGCTCAGATTAGTTTAAACTGCTTTAGAACTATTTTGGACTAGTTTTAACCACTTCAGAACTAGCTTAGACAAGTTTAAACTAGTTTAGAACTTGTTTGGACTAATTCAAACCACTTGAGAACTAGTTTAAACTATTTTGAACTTCTTTATAGCAAGTTTGCACTAGTTTGAATTAGTTTGAAATTAGTTTGTACTAGTTTAAACTAATTTAGACTAGTTTGTAACAATTTTAAACTTATTTGAAATAATTAAGAACGAGTTTGGACTAGTTTAAACTAATTTGGAACTAGTTTGAATTAGTTTGAACTAGTTTAGACTAGTTTGAAACTATTTTGAACTAGTCTGGACAGGTTTGGATGATTTTAATTTAGTTGGGAATAGTTTAAACCGCTTCAGAACTAGCTTAGATCAGTTTGAACTACTTTAGAACTAGTTTGGAATAGTTTAAACTACTTTAGAACTGGTTTGGACTAATTTAAACCATTTTAGAACTAGCTTAGACTAGTTTGAACTCATTTATATCAAGTTTGGACTAGTTTGAATCAATTTGAAATTAGTTTGAACTAGTTTGAACTATTTAGGAACTAGTTTGAATTTGTTTAAAATAGTAAAAAACTTGTTTTTAACAAATTTAACGTACTTGAATAGTTTTAAGTAGTTCCTAATAGTTCTAAGCAGTTTTAAACTAATTATAAAATTTTTTAAATAATTTCTTATCAACTCTAAATATTATTATACGGTTTTTAACTTGTTTGAATTAGTTAGAGTCGGTTTTAAACAGTTTTAAGCATTTGGGAATAGTTTTAAAATAATTTCTAACTATTTTTAAGTAACTATAATTATTCTTAAACCGTTTCTAACCAGTCGTAAGTAGTTGTAAACAGTTTTATGTTGTTTTAAATAGTTCTAAACAATTTTAAACTCGTTCTTAACAGTTCTAAACCAGTTTTGACTGATTTGAAACTAGTTTGTCCTATTTTGAAGTATTTTGTACAATTTAATATGAGTTTAAACTATTTTGGACTACTTTGAAACACATTAGAATTAGCATGGGCTGGTATAAAATACTTCAGAACTAGTTTTGACCAGTTTTAATTAGTTTGAAACTAGTTTAGACTAGTTTGAAACTAATTTAGACTAGTTGAAACTAGCTTGGACAAGTTTTGATGACTTTGATCAGATTGAACCACTTCAGAACTAACTTAGACTAGTTTGAACTACTTTAAAACTAGTTTGGACTAGTTTGAACTAATTTAGACCTAGTTTGAATTAGTTTGAAATAGTTTAGAACTTGTTTAAACTAGTTTTTAACAACTTAACTGTCTTTAATAGATTTAAGTAGTTCTAAAAAGTTCTAAACATTTTTAAACTGCTAATAAAAAGTTTTAAATAATTTCTAATCAATTTTAACAAGTTCTATACAGTTTTTTACTAGTTTGAACTAGTTGGAACTTGTTTTAAACCGTTTTAAGCAGTTGAAAAAAGTTCTTAAAAGTTTTTAACTAATCAGAAAAAGTTTAAAATAATTTCTCAACTGTTTTAAATTGTTTAAGGCAGTTTTAAACTAGTTTGGATTAATTTTAACTTCTTTAAACCAGTTTTTACAAATTCTAACTAGTTCTAAACAGTTCTAAACAGTTTGTAACCTCTTAAAACAGTTTTAAATTATTTCGAACAAGTTTTATGTAATTATGAATACTTTTAAACTTTTTCTAACTAGTTGTAAGTCGTTTCTAAACAGTTTTATGTTGTTCTAAATAGTTCCAAACAATTTTAAACTCGTTCTTAACGGTTTAAAACTATTATTAATTATTCCTGAATATTATTTAAAACTCGTTCTAAAACATTTTATAAAAGATTAAGTTTTCTCGTTGTTACTATAAAGTAATCAATATTGATATCAAAAACGAAATTCAGAAGATTGAAAACATTATCTGAATTAAATATTCTAGCCAAAGAAATGAACAATGGAATCAATCTGTATTGAAAATGCATTGAATATTGTGCTTTCAGAGCATAATGATTTTCAATTAAGCTGCACAACTACACGATAAACGATCAGGTCAGACAAGCATAATAATGATGATTATAACAATAAAGGATAATTAATCTATACATGCAATAATTAATCAAATCTGGCATCTTGTAAAAAAAAATGACTCACCTTGCTCTAGACCGTTCTGGAATCCGCCCTAGATTTCAAAACCAATTCCAGCCTAACGAAATTATAAATCACGTCTTCTCCCAATTGAAATATTTCACGAAGGAAATTTTTCAATAAACTTCCCAACGGCTAACAATTAATTCCGTCTGGAATTAATTTCTCCCAAATGGCGTGGAAAGAAAATCAATCAATTAGGAGAAAAAATTTTCTGGCTTGAATTCTTTGTCATTTTTTTTTTAATGCTGCTTGAATTATACATTTGTTATTATATCTTCACGTTCGTATTGAACTTTCTAGAACTGGGAAGTTATCTGAAACATTTTTATTTAGGCATCTTTAGGAAATTTTGTGGACTATTATAAAAATTTAATTACAGGAAAATTCAATGACCTAAATATTTTTAATATCCAGGAGGCTGGCTTCCTTTTACATGCGTCTACTTTTGAATTCCCTCTCAGCTGAAAACTAAAAGTCTGTCGAAAAGAGAGAGAGGAATAAGAAGTGTTTTATGAAAGTTTCATCTCTCGTAATCTCGGAGTATCTTAACGCTCACCCTATCCTACTCCATTTTTCGCGCTCTTACTCATTTTATCACGTTTTACATTTAAGTATCATACTGAAAACGAGCAGTTCGAACGTTTAAATCTCGAGAAGTGCGCTCTTTCAAAGCCTCTAAATTTAGAGCTTTTGAAAACCAGTAAGTCTTGTTTCTTTATAATTAAAAAAAATATAATAATAAAAACAGATTTTACGTGAAATCTAATATAAGAAAACAAATAAAAGTATTTAAAATTGTATTTTTAAATTGTATTATATTATTCTGCATTTTGAGGTATTTAAGTTTTTTTTTTTAAATTTTTAGATGACTTCAGTGGGGTAATTATTAAGAGGCAAAGTGGGTCAGTGCCCCGGGGCCCTGGAGCTCAGGGGGCCTTCAGCCAACTCTAATAAACCTTTTTTTTCAGACAAAATTTAAAAAATTTAAGAATTAAAAAATTGCAAAAAATAATTTAAACAAAACAAAATAATTGCAAATTTTTTCAAATTAATTGAAAAAAAAAAATGAAATTAATTAAAAATTGGGAAAAGTAATTTAAAAAATAATAGAAATATTTTAAAAAGAAAAAAAAAAAATTACTTAAAAATTTTAAAAATAAATTGGTAAAAATTGAATAATAAAAAACTGGAGAAAATAATTAAAAATTGAAAAAAATTATTGAAAATTGAGATTAGTAATATAAAATTGAAAAAAATAAATAACATTTTAGAAAATAATTAGAAATTAGAGAAAATAAATTAAACAAGATAAATATAATTTCAAATTGAAGAGAATAATTTTTAATTAAACAGAAATAATTGAAAATTTTTTGGAAATTACAAAAATTTAAGAAAATTACTTAAAAATCTAAAAAATAAATTGAAAAAAATTGTATAATGAAAAATTAGGGAAAATAATTGAAAAGTAAGATAAGTAATATAAAATTAAAAAACAAAATTAAAATTTGAGAAAATCATTGAAAATTAGAAAAAATAAATTACACAAGATAAACATAATTGAAAAGTAAAGAGAATATTTTTTAATTAAATAGAAATAATTAAAAACCTCTTGGAAATTACGAAAAAGAATAAAAGTAATTGAGAATTGAAGAAAAAAAATAAAAAAAATAAAATAAAATAATAAAAATAATTGAAAAAAGAAGGAAATAAGTTAATTTTTAGAAAAATACTTAAAAATTTTATAAAATGAGAATAAAAATTAACAATCCAGGAAAATAATTGAAAAATGATAAAATTAATTCAAAATTAATAAAAATAATTAAAATATACTGAAAATAATTTAAATATAAAAGATTGAAAACAGTAAATAAAATTGAGAGAAATAATTGAAAAAATTACAAATTTTGTTAAAAAAAAAATAAATAATTGTAATTTGAGAAAAGTACACGAAGATCTTAGAAATCAGTTGAAAAAAATTAGAATAACTAAAAATTGTGAGAGGAATTGTGGAAAACTTAAAATAAATAATATTTACGATAATTAATAAAAAAAAATTTGCCAACTATGAAAATAAATGAAATAAATTAAAAATTGAAATTTTATAAAAATACTTAATAATTTTATAAAATGAGAATAAAAATTAACAAGCGAGTAAAATAATTGAAAAATGATCAAATTAATTAACTATTTTAAAATTGAATTTGTACAACCAACCTGCCACTTTTTGAGATAGAAACCAAAGACTTGGTTTAATTAAAAATCGGAAATTAATAAATGATTAAGTATAAAATACATTACAGATCGATATACCAAGAACAGCTGGTTTTAAACACATAAGACATCCCCAATATGATGAGTATATGGTTAATGGAATGCTACCTACAATTCAAACATTACAGTCAATGCTGAAAAAAAAATCCCAAATTTTTTTTTACAAAATTTCAATTTTTAGATGAAATACAAAAACTAAGAGCTTTTCAGCAAGATTGGTTAATGGTAATTATTATTAATGACTAAAAGTTTAGTGAATTTTCTTAAAATACATTTCATTATTAATTTTTCATCGGAAATTTGTTTCATTCTTATTCTTCTTGCATTTCCTCTTCTCCTCTTTCTTCTTTTTCTTGTACTTCAAGTTCTTTTATTTTTTCCTCCACTTTCATTTCTTCATTTTCTTCTTCCTATTCTTCCTCCTCTTCTTCTTCTTCTTCTTCTTCTTCTTCTTCTTCTTTTTATTCTATTTCTTTTTCTATTTCTGTTCCTGTATCATCTGCCAAGAGTATGTATTAATACAGATAATAATATTTAAATTAAATAACATAAGCTTAAATTGAATTTTCCAGATTTGGGAGAAGCATAATGAACCTTGTCAAAAAATTAATTTATTAGCGTTGCAAGAAACAACCAGAGATTTTTTAAGAAAACGTCGTAGATTTGATGTACGTATACATAATTAAGGATTTTTCACCACCAACTTAAGTAAATCTCCGTTTGCAGTAGCGTAACTATTAAGAGGCAAAATGGGGCAGAACCCTGGGCCCTCAGTCAACCCTAATAAGCCTTTTTTTGCATAAAATTTATAAAATTTTAGAATTAAAAAAATTGCAAAAAATACTTGGAATTAAACAAAATAATTGCAAAATTTTTCAAATTAATTAAACAAAAATATAATCAATTAAAAATTGGGGAAAGTAATTTAAAACATCATAGGAATATTTTAAAAACAAAGAAAATAATTTAAATTTAAGAAAATTACTTGAAAATCTTAAAAATATATTGAAAAAAATTGAAAAATGAAAAATTAGGGAAAATAATTGAAAATTGAAAAAAATGATTGAAAATTGAGATAAGTAATATAAAATTTAAAAAAATAATTAAAATTTGAGAAAAATATTGACAATTAGGGAAAATAAATTAAACACGATAGACATAATTTAAAATTGAAAAGAATAATTTTTAATTAAACAGAAATAATTAAAACCCTTCTGGAAATTACGAAAAAGAACGAAAGTAATTAAGAATTGAAGAAAATAGTATTAAATATCATATAAATAATTGAAAATTGAATAAAACAATTAAAATATCAAATGAATAGTTTAAAATTTTAAAAATTATAAAAGAAATGAAAAAAATTGAAAATTAAAGGATAAAAAATTTGGAAAATAATTGAATAATGATGTCACAATTTAAAACTCGAGGAAAATAATTGAAATATGATACCTACAAGCAATAAAAAGTTGTAAAAAAAAATCACATTTGAGTGAAATACATGTAAAAAAATTAGAGAATTTTGTCTTAAATAAAAAAAAATAAATAAGTAACTGAACTTTGCGAAAAATACATGAAGATCTTAGAAATTGAATAAAAAAAATTAAAAATGATTAAAAATTAGAGAAGAGAATTGAAGAAGGCTAAAAATGAATTAAATTTACGATAATTAATAAAAAAAAATTTGGAAATTATGAGAAAAAATGGAAATAATTAAAAATTGAAGAAAATGATTGAAGTTTTTGAAAAATTCTTAAAAACTTTAGAACATTAGAATAAAAATTAACAATTGAGGAAAATAATTGAAAAATGATAAAATTATTTCAAAATTAATAAAAATAATTAAAATATACTGAAAATAATTTAAATATGGAAGATTGAAAATAGTAAATAAAATTAGAGAGAAATAATTGAAAAAATTACATAATTTTGCGAAAGGGCGTAGTTTGTAGCCCGTATAATATTATAAATAAATAAATAAATAAATAATTTTGTTTAAAAAAAAATAAATAATTGTAATTTGAGAAAAATATATGAAGATCTTAGAAATCGATTAAAAAAAATTAGAATAACTAAAAATTGGAGAAAGGAATTAAGAAAAGCTAAAAATAAATGAAATTCACGATAATAATTGAAAATATTTGGAAATTAAGAAAACAAAAAAAATAATTAAAAATTGAAGAAAATAATTGAAATTTTAGAAAAATTCATGAAGATCTTAGAAATTACTTTAAAAAAATTAGAATAACTAAAATTTGGAGAAAGGAATTAAGAAAAGCTAAAAGAAATAAAATTTACGATAATAATAAAAAAAATTTTTAAATTATGAAAGCAAATCAGAATAATGAAAAATCTAAGTAAATAATTGAAATTCAATAAAATAATTGCAAGTTTTTTCAAATTAATAAAAAAAAAAAAAGAAATTCAATAAAAATTTAGGAAAGTTGTTTAAATAATCATAGATATATTTTAAAAACAAAGAAAATAATTTAAATTTAAGAAAGTTACCTACTTGAAAATCTTAAAAATATATGGAAAAAAATTGAATAATGAAAAATTAGGGAATATAATTGAAAATTAAATAAATTAATTGAAATCTCAGATAATAAGTTAAAAATTTAAAAATTATAAAAGAAATAAAAAATGTTGAAAATTAAAGGATAAAAATTTTAAAAAATAATTGAAAAATGATGTTACAACTTAAAACTGGAAGAAAATAATTGTAATATAATACAATCAATAAAAATTTGTAAAAAATAAATTGCAAGTAGTAAAATAAATATAAAAAAATACATAATTTTGTTTTAAATAAAAAAAAATAATTGAAATTTGCGAAAAATGCAAAAAAATCTTAGAAATTGACGGAAAACAGTTAAGAATGACGAAAAAATTGGAGAAAAAAATTGAGGAAGTCTTAAAATAGATTAAATTTAGGATAATTAATAAAATTTGTTTAGAAATTATAAAAATAATTAAAAGTAATTAAAAATTGAAGGAAATAATTAAAAGTTTAGAAAAATACTTAAAAATTTTAGTTAATGAGAATAAAAATTAACAATTGAGGAAAATAATTAAAAAATGGTAAAATTAATTTAAAATTAATAAAAATAATTAAAATATACTGAAAATAATTTAAACATATAAAAGATTGAAAATAATAAATAAAATATAATTGAAAAAATCATAGAATTAAAAAAATTTTTAAAAATAATTGAAATTCAACAAAATAATTTCAAATTTTTTCAAATTAATTAAAAAAAATGAAATTTAATCAAAATTAAGGGAAGTAATTTAAAAAGCATAGGAATATTTTAAAAACAAAAAAAATAATCTAAATTTGAGAAAATTACTTGAAAATCTTAAAAATATATTGAAAAAAATTGAATAATGACAAAGTAGGAGAAATAATTGAAAATTGAAAGAAATGATTAAAAATTAAGATAAGTAATATAAAATTAAAAGAATAATTAAAATTTGTGAAAATAATTGAAACTTAGAGGGAATAAATTAAACAAGATAAACATAATTTAAAACTAAGGAGAATAATTTTTAATTAAACAGAAAGAATTTAAAACCTTTTAGAAAGTACGAAAAAGAACGAAAGTAATTGAGAATTAAAGAAAATAATTTAAAAAATCATATGAATAATAGAAATTGAATAAAATAATTAAAATCTCAGATAAACAGTATAAAATTTTGGAAATTATAAAAGAAATGAAAAAATTGAAAATTGAAGGATATAAATTTTGGACAATAATTGAAAAATGATGTTAGAATTTGAAACTGGAAGAAAATAATTGAAATATAATACAAGCTCTAAAAAGATGTAAAAAATAAATCACATTTGAGTGAAAGTATTGAAAAAAATTACAGAATAATAATAATAATAATATAAAAAAATACATAATTTTGTTTTAAATAAAAAAAAAATAATTGAAATTTGCGAAAAATGCAAGAAAATCTTAGAAATTGACGAAAAACAGTTAAGAATGACGAAAAATTGGAGAAAAAAATTTAGGAAGTCTAAAAATAGATTAAATTTAGGATAATTAATAAAATTTTTTTAGAAATTATGAAAATAATTAAAAGTAATTAAAAATTAAAGAAAATAATTAAAAGTTTAGAAAAATACTTAAAAATTTTAGAAAATGAGAATAAAAATTAACAACTGAGGATAATAATTGAAAAATTATAAAATGCATTTATAATTAAAAAAAAATAATTAAAATATACTGAAAATAATTTAAATATAAAAGATTGAAAACAGTCAATAAAATTGGGGAGAAATAATTTAAAAAATTACATAATTGTGTTTAAAAAAAAAAATTGAAATTTCAGAAAAATAAATGAAGATCTTAGAAATCAATTAAAAAAATTAGAATAATAAAAAAATGGGGAAAGGAATTGAGGAAACCTTAAAATAAATTAAATTTACGATAATTAATATACAAATTTGGAAATTATGAAAACAAATTAAAATTTATTATTATTATTTATTCATTATTATTAAGAAAGACAAGCCGAGAATAATTTTAATTTCATTTTTAATCTCAATATTAAAGATTAACTTTGTTCTTCACTTTCAGATAAATACAACGAAAAATTTGAGACTTCTTTGTCATCAATTACTGTTTGTGTGAATATTAACTACTGGAAAGATTTCAATTTATATTTGAGCACCACCCCTAAAACTGTAATCTAAAACTGGATCTGTTACGTAAAGTGTTGTAAGTTTTTTAAATGCATGTTCAATAATAAAATGATTTTTTAAATTTCGAACTACAAATAAATTATTCAGTCCCAAATAGCATAAGCTCAAAGTTCAATTATATTAACGTTTTTAAATTAAGATTTTTTTATTTACAGAATTCTACTGATAATTGATAAAAGTATCGCTGACTACGAATACGATTCACTTGGTAAGTTTCTAAATCATTTGCTACATTTTTGTAAGACATTTATTTTTAGAGTAAATTTAACTTAAATAATTAGCTTTTAAGAAAGAAAGCATTAAAGCTTTATAAAAAAGAAACTCCACAAAATTTTTAATGGGATTTTCATGAGAAAATTTTCATGTAATCTTACCAGGTAAAAAAAATTGTTGAATTAAGTTTACATGTCATTTTTTATAGCACGATTCATTAGAAGTGGTATAAACTACGATATAAACCCTTGTGATGATTTGTATACTCACGTTTGTGACTTTTCGAGAAAGAAAATATCATATTTCGAAGAATGGAACACAAATGATTTGATTGAACTGAACATATATCCTGGTATTTACGGTAAATTACAATATTCCAAGTACTTTTGGCTAAACATAATTTGCATAAATAATATGTAATTATACCTTATTTACCAATTTGTCTTTTATATTTTATTCCACATTGATTAGTTTTGGTTTCTAGATATATATAATATAGAAAAGGATATATTAGAACATGATAATAATTCGAAGTTATGGATGGATATTAAATGGATGAATGTTTGCCTTAGTGAAGGTAATTGTAACAATTCTTAAAATTCGATAAAATGAAAAAATTTAAAAATTGCAGATTTTAATATTTTTTAAATTTAAATTACTGCAGATATCTTGAGAATTAAATTATTATAAATAAATTTTAATTTTAAATGCAATTCTGGAAACAAAGATTAATTTTATTAATGTTGACTTCTTGCAGATAATTCTAGAAAAAGAGAATTATTTAAAAGTTACATTAAAAGGTTTGACGCGTGGCCGATGGTTTCTAAAGGGAATCTTAAATCTTGGCAAACGATAGAATTAGGTTTTGCCAAACTTCAAGGGCTGAGTAAATTTTTTAATCTTAATCTACACAAACAAGAAGGATTCGTGGTATGGAAGTAGACGAAATAAAATTCATGTTTCTGTAGAATTATTACATTATTTTTATATTTTTATTTTATTAACGGTTTTTAAAATAAATTTTTACACCTAACCTTTCACTTTTTAATACTTTGGAATACAGTGTTTCTCTTAAAACCTTTTTTCATATCTCTCTGTATTTTTAAGCATTAAAATTTATAAAATAATACATTGAAAACATATTACAGATCGAGATGCCAACACAATATGGTTTTCAATTCCTATCACATTTCAGATTTGATGATTATGTGACAAGTTTGTTGCTACCTGCAATTAAACAATTAATGTCAAAGCTAAAAAAAACTTTTAATTTCTTTTGGATGAAAACTAAATTGTTATATGAAATAAAAAGTCTAAGAAAATTTCAGAGAGAATGGAAAAGGGTAATTATGACTTGTGACTAAAAATTTAGGAAGTCTTCTCAAAATTCATTAATTTATCTGCGGAAACTCATTTTTTTTTTCTTTATTTTTCTTCTTTAGTTTATTAATATAGACAACAATTTTTAAATACAAAAATATTTTATACTAAATTGGAATTTAATTTTGTAGATCTGGATAAGGTATACTGAACCTTGTACAATAATGACTTTATCAAAGTTGCAAATGGAAACGTCAAAATATTTATTGAGAAATAATAAAGCTGATGTGGGTATACACAGTTTACGAATTTAAATATTTATAGTTCCAATTAGATGTTATTTTAATTTATTTGATGAAATTATTTAATTATTGAATGAAATAAAAATTTAAACGAATAAAAACTCCAAGATATACTTAATAAAATAATTTACAAGAATAAAAAAATTCTTTTATTCAGGAAGACAAAGCGAAGAATTATTTTTATATTCGATATTAACATTATCTTCATTCTTTTTCTCTTTTAGATACATTGGTTGGAAATTTTCAAGGCTATGCTACAAGGTACAGAATTAGAGACATCTTTTTCATCAGTTAAAATATGTATAAATATGGAATACTGGAAAAATTTTAACCTATACTTGAGCAATACTTCAGAAACCATCATTGGTAACTTGACTTTTACATCTCGTATTTTAAACAAGCTTTTAAAAAAGTTTATTACTTTTCGGTTATCTGTTTTTTAGCAAATTATATTTACACCACATTAGTATTGAACGATATTCTAATTCTGTACAATAATTTTGAGGATGACAGAACAAAGTATTTATTGTTTTACTTTTTACCGTATTTTCTTATTTATTTTTTAACAACTTACAACAATATTGTTTTGCTTTGTGCAGATTTGGAAAATGTATAGAAAGTTCGCCTATCATTAGTGGCTTTTTATCAGAAATTGCTACTCATCCTAAAATGATATCGAGAAAAAATTATGTGAGTTTAATGACTAAGATATTCTTTTTTTAAATATAAACCTGCCGTTCAGTGGCGTAACTATTAAGGGGCAAAGTAAGTCAGTGCCCCGGGGCCCTTAAACTTAGGGAGCCCTCAGTCAACCCTAAAAAACCCTCTTTTTTTTGACAAAATTTTTAAAATTTTAGAATTTAAAAACTTACAAAAAATATTTTAAATTAAACAAAATAATTGCAAATTTTTTCAAATTAATTGAAAAAAATTAAATCCAATAAAAGTTAAGAAAAATAATTTAAAAAATCATAGGAATATTTTAAAAACAAAGAAAATAATTTAAATTTGCGAAAATTACTTGAAAATCTTAAAAATATATTTTAAAAAATTGAATAATAAAAAATTAGGGAAAATTTATTTTATTAATTTTTTTTATTTAATTTATTCCACAAATAAAACCTATAAATTGATTATTTTTAATAATATTTTTTTTAATATCATCTATAATAACTATAAAATTAATTCATTTTAACTTTTTTAATTGAAATTTAAATTCATTAATAACTAATAATATAAAAAAAAGACCCAAAAATTAATTTATTTAAATTTAAATGATAACAAATTTATTTTCTATTTTTGATCCTATAACAAATTATTTAATATCATTAAATTGATTAAGAATATTAATTTTTTTTAATATTTATTCCTCAAATTTTCTGAATATTATCAGCAAAATATTTAAAACTTGAAAAAAGTAATTGAAAATTTAAGAAAAAATATTGAAAATTAGAGAAAATAAATTGAATTAGAGAAACATAATTTAAAATTTTAATTAGAAGAGAATAATTTTTAATTAAACAGAAATAGTTAAAAAGCTTTTAGGAATTACGAAAAAGAACGAAAGTAACTGAAAATTGAAGAATATAATATAAAAAATCATAATTATAATTGAAAAATGAATAAAATAAATTGAAATCACAGACAAATAATTAAAATTTTGAAAATTATAAAAGAAATGAAAAAATTTAAAAATTGAAGGATAAAAATTTTGAAAAATAATTGAAAAATGATGTTACAATTTGAAACTGGGAAAAAATGATTTAAGTATGATAAAAGCAATAAAAAGCTGTAAAAAATAAATCACATTTTAGTGAAATTATTAAAAAAAATTACAGAATTTTGTTTCAAATAAAAAAAAAATTGATTTTTGCGAAAACTACATGAAAATCTTAGAACTCAATTGAATAAAATTAGAATAACTAAAAATTGGAGAAAAGAATTGAGGAAAGCTAAAAATGAATGAAATTTACGATAATTATTCAAAAAATTTCGAAATTATGAAAACAAATTTAATTAATTAAATTCGAAGAAAATAATTGAAGTTTTAGAAAAATACATAAAAATTTTAGAAAATTAGAATAACAAGTAACAATCGGCGAAAATAATTAATACACTCGCACTAAAACCGAGGGTTCCGTACACAAAACAGAATAATTTTTAATATATTTGATACTATTAAATATATAATATATAAATATATTATACATATTACATATAATATATAATATAATATATAATGAATTTTTTATAAAAAATGGACCACTTCCTCCCCTATCTTCTAAAATATTTTACCTAGAGAGTTCAAATTTTGTATAGAAATGTATTGTTAGGTGTAGATTAAAAAAAAAAATAGAGATCGTGATGGTAATAGCGCTGCAAATGAAAAGACTAGAGTTTTCAGCCAAAAAATATCAAAATTTCTAAAAAATCTTGTTATTTTCTTGACAACGCTATGATCAACCCCTAGAATCATGTTCTCTATAATTTTCCTTTCATCTATACACATGAAAATACAAATGTGGGCCAAATTTGAACTTTCTAAGTCAAATAGTTTGGTGACTAGGGGGGGGGGGGGGGGGATACGATTTTCAACAAAGTCTTTCCAATAGGGTTCCGTGCGTACACTTGTGGTGTACGGAACTCTAAAAATGGAAAATTCTTTACAGTAAATAAAATTTGACGGAAATAATTGAAAAAATCATGAAATATATGTCTAAAGAAATAAAATAATTACAAAATTGTGAGCGAAATTTTAATTAAAGAAAATAATTAAAAAATCGCTGAAATAATAAAAAATTGATGAAAATAATTAAAATTTAAAAAAAAATACTTAAAAATCTTAGAAAATAATTTTAGAAAATGTGAATAATGATTAATAATCGACAAAAGTAATTTAAAATTTAACAAAATAATTATTGAAATATTGTGAAAATAATTTAAGATTGAGGAAAAACAATTGATATATGGTAAGCATAATATAAAAATGAAAAATTGTTAAAAGTAAATAAAATTTGAGGGAAATAATTAAAAAAATTATCAAATATAAGTCTAAAGGAATAAAATAATTATAAAATTATTGAAAAAATTTTAGAATTGCAAATTGAACAAAATAATGGAAAATTGAGATATATATTTGAAAGTTCAGTAAATTAATTCAGAAATTATAAAAATGATTATACATTGAAAATTAAGTAATGAAGAATTGTAGAAAATAGTTTAGAAATGATAAAAATAGTACAAAATTGTATTTTTATTAATTGAGACCATAGTAGAAAAGAATTATTAAAAATTAAAGGAATTTTGAAATCATTTCAAATTTAGTATTTTTGAAACGTGGATTAATTGAACGTTTAATAAATGCAAGTTCACATTAACTGGAATTTGAAAAATTTTAAATTGCTATAAATTTTAAATTTGAGAACATTTTCAAAAGGTGATATATGATTCAAAATTTTAAAAGAAAAAAACTTCCAGTGATTAACAGGTGTGGACAGAATGAATGAATTAAACTTATAAATTATTATTTATAATTGGGGCCCCATTTTCTTTTTTGCCCCAGGGCCCTTGCAGTCCCAGTTACGCCACTGCTGACATTATGATTTGTTTATTTACATAATCTTGTTTAATTTTCTGTCATTTTTAGGTTTTAAAAATGTTTAGAGTAATTCGAAAACAATACAAAATTGAGATCAATAAAAGTTGGATCAATGAAGATTTGAGAACGATTTTAATAGAAAAATTAGGGAAAATGAAAATCCAATTTCCTCATTTTAATAATGTAGGTTCTATTAATCTAAGAACGGGACTCGAAATCTCTTATGAGGTAATAGAATTTTAACATAAGAAAAATATTCCTAACCTTTTTTGTTGTCAAGACATTTGAAAAAGAATTTATAGAAGTTTAATTAATTAAATTTTAAATTATTACTTCTTTCAGTTTCAAGTTAAAGAGAGCTACGTTGAAAATTTGTTTAATTTTAAAAAAGCTCAATTTCAATTTTTAGTAAAACAGTATATAGTAAAAAATAAATTGGGGTAGGTCATTCACATTTTGTATTATGAATATACTGAATTTTACGACTATAAACTTATATTAAATACATGATTTCTTAGATCTTCTGTTAATATTCAAAGCAGTAGTTCCTATTCGCAAAAAACAAATACCATAAGTAAGATATTTTATACTACAGTATATGATTTATGAAATTTGATTTTAAATATTAGATGTTGTGATACTGTTTCGTTTTTTATCTTTGAAAGCTTTGTAATTTATTTAGCTTCAAGTACACTAAATTTGAAAAATCTTGAAAATTTCTGTGATTATTGAATTCTTTTCCATTGTGATTTCAATTACTTGCAACAACTTTGAACAATTTTTATCAGTTTTCAATAATTCTCTTCAATTTTTTATTATTTTACAATTTTTTCCTTAAATTTAAAATTTTCTTTCAGCAAATATTATTCCTTTATTCTATTTTCTTTAAGTTTCTTAATTTCTTTTTTAGTTTTTAATAGTTTCTTCAAATTTTAAATTTAATTTTATTATTAATTAATCATTGTATTTATTTTTAATTTTTTTCATTGTTTTTCAATTATTTTTACAAAATATAATTATTTTTTCAAATTACATTTTTTCAGAAACCGAATTAATAATTCAAATTTAATAATCCTTTCTAATATTTTTAATTATTGTTTTCTATAGCCATTTGCCAAACATGTTTTAATGTATTATAATTAAATAATAAATTAATTATAATTTAATATATATAATATGTTTAAATACTTCCAATTACAAATCACAATTTTTTGTTGTATTGTTCAAATTTCAATTATTTTTATCACTTTTCAATTACTTTCCATTTTTTTAATTATTTTTATTCTCGTTTATAAATTCACAAATTTTTAATTATTTATGTAAATTTAAAATATTTTCTTTAGTTTAAAAATGATAAAAATTATTTTTTAATTATTTTCTTTTACTATATACTCTTTTAAAAATATATTTTGTTATTTCGTCAATTATTTCTCACAAATTGTAATTATTTTCTATAATTGTTATTAAGTTTTATCATTTTGCATTTATTTTCTCCAAGTTTTAATTATTTCCACTATTCTTTTACTACTTTTCTAAAGTTTTTTTAATTAAACTTAAATTTCGATTATTTTATTCAATTTAGTATAGTTTTTATCATTTTTCAATTAGTATCCCAAATTTATAATTTTGCTTCCTTTATAGAGGAAGTATTGTTTATTATTATTTTTCTATTACTTTTCTAACTCTTTAATTACTTATCTCTAGTTTCAACTATATTTTTCAATTTAATATTTTTAAAATTATTTTTCAATTGATTTTCCAAACAATTATCAATTATTACTATTAATTTTTACAGCTGTTCCAGCAGAAATAATTTTCTCGTATTTTATCGATGTGGATAATCCAATGTAAGTATTTCATAATAAGTCAAAGACGAACTATGAATGTAAATTTTCGTTTCTTATAAAAATTTTAATCCACTATTATAATTATTTTAAACGTAACTGTAACATGAGATTATTTAAATTAGATTTTTTAAATTTAAAGTTCTATGAACTACGGCGTTATAGGAGCTACTCTCGGCCATGAAATTGCTCATGGACTATTTTTAGACGGTATTTACAAACTTTATCTTAGGATAATTAAACACAATTTATAATTGTAAATTCTCAACTAATAATGTAATTATGTTAATGATAGATTATATGAAAGATCTGCAAAATGGAACTGAAACATACTATAAATATTCTGATTATAAAAATTGTTTATCTGAACAGATGAAAGAACATAGGGTCAGTTTTGTATTACTTACATTTATTTTAATGTAATTAACAGTTTTAAACAGAATCAGCTTCTCAGAAAATACATACTTTTTTAATGTTTATATTATAAAAAACGGACATATTTTTTTTTAATAGGTAGACTTTGATAATACCTTTGGCAAAAATTATGCTGATGCAGTTGGAGTAAAAGTAGCTTTTAATACATTAAAGAGAATTATTTGTAATGACGCAAATTCAGATGGAGAAATAACCGAATTGGACTGTAAGCATTGGAAAAAATTATTTTTCATCTCTCTCCCTACTGTAAGTACTAAAGTACATTGTGCATTAAGTATTTAAATTATGAAAGATTTTCTTAATTTTCAGTTACGTAATTCTAAAATATTTTTGCAGTATTTTTGTTCGCGGCCAAAAGATCCAATCTACGATGGGGGCAAATATCCTCACAGTATAATCAGAATTAATAATTTAGTAAGCAACTTGAATGAATTCTCTAATGAGTTTATGTGCAAAAAAACTGACAATTTATATATATCTAAGAAATGTCATATATGGTCTGAAACATAAACTTGTCATGTGCTGTAAAAATTTATATTATACAATAACAATAACTATTAACTATTGTTAACTAATTAACAATAATTATTCAATTTAAAATGTAATTTTTATTTATGCAATAAAGTTACTGATTTAAGATACAGAAATAAGTTCAGTAATGATAGAAACATAACACTTTAATTTAATTAGTGAAGAACATATTTAAAATAGTGAAAAAGTATCTTGCAGATGCAAAATATATAAACATACATAAAAAAAATATTTAAAAATCAAAAAAATTTTAGATTGTTATATGTATCCAGAACATTGCAAAGTTGTGAGTCACTCCGTTTTTTTTTCATCTTTTAAAAAATCTTCATTTCTTCGTTTCAAACGAAGAACATAAATTTTACTTTTTCTTTCCCTGTTTCCCTAAAAACTCTGTTTCTTTCAAATCTCTATGCTAGACCAGATAACCTAATTTATTGCTTCGAATGTTCAAGTTGAGTAAAAATTCAAAGAAACTGATATTAATGTAAAAAGCAGACATCCGTCGAAATGATCCTATCTATAGATGGAAACTAGTTACGATTTAACCAAAAAAATAATATTCTTAGAATATTCTTATTAATTACTTAAAATGCATAAAAATTCCTTATAACCCTTTTCCTAAACTCTTGTACACTTAACTATAAAGTGTATGTGTATGTTTATGTGTATGTGTATGTGTGTGTACTGTGTGTGTATGTGTGTGTATGTGCATTATATAATTCGAAAATTATAATGAAATGAAAATTATAAATTACTTTAAATTTAATAGGTAAATAATGTTAATTAAAACTACTTAATATTTTTAATTAAACTTTTAAAGATTTGAGGTTATGTACGAAAAATATACGAAAAACAAAAGAAAAGGGTTATGTCAATTGATTAAGGTCAATTCTAAGATTAATAGTACTAAATTTGAATTCATATTAGAATTGTTAATCAACTTTTATAAAATAAATATATCTTAAGGTAACATAATCTCAAAAATGTAAAAATTAAGAAAATAACAAAAACATAATTAAAAACATTCTCAAAATTAATATAATAAGTCCAACTTCAATTTTAAGGTTAAATACATACGTCAATCAATCAATAATGAAACTTTTACACGAACATAACCTTAAAATTCAGAAATTAAATTTAGAAAAATAAATTAAATAAATACATTTTAGTTGTTGAAATTCATTCTTTATTGAATGATTGAGTATTGAATATTTTACTGAATATGTTCATCAAATTAATTAACCTTTAATTAAAAGTTAATTTAACATAACCTAAAAATTGAAAAACATGGATACATAAAAATTGATTGAATATGCATATTAAATTTGATAGTTCTAATTTGAATTCATTTGAATTAAAAAAAATAAAACAATTACTCGATAGTTTACTATATAAGAAACATAACCTAGAAATAGAAAATCGAGAAAAATTAAATATTGGGTTAATCAATATACATTATTCTTCTTCTTACAAAATAATAAAAAAATAATTAATATTTAAGCGAAATCGAATCAAAATTCAGCAGAAATTGTTAAACCACTAAAATTATAAACAAATTGTAATTGTAAAACTGTACTATACTTAGTTTTAATATTATTCATTGTTAGCATTCAATTTTATGTTTTAAATTATGTAAGAAATCATTCTTGAATTATTTGTAACTAGGATCCTTGGAAGTGGTACAGAGGGCAGCATCAACAGGAACTACTGTGTTTTAGGGCGGATTTTCTCCACCTACTCATTTTTGAGACACTTTTCAGGATCAAATTAAAATTAGGAAAATGGTTGACTTCTTAGTTTTTCTAATACCCTAAAAGCACGCCTACACCCTGACGCGTTTAGGGCCTTTTTCATTGGTGTTTTCTAAGTCTCCACTAGCTTCTCCCTTTTTTATCTTCCCACTTTTTCTTCTCTCAGAAGCTAAGGGAAGCAAATGCACAAAATGTTAAAACACTCTCGGAAAAACTTCCATCGAGAATGGAGTGTCGAAAGCCAAAATCAAATCATTTTTCTTTTTAATACTCAATTAACTTAAAACAATTAGAAAAAAGTATACATTAAAAAAAAAAAACTATTTAAAGATTTTTAACTTCGGAATGAGAAAAGTGCAACAAGAATTATTTGTGTTAGAAAAGTATTTGACATTGAAATATCTATTTACTTGGGATTATCAGTAATTTTTAATTGTACGAAAATTTTCTCCTTAAAGTCTTGGATGCCTGTGCCATTTTCCAAGGATCTGGATTCTCTTTTATACATCATAAGTGTCACATACAAGCAAACAAAGTAAGTTGAATAAAGTTAAAATCAAAATAAATTTAAGCTCTTTCTATTTTCACTTCTTTCCATTCCAAATTAATTTTTGACTTTTTCAGGTTTAGCTTCCCAACTCCGGTACCGATTAGGTTCTGGATGGCTGGAGTTGGTCCTTTAGTATTGTTATTTGGTAGAGTACTTTTTTTATTGCAGTGTTCCCCTATTATTATAGAGAGTGGCCCCACCTTTTTTTTTATTTTTGAGTTTAGTAAAAACCCTTGATTAGAAAATCGAGAAAATATAAATGTTTTAATTCCGAAAAAAGAATAGAATTCCCCAAACAGAACGATTTCCCGAGCTACTGCGATTAATTTCTTAGGCTTAAATAAATATTAAAATTTAAATAAAAATATAAAGTTATTGTCTTTCCGACGTGACATTATTTATCTAAATTTTTGGTGCCTCGTGGGGGGAACATTTTGTTTGATATTTCTGGTGTTTTTTTGTGTGTGTTGTTTTGTTCCATGTTCTTTCCTATCTGTTTTTATATCTTTGTATTTAAAATTTTTGGAAAATTATCTTATCAGTAAACTGGTATTTTCATGTGAAATGTGAATTTTTTTTTTTTAAAAAAAAAAAAAAAATAATAAATAAGTAACCAAAGAAATTAAAAATAAGAAATTGACAAAGGAAATTTGATAAAATAAAGTAAACAAATGAAAAAGATTTAAGAAAATTAATGTGCAAGAAATTTTAAAGAAAAACCGAAAAAAATGAAAATTTTCAGAAAAGTTTAAAGAATTAAAATTTGGAAACAAAAATAATAAAGTGAAAGGTAAAATACAAGTAAATTGGAAAAACGTACAGAAAATAAAAATTCGGTGTTAAAAGAGAAGAAATAAATAAAGTCAAAAATATAAATCTGAATAAAGAACGTTAAAAGAAAATTAAAAATGAAAATAAATTTGTGAGATTCAAAAAATAGTAAAAATGTAAAAATAATTGAAGAGAAATAAAAAGTTGATTTGTAATTCAATAAAAATAAATAAATGTGGTAAAAATAAAAAATTTGAATAAAGAAAAGTAAAAGAAATAAATAAAATTGAGATTTTGAACAATAAATAAAAGTGTCAAATATCGTCGTGAATAAAAGAGAAAATTAAATAAATAAAAGGAACTAAAATAAAGTTTTTATAAAAACAGGAAAAAGGATATTAAGTATAAAGGTAAAATAAATGAGAAAGGCAATAATAAATCAAATAAAGATTTTATTAATAAATGAGTAAAAATCCTGAAAATAAAACATTAAAACGGGTAAAAAACGGGCAAATAAGAATATAACAAAAAGAAGTTAAATAAAAAGAATTAGAATTTGAATAAAACATGCGAACTACAAAAAAAAATACATGCAGTTAAAGTAAATAATTAAATAAAAGAATATAAAAATCAAAGAACAAAAAAATTAAGAGTGGTCAAATAATTGTAAAGAATAAAAGAAATTAATGTGTAAAGAAGAAATAAAGAATAAAATAAATGAAGTGAATAAATAAATGAAATAAGTTAGAAAACAAGAAATTAATACAGATGTTTCTAAATACAGGAAGTAAAATAAAATAATAAAATATACAAAATAAATAATAATACTTAAAAATCTTAGAAAATGAGAATAATAATTAACAATCTGGGAAAATAATTAAAAAATGATAAAATTAATACAAAATTAATAAAAATGATTGAAATGTGCTGGAAATATTTTAAATATGAAAGATTGAAAACAGTAAATAATAATTGAGAGAAATAATTGAAAAAATTAAATATTTTTGTTTAAAAAAATAAAATAATAATTGTAATTTGAGAAAAATACATAAAGATCTTAGAAATCAATTAAAAAAAATTAGAATAACTAAAAATTAGAGAGAAGAAATGCGGAAAGCTACAAACAAATGAAATTTACGATAATTAATAAAAAAGAAATTTGGAAACTATGAGAATAAATGAAATTAATTAAAAAGTGAAGGAAATAATCGAAATTTTAGAAAAATACTTAATAATTTTAGAAAGTGAGAATAAAAATTAACAAGCGAGGAAAATAATTAAAAAATTATCAAATTAATTCAAAATTGAATAAAATAATTAGAATCTCAGATAAATAGTTTAAAATTATGAAAAAAAAATTCTAAAAAATTGAAAATTAAAGGATAAAAATTTTGGAAAGTAATTGAAAAATGATGTTACAATTTGAAACAGTAAGAAAATAATTGAAATATGATACAAGCAATAAAAAGTTGGAAAAAATAAATTGGATTTGAGTAAAGTAAATGAAAAAATTACAGAATTTGGGTTTAAATAAAAAAAAATACTTGAAATTTGCGAAAAATACATTAAGATCTTAGAAATTGACTGAAAAAAAAGAATGACTAAAAATTGAAGAAAAGAATTGAGGAAGGCTAACAATAAATTAAATTTACGACATTCAATAAAAAAATTTGGAAATTATGACAATAATTGAAAATAATTGAAAACGGAAGGAAATAATTGAAATTTCAGAAAAATACTTAAAAGTTTTAGAAAATGAGAATAAAAATTAACAATCGAGGAAAATAATTAAAAAATGATAAAATTAATTTAAAATTAATAAAAATAATTGAAATATACTGAAAATAATTTAAAGATGAAAGATTGAAAACATTAGATAAAATTTGAGAGAAATAATTAAAAAATTTACATAATTTTGTTAAAAAAAATAATAATAATAATTGAAATTTGAGAAAAATACATGAAGATCTTAGAAATGAATTGAAAAAAATTAGAAATTTACTTAAAAATTTTAAAAAATGAGAATAATAAATTACAATCGACGAAAATAATTTTAAAATAATAAAATTAATTCAATATTAAAAAAAATAATTGAAGTTTGATGAAAATAATTTAAATATGAAAGATTCAAAACAGTAAATAAAATTTGAAATAAATAATTGAAAAAATCGTAGAATATGTGTATAAAAAAAGAAAATAATTACAAAATTACGTAAAAATTATAATTAAAGAGAATAATCAAAAAATTAAAAAAATAATCGAAAATGGATAAAATTTCCGATAAATAATTGAAATTTTTGAAAATTATATCAAAAGAATGAAAATCATTAAAAAACTGAGAAAACAGTATGAAATTAAAGAATTTGATTTTAAGCGACATAAAATAATTGAAAAATCGTTTAAAATTGAAAATTGAAGACAATCTTCGAAATTTGAGATAATAACTGAAAATTTAGGAAATTAATTGAAAAATAAGAAAATTAATGGTAAATTAAAAAAATTAATTTATTTTTGCGATGAATAATAAAAATTTAAGGAATAAATAATAATTAAATTGATATAATGTCAAGGTAAAAATAATTAAAATTGAAAAAGTGATTGAGAAAACTAAACAAAATAATTGAAATTTGAGGAAGGTAATTTTAAGATTTAGGGAAACAATTTAATAACAAAGTAAACAATTGTTTTTTGAAACGTGAATTAATTGAATTTTTAATCTATGCAAGTTCACAATAACTGAAATTTGAAGAAATTGAAATTGCTATAAATTTTAAATTTGAGAACATTTTCAAAAGGTGATATATGATTCAAAATTTTAAAAGAAAAAAACTTCCAGTGATTAACAGGTGTGGACAGAATGAATGAATTAAACTTATAAATTATTATTTATAATTGGGGCCCCATTTTCCTTTTTGCCCCAAGGCCCTTGCTCTTCCAGTTACGCCACTGGATGATTTTCTACTTTATTATTTTTGATTCAACTTGCTTTACATTATTAGCTTACGTTTATTAATACGCTCTTTTTTTCGAGAAAGTTTTCGTCAGACTATTAAATTTATTAAATAATAATCTTCAATTACTGTCAGAAAATTAAGAACAGACGAATTATTCATTTATCAGAACGAATTTAACGTGTAATTAAAATTTTATTGTATTTTAAATCATGAAAATTATTGTATGATGTAATGAAAATAGAATTTTCATTTAACAGAATTGTAATTAATTTACAATTCTTCATTATTTTATCACTTTTCAATTAACTTTACCAAATGTTTATTAATAATTAATCCTGTAAGACAATGACACAAATTGAAAATTTCTTCTTCATTCTTCATTTACCAAAATTCTACTAATTGATTTAGTAAAGCTGCCGAGAGCTTAAGAAGTTTCAGCAAAAATAAATTACCACAAAATACAATTATTATAAGTGCCTTAGGAAAAGAAAAATCTTCACTCATCTCTCTTATCATTATCACTTTCTCTATAAGCCGATTACCAATTAATGGTTTTCATGGACTTTCCAGGATGGCGGATCTTGAATTCGACTCGGCATCAGAGGACGCATCGACGTCGAAAGCATCGTCTCTATCCAATCTAGACGGAAGTTTGTGGGATTAAGTCGTAGTTCTGAGCACGATTATAATCTCTTCCCGAGACCATCGTTAACTTTCTTAATCGCTTTTGACGCTCTGGTCTTGAGAAAACGAGAGAAACGTCCCAAGCCATAACCACAAATGTACCATGATACGCTTTTAGTTGGAAAATACTTTTTCAGGTATCGATATTTCGAAAATTAAACTGCCATAAACACACATTAAAATTGACTATTTTGGAAAAGTTAACTTTTGTGCAAATTGGCGCCCAACGTGGGGCCAAAATACTTGATGCTTAATTTTTTTATTGTAGATCGTTGTAATGCAATTAAACAGCTCTGGATACTTAAAATCTATTATATATGTTTTATATATATCTATATATATATATTTATACAGATATATTAAAAAAATATATTACCGCATAAGAAAAATCGGAAAAGGCTCAAATCGATTCTTGTCGAAAATACATTCGCAGTGACCTATTCAGAGAAATTTCCAACTTTATCTCGTTGCCTCTGGGCAAGTTGTGAAAGCACACAACCAGATATAGACACAACTGAACAAATTGTATCTTACAAAGTTGCAAAATTTTCCCAACCAATGTAAATTTCGTCCGCTTCAAGGCAAAAGTGTAAAATAGGGTCGATGAAATTGGGAAAGCGGAGAAAGTCAAGTGAAAAAAAAGCGAGGCATAAGTAGAGAGATGAAAAAGAAAAATAGACGAAAATGCCTTGTTGGGGTGCATAAGAGTTATGTGGCGACAACCCCTCAGCATCTCGTGACAAATAGACCCGCAACCACTTTTCCTTACTGTGTCTCTCGTCTTAATCTTAGCCGACAGAAAAATCGTCTCACTCCTTCTTTTTCTATTTTTGCATTTTTCTACATTTTTGCCATTCTCCATATTCTCGCGCTTCTCTTATAAAGCAAAAATGTTTAATTCACGGTTGATAATAATATCTGAATTTTTACCAACGTTTTCCTTCTGTAAATTTCGAATTCCCCCACTGTCTCGGTGTTTTCGTTTCTCCTGAATCGTGGCTAGTTTTTCACTCGAGTTGCATTTCCTCCTCTACCACGAGATCTTTTCTAATCTTCCACTACATCTATCTCAGCTCGGTGTAAATATTTCTCAACTTTCTTTTATATCTTCCTCACATCCCTGTATATATTTCCTGCTTTCTTTTATCTCACTCGCGTCCCTTTCTTCCTTTTTTTTTTTTTTTTGTTTGTTCTTGACGAGTCACTCAGTCACTTCATGAGAGTGGTCCTGACAGCTTCTCAAATCCCATAAACTGCCGACCGTTGTGGGATTTGCCTGATTTTCTTTTCAACTTTTTCCCCCCTTCTATTTCTCACTCTCTTGTACAATTGACGCCTGAAAAATTGAAGCACTATTTTCCGTCAACGTAGTCAACTTGAGGCGGGCTATTGTAGATATACGTCAAATCGTGTTAAAAACGAGACAAGAGAAAAGGTGAAAACTAAAAATGACAAGAAAAACAATGCCAGCTCCCCTAGGAAAGCTATCGTGCGAGGATGACTGATACTTTTTTCACACCAAGTAAATCGGGCGAGAATAAATCTCTGGAGGGATGATATCATTCAATATCAGTGATTTATTATGGGAATTTTACAAGTTCCTTGTTGTTAAGAATCGGTAAAGAAGTAAAATTTATTTTTGGTTAGTAATTGTAGAGATTTTTATATTAGTTTATTTAATATATTTTTAATTTGTACATAGTACATTTTTATTATAAAATTTTATTATATAGTCAATTGGTAATATTATAGATAAAGATATTGTAAATAATATTACAATATTTTTATTATAGAATTTTTACGAGTCTGAGTACCTTTTAAGAGGGTGCGAGTCTCTACGCGGGCCGGCGAAGAGTGAGGAAACGGGCGTGGAAATGCTGCTTATATAGAGTCTGACGGAGGCGGAGCGCTGGCGGAGTGGGGGTCGCGCTCTGATTGGCTCCCGCCTCAACGCAACCTAGCAACGTCCGGCGCTCGAGTCGGCGGCTTTCTGGCTATAAATAGAGGGGACCGTGCTGGTTCTCGTCACTCCGCGCAGAACTCTCCAAGCGTCCGGAGCTCTTAAATTAAAAATACAAAACGATTATTATTTAACTAATTAATATTTATACGTTTAATTGAAATAATTAAATAAAATTACTACCCAATAAGAATTATCACCCTACCTATCGCTTGTACCGCTCCCCACCCATGTACTCACCGGCACAGGTGATGGGGCTTCGATTATATTAGTCGCTTTCTTTCTTTTTAATTTTCAGCTAGAAATTAAGTTAGAATCATCGTTAAGTTGAAAATTTCATTTAATTTTGAGGTTATGGACGCTGGACAATCTGACGAGCGTAATCCGGAGCAACTTTTTAAATTAAGAAAAAGTTCTATCATTACAACATTAATAGATAATACTGATTATTATTAGTAAAATTTATCATATTAATTATTTTATTAATAAGAAGAATAAGTAATACTCTAGATATTTTTACTTTAAAATCAGAATTTATTTTTAAACTGAGTCTCTTCATCTTAATAAATTAAATAACTTTTTAGAAAATAGCTTAAAACTTACATAATAATTAAAGTTTCAATGTCAAATATTTCAAGAAATTAGTCATTTTATTTCTTAAAAATCAAACTATTAAATAGAATAAAATGACTAAGTTATGTTATTGTCTATTAAAAAAGAGAATTTTAAAAGGAAATTTTGATTATCTAAGTTATTTAATAAAATTTTAATTTCTGCAGCAGTAATATTAAATAATATGTCTAATTTTGATTCAAATTCAAATTCTTTAATTTTTGTTTAAATTATATTAAAGTATATTTCAAAAAATATAAGAATTACCTGTATTGAATTAAAAAGTAAAATAATAATTATTATTATAAATTACTTAGTATCATTAATGTTCGTAATGAAAAAGATTAACCAAATTAAATTATTGTATATTTTGCATTATGTGTATTTCGTATGACACTTATTTAATTTTCATTATTCCAAAATTATTAAATTTTATTAATATTAAATTTATGGAATTTAAGTTTGGCAAATAAAAAAATTAATCCTATTTTAATGTTCAATTGAATAGAATTTTACATACAAATTAAGATTTTTAAATTTATTTATGATATTCAGTTTTTTAAATAATTCGGTAAAATCTTAACCATTTGTAATTATTAAAAAAAACTTTTATTAATCTCTATTTAAAAAAACTAAAAGATTAAATTAATTTAGATATTAAAAAGAATTTTAAAATAATACTTACATTATTCAAGTTATTTAAAAAATGTTATTAATTTGATTGTATACAGGAAGTGATAAAATTTCTTTAATAAAAAATAAAATATTGAATTACAAAATAAGTATATTTAATATTAGTTTAAATTATATATCTTTATTTAATTTATTTTTAAACTTCTTCTAGGAGAAAACAATAAGATCTATTGTCATAAAATTATTTTAATTTTTAAATAATTACAAAATTTTTGATATTATTACCAAATTACATTCAGAAATTAAAATTTTCCTAATTACTTAAATAGTCTAAAATTTTAATTAAAATGTTGTTTGAATGGATTTTAATTAATTCCTTTTTTATTTATTACAATTTTTACAATTTTATTTTTCTAATTATGTACAAATAATATAATCTAATATTAAATTGATTAAAATAAATTCAATAAATGAAATAAATTAATTGTCAATAATTTAATTAATTTTTTTGCAATAAAAAGTTCTCTACAAAAAAACTGAACTACTTAAAATTAGTATCATCTAATCATGTTATAATTCGTATGATATTAATTTACATATTCATGGTTTCAAAATTATTTGTATTAATAAATATTACATTTATGGAACTGAATATCTGAAAATAAAAAAATAAAAAAATTGAATAATTAAAGTCCATTCAAACACAATTTTAATTAAAAATTTAGACTATTTGAGTAATTAAGAAAATTTTAATTAATACTTATTATTATTTGTATACTATGAAATTAATAAATTTTTTTGAATAATTTAAATATATGTAAGTATTATTTTAAAATTATTTTTAAAATTTAAATTAATTTTATCTTTTAGTTTTCTTAAATAGAGATTAATAAAGGTTTTTTTTTAATAAATACAACTGTTTGGTATTTTACTAAATAATTTTAGAAATTAAATTTCATAAATAAATTTAAAAGTCTAAATTTTTATTTAAAATTCTGTTTAAATGGACATTAAAATTGGATTAATTGTGTTATTTACCAAAATTAGTTTTGGTGCAAATACGAAATATACATAATGCAATATATAGATACAATAATTTTATTTGGTTAATCTTTTGTATTACGAATATTAATAATACTAGGTAATTTTCAATAATAATAATTATTATTACTTTTTAAATTAATAAAGGCAATTATTTTTTTTAAATATACTTTAAGATAATTTAAAGTTGCAGGTAATTATTATATATTTTTTTAAAAATACTTTAATATAATATAAACAAAAATTAAATAAATTGAATTTAAATCAAAATTAGACGTTTTATTTAATGTTACTGTTGCAGAAAACAAAATTTTATTAAAAAACTTAGATAATCAAGGTTTTTGTTAAAAAAATTTTTTCAATAAACAATGATATAACTAACTAATTTTATTTAATTAAATTTAATATTTATTTGATTGATTTTTAAGAAATAAAATGATTAATTTCTTGGGACATTTGACATTGAGTCTTTAATTATTATGTAAGTTTTAAGCTATTTTCTAAAAAGTTATTTAGTTATTATTAAGATGAAAAGACTCATTTTAAAAATAAATTCTAAATTTGAAGTATAAATACATAGAGTATTACTTCTTCTTATTAATAAGATAATTAATATGATTATATACATTTCAATAATATAATCATTATTATCTAGAAATTTTATCTCATAACTTTAACTGTTTTACTAAACCTGAAACACTATATTGTGTATTAATTTTTCGCTCCTAAAATAAATTTCAATTTCAATTTTAATAAAAATATTTATAATTTTATTTATGAAACTCAAATTCATTGCACTGCACATTCATTCTATATTAAAATAATCTATAAAAATAATCAATTCTTTTAACTTTGAAAATTAAAAGTCTTCAAACTATTAATTATCTTTTAACTTTAAATTATTTATTTTAAAGATAAGGTAATATAAACTTTTAAACTCATAATCTAATAATAGATTTTTAAATCTTCCTTAAATCAAAAATAAAAATTTCTTTCTTCATTATTTTCTTGTATCTATTTTTTTCTATTATTGCTTTACTCACTTAAATATTAGTCTAATAATTGTTTTTTTTAATCTTGTTTTAAAAAATCGGACCTATTCATTCATGTATTATATTATATTCTTATTATTTTAATACTCCTTTTTTTAATTTTTTATTATTCTTTCCAGTTATTTTATTATCATTCCTTTTCTGATTTTTTTTTCAAATCTATTCAATTATTCTGTCATTTTTGTCTTGAAATCCCAAATTTGTTATTTGATCAAAAATCAACAAGTTTTGTTTTTCTAAAACTTTTTTCCTCAATCACGTTAAAAATTATTTCTCACGTGATGTTTTTTTATTATCGCAGTAAAAATGTGTAATAAAATGCAAACTTTTTAGAATCCATGAGAAATTGAAAGGAAAATGGAACTTTGAAGATGTGTGTGCTGTCGTTTTTTTTTTTCTTTTTGACACTAATGGACAGCTGTTAACGTCACATCACCGACCAACTTTGTTACGTTACAACCAATAAAATCCCCGGCATGGAATGACGTAAATGTTACATTTCGCCTTCTCTATAAAATTAACGGTGTCACATCGGTAGATAAACTCCCGACAATTTAATGCATTTAAATGAAACGTCAAACGATGGGTGCCATTACGAAATAACTAATTCATGACATTGATAATTGCACAAGTAATGCTAAATTTGCGTCACTTGCACAAAAAAATTATTTATTATGATTTTATTATTATATTATTATTATTTTTATTAATATTGTCATTTTTATTACTATTATAAAAACCTTTCTATCATACAAAATAAATTTAATTAAAATTAATGATTTCTCTTCGTGATGGACAAATTTTAATAATCATCTCTTCTGGGGTAATGATAGTGAAATATATCGAGAAATGGTAAAGAAATTTATTTATTCTATTTAAGGGTAATGATAAACAATTTAATTGTCCGGGAAGATTAATTAGTCGTGGGTGGAATATTAATGGGTTTAATGGGTTGATATATTTGAGAAAAGTTATTAATGAATGAAACATGTTTATTATCTCAGGGAGTATGATGTCCATGTCAGTCATTACGCTGTGTTCAAAGTTAACAAAGAAAAGTCCCGAGTCACCTTCAACGACCCGGAGGGCGATTACGCAAAATGCTTAACGATCGCGAGGGGTGAAATTAAGGAATGTTTAACGGCCAAGCGTTCAGTGTATTTACTACGATACTCCCCGGTATAAAGACCAAATTGTGTCGTAAAGGAATAATTAATTGAATCCTTACCGCAAACGCAGAGTATGCTTATCTTAAAACTGCAGTTTTTGGATTTTATTATTCTCGACATGAAAGAAATTAATATCCTTAAAAATATATTTATCAATTTAATTTTATTAGTTACTTTGTTTCATGCCTAGTTTTGAGTCTAATTTTGTTATTTTTTCCCGATTTCTTTTTTTTCTAGGAAAAGTAATTTATTTTTCTTTCTTGTAAAATGGGTTTTAATTCGTTAAAAGGAGCGCGAATAAAAAACGAGTGGATCGACTAATTTACTAGAAAAAAAAAACTGAGTTGGTACTGACTCACAATGTGATTAAAAAAAAGATTTTAAACGGAGATAGAAATTAAAAATTATAGAAAATACAAAAGGAGGAATTAAAGAAATGAGAATAAGAAATTTAATGAAAAATAAGAAAATAAATAAATAATAAACAGTTTAGTTTCGGAGTTGTTAGAAAATGAGTAGAATAAATCGAGAAACGTTGAAAAATAAGTTGTTAAAATCGAGAATAGTGGAATTAAGTAGTAAAAGCCGAAAACGGTGAGACTAGACTTCGGTTAAGTAGTGCAAGTCGAAAAAAGTCAGACAATTTGTAAAAAATAAGTATCAGACAATTTTGGTCTAACTGTAAGTAGTACGAGTCAAAAAAAGTCAGACAAGAATTTAAATCTCTCATAATCAGATACTGATTATTAATAGGCATAAATAATCGGATAATAAGTAGTAAATATCGAAAATAGTCAGGCAAGGAGCAGAAAATTTTAATAATGCTTCAAATACATTATTTGAGTGTAAGAATAAATTTCATGGTGAAATATGTAGCTGAAATCGAGGATAGAGTGAAATTAAGTAGTAAAAGTCGAGTATGGTGAGACATGCACAAAGTTTGAGAAGACTAAAGTTAAGTAGTAAATGTCGCAAATAGTCAGACTACGAACAGTGTTGATCTATAAAAAGTATAATTTAAGTAGTATAAAAGAAGAATAGTCAGACGACAAATGCAAATAGTAAATAAAGTAGAATAAGACAGTTTTGGTCGGACCCTAAGTAGTACGAATCAAAAACAGTCCAACAATTCTTAATAAATCTCTTCAACTATGTTTTCAATTATTTACTACAATTTTCAACTATTTTTATTATTTTTCAACAATTTTCGTCAATTTTTAATTATAATAATTATTAGGTAAAAACAAAAGGTTTTACCTTATATATAAGTCGTGAATTAATAATTAATAATTATTTAGGTAATTCTAATAATAATTATTTGACCTCTTTTTTGACCTAGACGACTTTTTTGATTATTAAATAAATCATTAAATCATTAAATAATCATTTTCCAGATATGTCTCCGAATGCTAGTGCTTTTATATTTTCTGATGTAAGAATTTTTATATTTATTTAATGGTATGTTATTATTATTTTAAATAATAGTTTCTTGTATGAAGAATTTTTAGTCTTCAAAAATTTTTTTCAGTATTTATAATTTTTTGTAATAGGAAGTAATATTTTGCGTCGAAACGTGTTAAAGGCATATTTAATAATAAAAAAAGTCGTATAGGCCATAAAAGAGGTCAAATAATTTTTATTATTATTACCTAAATATATAATAATTATTTTTCAAATCTTTTCCAAAACTTTAAATTTCCTTTTCGCAAATTTGAATTATTCTCTATAACTTTTTTTAAATAAAACTTTTTCACTTTCATTTATTTTCTTCATCATTAAGAATTTCATTATTAATTTATTATTTTTTCTATTTACTTTCAATTTTTTTTGTCATTTTTCAATTATTTTTAAAAAATATAATTATTTTTTAAATTGCAACTGTTTTTTTCAAGTTATAAATACTTTGTTTAGTATCAAATTATTAATTTAAATTTAATTATCCGTTTAATTAAAATGATGTTCTTTGATTTTCAATCATTTTCTTTCATTGTCGGAAAAAAATGATAGTAACAGTAACAGTTCTGAATTATTTTTCTTAAATTTTTACAATCATCTGTAATTTACAAGTAAAATTATAATTTTTCGAGTAGTTTCGTTTATTTAAAATATTTTCTGTAGATTTTTCAACTATTTTTTACAAATTTTAATTATTGTTTTCAATTTTCAATTATTGTTATAATTTTGCAATAAACATCTCCAAATTTTAATCATTTTTTATTATTCTTTAAATTATTATTTTTTAAATAAATTCTTAAATTTTTAACTACTTTTCCTAAATTTCAATTATTTTCTTGAATTATCAATTAAATGTCTTACATTTTTTATTATTGTTTTTAATTTTCAATTATTTTTATCATTTAAAAATTAATTTTTCCAATTTCAAATTATTTTTATTATTTCTCAATTACATTTCTAAATTTTCGTTTACTTTTCTTAAATTTCAGTTATTTTTTCCAATTTTCAATAAATTTTGTCAAATTTTCTATAATTTTTTTCAGTTTTCATTTATTTTTATCATTTTCCAATTATTTTTCCAATTTTTAATCATTTTCATTATTTTTCGAATGGTTCCTTAATTTTTCAACTATTTATGTCAATGTTGAATTTTTTTTTTTTAATTTATTTCCTTGTATCATTTTGCACTTATTATCTCTTGTTTTTTCTTTGAGTATATTAATTATTTTTCAATTAGTTTCCCAAACTATCAATTATTGTGTAGAAAAAATCTTCAATTATCTCAAATATATAATATTGTCTCCACTTTTAAATGTTTTAAATCATTTTTCAATTATTTTTCTCAAATCTTCAATTTTTTATGTATTAAATATTAAATATTAAATATTAATATTTATAGTTTTTTGACAGTTTATCAATTTATTAAAAAAATTTCAATTATATATCTCAAATTTCAATTACTTTCTACAATTACAGATTTTTAAAATCACCTTGTTATTACTTTCTTTTAATTCACATATATTCTGTAATTTTTTCAATTATTTTTCTAAAATTGCAATTATTTTCTTCAATTTTCTATTATTGTTTTTATTTTGCAATTAATTCTCTAAATTTTAATTATTTTTTAGTTTTCCTCAAACTATTATTATAACGATAAATTCTTCAATTATTATCAATGAATTTTCTCAAATTTTCTATTATTTATTTCAATTTTTATTTATTTTTATCATTTTCCAATTATTTTCCAATTTTCAATCATTCTGATTGTTTTTCACATAATTCTTTAATTTTTCAATTATTTATATCAGAGTTCAATTATTTTTTTAAATATTGATTCTCTTGTATCATTTTGCAATTATTATCTTCTGTTTTTTCATTTTTTTATTTTCTATTATTTTCACTAAATTATATTATTTTTGACTATTTATAAATCAATTAAAAAAATTTTAATTATTAATTTCAAATCTCAATTATATTTTTCAATTATAAATTATTTATGTAGTGTTTCAATTTTTTTCTACAATTAGACATTTGTAAAATCACTATGTAATTAATTTCTTTTAATTTTCATATATCCTGTAATTTTTGCATTTCTTTTTCTGAAATTGCAATTATTTTCTTCAATTTTCTATTATTTTTATAATTTTTTAATTATTTCATCCAGTTTTAATTATTCTTATTTTTTTATTCAATTCCTAAGACTTTTAGGTTTATTTTCCTCTAATTTCAATTATTTGTCAAAAATTTTTTTAAGTATATCAAAAAGACACGTATTTTTTAAAATTTGTATATCATTTTTTGTATATATTTTTCTAGAAATTGATAGAATTAATGTCTCTTTGTTATTTTTAACGAATTTCAAAATTTACTTTTTTGCAATATTATAATCTACTCTCTAAATTTGAATTAGTTAAAAATAACTAATAATTAGTAAACAGAATTTTACTAAAATATTAGTTATAAATAGCAAATTATTTTGCTTATAGGGAAGCGAACGAGTTATAAACATAATTTTCACCTAGTCTTCAATTTTCCATTTATTCTCTCCAATTTTAATTATTTTTTTCGATTTTCAATTATTGTTATCATTTCGCAATTATGTTCATTATTTTTAAAATAATTCCTTATGTTTGCAAGTATTAAAGTTAATTTTCATTTCCTTGTATCATTTTGCAATCATTTTCTCCACTTTTTAATTAGGTATATTAATAAGTTTCCAATTAATTTCCTACATTTTCAATTATTATCTCTAATGTTTATTATTGTCTCCACTTTTCAATGTTTTATATAATTTTTCAATTATTTTTCTCAAATCTTCCATTTCTTATTATCTTTTTCAATCTTTAACTATTTTCACAAATTTTATATTATTTTGACTATTTTTCAATTAATTCACCAAATTTCAATTATTTTTTTTAATTTCTAATTATTTTTGTAAAGTTTTAATTATTTTTTAGAATTAAAACTTTTTTAAATCACTTCGTAATTACTTTCCTTTACATTACACACATTCTGTAATTTTTTTTAATTTTAAAATTAAAATCTAGAATAAAACACAAGGGTTTTCAAAAATAACCATTAAAAAAATTCTTATTAAATTTTAATTTTTTGAAAATTTGGTTTTTCCCAATGAAAATTTGTTCAACCTATAAATTCAACTTAATTTACAAAAAATCATATTCCTTACTTTAAAATAGTCAGACAAGGACCCAGGACAGTTAAAAATGATTCAAATACATAGTTTAAATTAATAATAATAATCGCAAACTTCATTCTTTCATTCTTTCATTCTGTCCACACCTGAAGTTTGGCACAATAGATGTTTTTTGTTTTAAATCAATAACTTTTGAAAAAATGTATTTTTATATTAATTATACGATTTCTAATTTTATTTATTTAATTATTAATTCTCCTGAATCTAAAATTTTAATGAATTGACAAATTTATATATTTTATTTTCAATAATAATAATGTATTAGAAAACAAACGTGTCTTATTTAAATCTAATTTACATGAATAATTTTCATAATAATATTTCATTCTTTTAATTACTTCTAAAAAATACAATATAAATCAGAATAAAGAAAGCGGGCACTGTTTTCAAATATTTTTTAAGACTTTTAAATGCTTTTTTTATAATTTATTCCTCTTTTAATAATTTTCTTTTTTTTTTTTTAACTTAAAACTTTCTTCCCTATTTTAAATAAAAATACGTACCAAATTAAATTTCACCAAATAAATGTTGTATTTTTTATCTCAAAATGCTTATTTTTTTATTGGTAAATTATTAAACTTATTTAATTCCTAATTTTATTATAGGTTTGAAATTGGGATCAATTATAATTTATAATTTTAATCAGTTCAATTGGAAGAACAAAAAAAAAAAGATTGACTGAAATATAGTCCAAGCCTGTCAGGCTAAAAATCCATTAAAATCTTAATCAAGGATCCCAAAATTTACATACAAAAAACACTAATTCTCGTTTTAATAAAATCAAGTTTAGAATTTTTAATTTAATTTAATTTGTAAAGGTAGAAGATTGGAATAATTGTTCCCACCATTACACACAAAACCTAAAAAGCTCAAAACGTTGCATAATGATACCGTTTTTTTTATTTATTTTACAAATTGAGCTAAAAATGGCATTATTATGCAACGTTTTGAGCCCTTCAGGTTTTGTGTGTAAGGATTGAAATAAAAATAAGTTATAAATCTTAAAACTTTGGTTATATTTCAATTTTGATCAATTGAAAATGAAATTTTAAATAATTTCAATTTGAATCGATAGAAGTTGGGAATTTTTAAATTTGGAAAAAAAAATATTGATAGAAATTTTGAAGAATGGTTTGTTATTAATTGAATTTCGTAAAGAAATTTTAAGAATAAGGAATTCTTATTATCAAAAGATGCTTGGAATAAATCAAGTTTGCATAGAAGTTTAAATATATTTTGTTCAAAAAACTATTGAAAAAGAAATATTCTTACTTTTTGAAACATACTCTAAAATTTTTTATTTTTAACTGGGAGAAGAAAATCTTATTTATTTTTCTTAAATTCCATTCTATTTATTAATTTGTAACAAATTTTAATAAATCAAAATTCATTCACACATATAGATGTTTTTTTGTTTTAAATCAATAGTTTTTGAAAAAATGTCTTTTTATATATGATTTCCAATTTTACTTATTTATTTATTACATCTCCGGAATTTAAAATTTAAAAATTAAGTAATAAATTTATATTTTATTTTTAACAATTGTGTATTAAAATATAAATGCGTGTTTTACTTAAATCTACTTTACAGTTTTTAATCAAGATTGACAACACTTTAAACATAATATGTAAATTAATGAAAAAATATGTATAAATAATTTGAAATAATTTATTGTTTCCAATATATTCGACGATTTAATTATAATTTTATGGAATACAACATAAGTATGAATAAGAATTAGATATCATGAAATTAAATTGAAGAAAGCGAGCACAATTTTCTAATATTTTTTAAGGCTTTTAAATATCGTCTTTATAATTTATTCCTATTTTTTGGTAGACTTATATTTGTTAAACTAAATATATTTAATTCGGTTAATATAAAAATTTCTTAAAATTATAAGCGTAGAAGTTTAAATTGAATGATATTTAGATTTTTAAACATTAAGATTTTAAATTGTTTCAAATAATTCTTAGAAAAAGAAGTCTGCTTCAATAAAAAAAGTTAGAATCGATATATCAAAGTTTGAAATAAATATAAGTTTGAATCAATTTGAAATTTTCAAATTTCTATAAGTTGAAATTAATAGTTTTTAAATTTACAAATGATTTCAGGTTCCCTTGTTTCCAATTTTTTAAAATATTTTTAGACTTCAATAGTGGAAATTGTAATCATAAAGTTTGGATTGATTTAAGTTTTGATACTGTAATACACATTTTTTATAATTTGAAGATTTTAATATTGGTTGCAGTTTGAAATTCGTAATTTAAATATGCATTGTTAAATTAAAAAATATTTATAAGTTTATATAATTTCAACATGAATTGATTAAAACTTGAACCATTAAATGTTTTAAATAATAATTGAAGTTTATTATTATTCAAATTTGAATAATTGATAATCATTCCTACATATCTCATTTTAAGACACTTTTTGCACCTCAGATGCAATAAAGATATCATATTATCATAGTTTAAAATACTTCCAAGACACTTGGTTTTAGAGTATACTAATTAAAATTTGAAACAATTTAAATACGTATTAGTTAAATCAAGTTAAAAAATTTTAATTTAATTTAATTTGTAAAAATAAAAGATTGAAATAAAATGAACTTATTTTTATTTTAATTCCTAATGGTGGAAACAAAAATTATTTCAATCTTTTAATTTTACAAATTACTTTGGTTATATTGCAATTTTGATTATAATTGAAGTTTGAAATAATTTAAATTTGAATTATTAGAAATTGGGAATTTTTTAGCATGGGAAAATAAAAATTTATATTAACGGAAATTTTTGAGAATGGTTCGTTACTAATCCAATTTCGTATTGTTTAAAGAAGATTTTAAAATAAAGATTTCATATCAATAGAAGTTTAAAATAAATGAAATTTATATAGAAAATTGTAATAATTGTATTAATAAAAAATATTTTGTTCGAAAGCTATTTAAAAAAATATTCTTACTTTTTGTAATGTACTATACTTAAAAACTTTTTATTTTAACTTAGCAACAAATCGGAGTTATTCTCTAAAATTTATTTGTATTTATTAGTTTATAACACATTTTAATAAATAAAAATTAGTTCACAAAATTTAATTTGATAGTATAATTAATTTAATCCAAATAAGTTCAGTTTATTTTTTGTATTAAAACTATACTAGTCAATGAAGAATGTAATTCTCGCGCGCTTGAGCGCGCGTATTTTTGGCTAGTGTAAAAGAAATTATTATTAACTTAGAAATTAAACAATACAGCATTTTTCTTGAATAATTTGTCGTAAAATTTGGAAATTAAAAAATCTCTTGACCCGAAGAAGAGCGTTTCTCAAGAGTCGCAAAGTTTTTAAAAAAAGGATGAATTTCATGAAGAGAACGAGACGAACACTGTGCCATTACGTAAAGTGTGTCGCTCATTGTAATGAGAGAGTACAAGTTGTACAACGAGTAAACCATCTTTAGAGAAAGAAAGAGAGAGAGAAAAGAGAGAGAGAGAGAGAGAGAGAGAGAGAGAGAGAGAGAGAGAGAGAAAGGAAAACGAAAACTCCGAATTCCGGAAAGGAAAATGAAACCAGGCAGAATATCGCGGAAATTTAATATAAACTTATTCAACGTATTCATTAAAGTGCAGTTATACCTTGCAGTGGGTAAATGTGTCATGAAGATTAAAAGAAGTGATGGCGCCACCTGGAAAGCTTCGCTCGTGAATTCTCGACACAGTGATTCAAATGAAAATGAGAATAATCGAGATCTTGTCGTTGGCAGCACTTGAAAAGTTGCCGGAATGAGACTTCAACTCGATGAATCTCAGCAAGAAGTTAAATAATGTCCACGTCGAGAAGCAGCTTCACTTATGAAGCGAGCTTCCGCTAGAATTCCGCGTTTTAATCGTCTCCCGGATCGCTTTCAGAAAATTAAATTACCCCAGCTTCTTAGCAGGATAGATGAAGATCATTCAGAGATTGAAACGGTATTTAAATAGTAAATTAAAAATAAATAAAATAAATTATTAAAATAATAATAAATAATAATTAAAATAATCATAATGGTAGGAAGTGAAAAAAATATTGGAGATTGTGGGGATCGATCCCTTGACGTTGGGATTTGTAGGCTGAAACTGGAATTTACTATATTCAAAATCAACTGCAGGTCACAAATCTTAACCGATTTCAAAAGTTTTTTTTTAATGATCAGCGATAAATTCTTACAAAAAATGGTTTTTAGTGATTTTTAAATTAATTATTTATAACATTTATAAATAAACAAATAGGAGAAGAAATTATAATTTTTGTAAGAATAGTTGTGTTTAAAAAATAATAATAGCACAGACACATATTAACCATCAAAATCATATTTAGCAATTACTTAAGGTATAAACAATTGTATATATGGATAAAATAATTGTTATAAACAATTTACTTAATTATATAACTTTCGAGTAAAATTGTCAACTTTTTTATAAAGTAAGTTTCTTTGACTAAAATGACAGTAAAAGGGTCTTCTGGTGTCGCTGAATAAGAATTTTATGTCAATTTGACAGTTGACATCTGTCAGAAAAACTGCGAACATTTTAAAGAAAGTAAATATTAATTTTTATAGTTAGATAAATTTTGATTTTCAATTATAGTAATAATTAAGAAAATTGTTACATTTATAAATGTTATAAATAATTAATTTAAAAATCGAGAAAGACCATTTTTTTAAGAATTTATAGCTGATCATTTAAATAAAATAATTTCAAATAATAAGTTGAAAATTTTTATTATTTATAACATTTTAATATATTTGTATAATATTGAGAAATATTCAATAATTTAATTAAAGAAAGTAAAGTTTTTCAAGTGCGAAAAAGAGGTTTGAAGACATTTTTTGAGAATACAAAAAGTACGAATTTTGACAGTTCTCGTTCTCTTCTCTTGAAAGCTCACTAGAGGTGAGACACACAAAATATATAACAGAAGATTGTTGAATGTTACATCATTTTAATTTGAAATGAAATAACTTTTTAACAATGTTTTAAAATTTCTAAATTCTGAATAACATTTAATTGATTCTTTTAAAATTAATATAAGGTTATTCAAATTACAAATTATAATAAATAATAAATTTTTATAATATAAATTCTACTTTATTTGTGGATTTACTAGGAGTAATTATTCTACAACTCAGTGGTTCACTAATAATAAGAAAATATAATAATAATCGTAAGAAAAATTATTTCTTTATTATTGTTATTATTTTAAAATTATATGATTACAATTTATTAAAATCACAACTAAAGAAAAAAAAATATATTTAAGTATTGCCCATCATTTGTCCCAAGTCATCCCGTCAGAATAGGATAGTAAATTAATAAAGGTTTTACCCAGAATTTTATTTTCTTTTTATTTTATTTAGCTTACGGAAATTAAAACCCATAATTTTAGTTTAAGTAAGTAAAAACTAAAATTTGAATGAAAGCTTAAATTTGAATTTATAATTTATTTTTTTATTTTTAGATTTACAAGCGATTTTACAAACGAATAAAATTGAATAAACGAATAAGTTTTAAGTATTTTATTTGGATTTTATTAATAAATTGAATTGAGTAAATAAAATTTAATTTATCTAGGAAATACTAAAAGTTGAATGAAAACAAGTTTGAGAAAATAATAAATAAAGTTAATATTTATAATTTGTAATAATAGAAAGAGATAAGTATTTGTTTGTATTTTGTATAATCTTAAAATCGATAATAATTGAACAGAAATAAGTAAATTTAACTTTTAACAATTTTTTTTTATAATTGCTGAAAAAAACTCTGCGAGAATTTTAATAATAATTAGTTGTTTTTTTTTTAATTAATTCAGATTTAAAGAATAGAAAATGTTTAAATGTCAATAAATTCTAGCTTTATCAAAATGTAGATTTTAAATAATCTGGAACTATTTGAAGAATTTATTTATTCAGATTTCTGTTAAAACCAGTGCAGTGAGCAAACAAAATTAAACTTTAATTATTAATTAAATACGTACAATTAGATTTTTAAATTAAGTTATTAACAGTATATTCCTAGACCCAACAATTGAATGATTAATTATTTTTTAAAATATTAATTTAATCGTTGTGCAAATTAATTTTTACAAATTGTAAAACTAATACAATAAAAACAGGATATGTCATTTAATTTCTTTCTTGATTTTAAATAATTCATTTTATAATTTTATTATTACTTTATAATTTTTTATAATCTATCTATCTTCTTTTTTAAAGAAAAATATTAAAATTAAAAAAACAAAAATCATATTTTGCAAAAAGAATTGAAAACTAACGAAAGAAATTGAAAATTGATTAATAAATAATGAAACTTATTTGATATTGAAGGAAAAAATTAAAAATGAAAAAGTTGTATTTGAAAAAATTACAGAAAATAATTAAAACTTGCAGAAATTGAATTTAGAAACTAAGGAAAAAATTAAATAATAATGAAAATAATTAGAAATTGAAGAAAAGTTTTGAAAAATGATAAAAATAGACAAAAACTGTAGAAAATAATTGAACTCATAATTCATAATAAAAAAGAATTGATAAAAATTGAAAACAGTTTTAAATAATTTTCAACTTATTATTCTCAAAGCGTGGATTAAATAAATTTTTAATCAATGAAATTTGAATTAAATTAATTTTTAATTACTTTTTGTCTTTTTCAATTATTTTTTCAATACTTTTCTAATTTTTTTATTATTTATTTGAAATGCTAGTTATTTTTACAATTTACTATTATTTTCATCAGTATGCAATTATTTTCTTTTATTATAAATATATGTTGTAATTTTATCAATTATTTTTAACAAACAAAAATTATTTTCCTTTAATTAATTAATTTCCTAGATTTTCAATTATTTTTCTCAAATTTTAATCAAATACGTCAATTTTTAATTTTGTTTAATTTGTAATGATTTTCACAAAGTTTATATTATTTTGAAAATTTGTTGATTAATTCCAAAAAGTTGATTTATTTATTTCAAATTCCTATTATTTTCTTCAATAAATTTTCGATCATTTCTATAGATAATGTTACCATTATTTTCTTTAATTTTTAATTATTTTTATTACTTTGCAAACACTTTCTCGTTTTTTTATACTATTTTTACTATTCTTTAGTAAATTTCATGAATTGAAATCATTTATCATTTATTATCTCAAATCTAAGTTATTGTATTCACTTTTCCACGTTTTAATCAGTCTTGAATTATTTTTCTCAATATTCAATAATATTCGTCAATTTAAAATTTTTGTTTTTAATTTCCAATGATTTTTACAAATTTTATATTATTTTGATTATTTGTTGATTAATTCCAAAGATTCCAATTATTTATTTTAAATTATCATTATTTTCTTCAATTTTCGATTGTTTCTATAATTTATTAATTATTTTACTTACTTTCAAATTATTAATTATTATTTATCATTCTGCAATGATTTTCTTTTATTACAAAAATATGTTGTAATTTTTTCATTTTCAATTATTTTTCGCAAATTAGAATTATTTTTTTCATTTTTTTAATCATTTAGATTACTTTGCAAATACTTTTCTCGAATTTTTCATTATTTTCATTTGTCTTGAATTAATTCCCTAGATTTTAAAATATTTAAATTTTAATCATTTTCTTCATTTTTAATTATTTTTACCATTTAAACTGTAATTCCTTAATTAGATTCCTAAATTTTCAATTATTTATATAATTTTTTAATTACATTTTCAATTTTTATTTTCTTTTATTATTTTGCAATTATTTTCTCCACCTATTAATTAAATATATTTCCTAAATTTTCATTAATTATCTGAAATCTAAGTTATTGTATCCACTTTTCAGTGTTTTAATCATTTTTCAATTATTTTTCTCAAATTTCAATCCAGCCAAAAAAAGGTGTTTCAAAATAAAAACAATCGTATTCGTAACAAAATATTTATTATAGAGTTTTCTCGGAACTTTAAAATTTTTAGATTTTGAATAATTCAAGCCACTGACAAAGTTTCTGATTTCATAACTATTGTCTTGTGTTATCCCGTTTTTCGAAAGCATTGTGAAACAACTCTAAGCGTGTGTAAAGCACGAGAGCCTTTTCAAGTTGTTTTTCTCGTCTCTCTCACGTTTTCTGCACTAGTGAAAAATTGAGGACAGAAGAGCAGTAAGGGGAAAGGTCAAGGGGCAGAAAAACTACCTCGAAAGTTATAATTGTCCCTCACGAATTTTTTACCGTTGCGATGTCTCGCCTCTTAGTTAAATTTTCCATTTTAGCCTGATTCACTGTCGTTTTAATTATTTTTGTAAATATAAATATAAATATAATATATAAATATAAATATTAACAATATTTATATTAATATTATAAAAATTTAGAATATTTACATTTACAAAAATAATATTGTAATATATTGTAAATATATTTTTGTAAATGTTATCATTTAAATCAATTAGGTAGTAATTTCCTATTTTGTGTTTTTTTTTAATATCGTATTTATTTCAATTGACTATTTTTTCAATTTTAACATATATAGGTTAATTTTTTTCGATGAAAAAATAAAAGGGAAATTAACGGAAGGTCAGTTGAATGTGTCAAGTGTTTTTTCGTGGATAATCTTAATCTAGTGACAAAACGATGAAAGTCGGCGAGTTTTAGGTGTTGCAGAGGCGGAAGACAGAAGGTTGATGGTGTCAAGGAGAAAGGCGAGAAGCACTCAAGATATTGGCTACTTACATTTAGCCTGTCGACGGCCCGTGACTGAGTGCTACTAACATCCATTCTTCTAATTTCTCATCCGAGAAAATTCCTGACCTCTAATAATGTGCCAAGATGCAGTTTTTAAAATAATACACAATTTTTTTTAATTAATGACTTTTCACCTCTTTTTTCTAAAGGATCGATCAGGTAACTTATACCGAATTTTATATTTGTGATTTAAGCTTCATAAAATAGATGTTCCGGATTCCATATCTCGGATTCCAGATTCGACATTCCAAATTCCAGATTAAAAACTCCATATTTCAGACTAAACGTTCCAGATTTCACATCAGAGATTCCACATTCCAAATTTTAGATTTCACATTCACGTTTCAGATTTTAAAATGTGGGGTATGAAATCTGAAATCTGGAATTTGGAATTTGAAGTTTGTAATTTGGAATTTGGAACATGGGATATAGATTTCGGAATTTGGAATTATAAATCTAGAATTCGAAATCTTACTTTAAAAACCGGCAGTTCGTTTCAAGTAGGAAAAACAGTGTATACTCAGACCAGTGAACAAAATAAACACTGTGATAACAACCAGACTATTTCAAGTAGTACAAACAGTGAATAGTCAGACCGGTATAAAAAATAGACACTCTAAGAACATGCAAACAATTTCAAGTAGTATAAACAGTGAATAGTCAGATCAGTGTGCAAAATAGACACAGTGATAACAGACAGACCGTTTCCAGTAGTACAAACAGTGAATAGTCAGACCGATACACAAAGTAGACATTCTAAGAACATGCAAACAATTTCAAGTAGTATAAACAGTGAATAGTCAGACCAGTGTGCAAAATAGACACAGTGATAACAGTCAGGCCGTTTCAAGTAGTACAAACGGCGAATACAGACAAGTGTACAAAATAGACACTCTGAGAATGACCAAACCCAGTAGCGTAACTATTAAGGGTCCCTTAAGCTCATGAGGCCCTCAGTCAACCCTAATAAACCTTTTTTTTTTTGGGACAAAATTTATAAAATTTTAGATTTAAAAAAATTGCAAAAATAATTAAAATTAAACAAAATGATTGCAAATTTTTTTCAATTAATTGAAAAAGAATGAAATCAATTAAAAATTGGGGAAAGTATTATAAAAAATCATAGAAATATTTTAAAAACAAAGTAAATAATTTCAATTTTAGAAAATGACTTAATAATCTTAAATATAAATTGAAAAAAATTGGATAATGAAAAAATTGGGACTATAATAGAAAATTGAAAAAAAATTATTGAAAAATGAGATTTGTAATAGAAAATTGAAAAAAATAATTAAAATTTGAAAAAATAATGGAAAATTAAAGAAATTAAAGTTAACAAGATAAACATAATTTAAAATTGAAGAGAATAATTTTTAATTAAACAAAAATAATTAACAACCTTTTGGAAATTACGAAAAAGATCAAAAGTAATTGAGAATTGAAGAAAATAATATACAAAATCATATAAATAATTGAAAATTAACTAAAATAATTGAAATCTCAGATAAAGAGTTTAAAAAATTTAGAAATTAAAAAGGAAATGAAAAAAATTAAAAATTGAAGGATAAAAATTTTGGAAAATAATTGAAAAATTATGTTACAATTTGAAGCTGAAGGAATTTAATTGAAATATGATAGAAACAATAAAAAGCTGTAAAAACTAAATCACATTTAAGTGAAATAAATGAAAAAAATTTCAGAAGTTTGTAATAAATTAAAAAAAAATTGAACTTTGCGAAAAATAAATGAAAATCTTAGAAATTGACTGAAAAAAAATTAAGAATGACTAAAAAGAAAAGAAAAAAATTGAAAAAGGCTAAAAATAAATTAAATTTATGATAATTCATAACAAAAATTTGGAAATTTTGAGAATACATGGAAATAATTAAAAATTGAAGGAAATAATTGAAATTTTAGAAAAATAGTTAAAAAATCTAGAAAATGTGATTAAAAATTAACAATTGAGAAAAATATTTGAATAATGATAAAATGAATTCAAAATTAACAAAAATACTTGAAATATACTGAAAATAATATAAATATAAAATATTAAAAACAGTAAATAAAATTTGAGAGAAATAATTAAAAATATTACATAATTTTGCTTAAAAAAATAAAAAAATAATTGAAATTTGAGAAAACTACATGAAGATCTTAGAAATAAATTGAAAAAAATTAAAATAACTAAATATTGGAAGAAGGAATTGAGGAAAGCTTAAAATAAATGAAATTTACGGTAATTAATAACAAAAATTTGGAAATTTTGAAAATACATGGAAATAATTAAAAATTAAAGGAAATACCTAAAATTTTAGAAAAATACTTAAAAAAATTCAGAAACTGAGAAAAAAAATTAACAATTGAGAAAAATAATTGAAAAATGATAAAATTAATTCAAAATTAATAAAAATAATTTAAATATAAAAGATTGAAAACAGTAAATAAAATTTGAGGGAAATAATTGAAAAAATTACCTAATTTTGTTTAAAAAAAAAATAATTGAAATTTTAGAAAAATATTTAAAAATTTTAGAAAATTAGAATAATAATTAACAATCGTCGAAAATAATTAAAAAATGATAAAATTAATTCAAAATTGAGAAAAATAATTGAAATATGAAGGAAATAATATTTAAATATCAAACATTGAAAACAGTAAATAAACTTTGAGATTAATTATATTAAAAGAGTAAAAATAACTAAAAATCGGAGAAAATAGTATGAAATTACAGACTTTGATTTTAAGCAAAAGAAAATAATTGAAAAATCGTTTAAAAATTGAAAATTGAAGACAATAATCTAAGTTTGAGATGATAACTCTGTGGCTGAAAGGCATAACATCATAACTAACATTTTATCGAATTTGAGATAACATCAGATTTAAGTTAATTTAGTAATGCTTTTTAAAGTTTCATAACAGTAAAGTGATTTAAATGTTTATTTACGTAGAAAATAATTAATAACACAACAGCATAACTGCATTCAAATCGAAAAAAAGATTTGATATTCTTTTTTAAAGCTTTTATATTTTATTAAAATTGATAAAAAGATGTAAAAACTACACTAGAAAATAGGATACAATGCCAAACACCAAAAATATTGGTTGATTTTTCGATTTTACAAAACCAAGAAAATAAACAAAAACAGGTTTTTCTCAAAACTATGAAAATGCAGTTATGTTATTCTGCCTTTCAGCCACAGAACTAAAAATTTAGAAAATTAATTAAAAAAGAATAAAAATATTAAAAGATGGAGAAAATAATTGCAAAATGGCAAAAATGATGGTCAATTAACAAAAGCAATTTAGATTTGCTATGAATAATATACAATTAAGGAATAAATAATAATTAAATTAATTTAATGTCAAGGCAAAAATAATTAAAATTGAAAACTAAACAAAATAATTGATATTTGAGGAAAGTAAATTTAAGATTTAGGGAAAGAATTAAAAAACAAATTAAATAATTAAGAATTGTTGAAAACAGTTTAAAAATGATAAAAATAGTACAATATTGTATTTTAAGTAATTGAAATCATAATAGAAAAGAATTATTGAAAAATTAAAATGATTATAAATTAAATTTAAGATAAATAATTTAAAATTGACGATAATAATTACAATTTTGAAAAAAATAATTGATAATGCTTCCTATATGAGAAAAAAAAAACAAAAAGTTTAATCGAAATTTAGGAAAATAATTGAAAAATGGTAAAAACAATGAAAAATATAAAGAAAGTCATTGATATTTAAAGAATTAATTGAAATTAGTGATAAACAATTGGAAATTTAGAAAATTAATAAAAAAATAATTAAAAATTGGAGAAAACATTTGCAAAATAATGAAAATATTTGATAAATTGAATAAAATAATTTAAATTTTAGGTAAATAATTGAAATTTGAAGAAAATAATTGAAATTAAAGAAAAATAAGTAATAATACTCCCTATATGAGAAAGCAAAATAAAAAAATTTATTTAAAATTAAAGAAAATAATAAAAAAATGGAAAAAAACAATTAGCATTGAAGAAAGTAATTAGTATTTAAAGAATTAATTGAAATTTGAGATAAATAATTGGAAATTTGGATAATGCATTAAAAATAAAATTTAAATTCCAGATAACATTTGAAACATAATTAAAAATTTTTCGACAACGAGTGCAAAATAATGAAAATATTTAAATATTCAAAGGAATAATTAAAATCTGAGATAAATAATTAAAAATTGAAGAAAATAATTCAAATTTTGAAAAAAGTCATAAAATTACAAAATAAATTTGAAATTGAAGAATGTAATAAATTTTAATTAAAAAGAAAATTAAAAAAATCGCAAAAATCGTTTAAAAATTGAAATTTGAAGACAATAATCTAAGTTTCAGATATAAACTTAAAGTTTAAGAATTTAATTGAAAAATAATAAAAATAATAAAAGATGGAGAAAATATTTGCAAACTAATAAATAAACTTAAAAATTGAACAAAATATTTGAATATTGAGATATATTTTTACAAGTTCAGTTAATTTACTTCAGAAATTATGAAAATGATTAAAAATTGAAAATAATAATAATTGCAAAATGACAAAAGTAATGGTAAATTAAAAGAATTAGATTAAATTTGCGATGAATAATATAAACTTAAGGAATAAATAAAAATTAAATTAATTTAATATCAAGGCAAAAATAATTAAAATTGAAAAAGTGATTGAGAAAACTAAACAAAGTTATTAATATTTGAGGAAGGTAAATTTAAGATTTTGGGAAAGAATTAAAAACAAATTATGTTATTAGGAATTGTTAAAAACAGTTTAAAAATGATAAAAATAGTACAAAATTGTATTTTTTTAAAAGGTGATACATGATTTAAATTTTTAAAAGATAAAAACATCTAGCGACAAAAAGGTGTGGACAGAAATAATGAATTAAACTTATAAATTATTATTTATAATTAGAGCACCTTCTTTCATTTTGCCCCAGGGCCCTTGCTTTCCCAGTTACGCTACTATCCAGACCGTTTCAAGAAGTAGAAACAGCGAATAGTCAGACAAGAGTACAAAATAGAAACTCTAAGAATAGCCAGACCGTTTAAAGTAGTACAATCCGTGAATAGTCAGACCAGAGTTCAAAATAGAAACTCTAAGAATAGCCAGACCGTTTTAAGTAGTGCAAACAGTGAATGGTCAGACCAGAGTACAAATTAGACACTTTGATAATAACCAGACCGTTTCAAGTAGTATAAACAGTGAATAGTCAGACAAGTGTATAAAATAGACACTCTAGAAATAGTCAGACCGTTCTAAGTAGTTCAAACAGTGAATAGTCAGATCTTGCCAAGTAGAATATTCAGAAACGGTCAGACACGCTAGAACGAAAGTTGAAGCAACTTGCCGTTCGGTAACAAGAGTTTTATGGTGTTTCTTTCCGCAGCAGTATTCGCATGTTCCAGCAAATGGGAACAACGGAGATAATTTTATTTACTCGCTTTGGGTCATCTTGTTTCACGAGAGTAGGGACGAGAGACAATATAGACATTGTACCACCCACTTCCGTTCATCTTGATGAGATATACTCTCTTTTACGATTCATAGTCTACCTCGCATTAATCAGGAAACCGTAAAGACGACGGTGATTACTTTTTTACGAGCGCAACGATTTGTCCCGCTCTTATAAATACCAAATAAAAATTCTCAAATGAATTTTATTCAACTTTAAACTTCCTCCCGTTGAGAATAAATGCATTGTAATGGAAATTCAGAAGTTTTTTAAATTTTCTTCATTCCACTTTGTTCGATTCAGGCAATTAATCATTATTTGAAATAAGAGTTATTAATATAATTTTTATTATTATTATTACTATTATTATTATTATTTTTTTATAATTTTTTTTTTTCAAGATTATAAATCAGAAAGCAGTAAATTATGATTTCTTAAGAATGCAAATACGAGGAGAAAGGTTTCGTGAACAATAAAGAAGCAAAGTTTACCGCAAACAATTCACTTTTATTAAATTATTAAAACTTTGCTGGATTCCGTTAAGAAGAATCGTAAGAAGTGAAAAGTTATGAATAATGTATTTCAGTGGAAAATTGAGTCAAGTCAGCAAGACAGCGAAAGAACCAAACACCCTGTATTTACTTTGTGTTCGCTCAAAACAGTTGCGACAGATCGTGAGCAAATATTTACATCGACCGAACCGAAAGCTGACAGAAATAATGACACTTTTCCTCCGCTTTACACACTTTCGTGTATATAAGCATTTAAAAAAAAAAAAAAAAAAAAAAAAAGTAATACATTTCACATTCATCTCTGGACAAGTTCCTTTGCCAAACAATGCGAATTTATTTTCCCCTGAATATTACAATTAATAAAAAAAAAAAATAAAAAAAAATAATAAAAGGTAACTTACACACGTGCATATGACTCGGTGCGACAATTTTAATTCCAATTTCGAGCATAAATCCGGGCTAGCGTTTACCACAGCCGCGAAATCATAAAACTCGCGACGTCGTAAATTTAATATGAAACTTCCATAAAGCATAAACATAAACCGTGTTCTGGGGTTGGAGGGGTGGGGGGAGTTTTAGGAGAGGACCGTGGCAAGGGAGATGAAGGGTTGGGACCGAGGTAGTAACTGACAACAGCAGACTAGAAAACCTGCCTCGAAACCCTGTACGAACAGAATTTCTGTTGAGAGAAGCTTGCAGTGAAAACTCGAGAATACGATTCATCTGATGGATTAAAAAGTCGTCGAGATTATAAAAATTCAATAAAAATTGATAAAATTTAAATTAGATGTAGGCGATTTGTTTTTGCAGATTTTGTTATCGAGAATTATAAATACTATAATAATAAAATATTTTAGGGACCTCCCCCCCCCCCCTCAGCCCTCGTGTCCAATCGTGGACTTTTTACGAAACCTTCTCTAGGAGGAAGCAACATCTATAAAATTAATTGACAAATAAAAATTCAAGAAAATAATTAAAAATTATAATAATAATGGAAAACTAAAAAAAATAATTACCCTTTGAGAAAAATAAGTGATAAAAGTATAAAATATACTTAAAATTAAAAAAACATAATAAAATAATTGAAATCTCAGATAAATAGTTTAAAAAATTTGGAAATTAAAATGGAGATGAAAAAAATTGAAAATTGAAGGATAAAAATTTTGGAAAATAATTGAAAAATGATGTTACAATTTGAAGCTGGAGGAATTTAATTGAAATATGATACAAACAATAAAAAGCTGTAAAAAATAAATCACATTTAAGTGAAATAAATGAAAGAAATTACAGAAGTTTGTAATAAATAAAAAAAAAATTGAACTTTGCGAAATATACATGAAAATCTTACAAATTGACTAAAAAAATTAAGAATGACTAAAAAGAAGAGAAAAGAATTGAAACATGCTAAAAATAAATTAAATTTACGATAATTAATAACAAAAATTTGGAAATTTTGAGAATACATGGAAATAATTAAAAATTGAAGGAAATAATTGAAATTTTAGAAAAATACTTAAAAAATTCAGAAACTGAGAAAAAAAATTAACAATTGAGAAAAATAATTGAAAAATGATAAAATTAATTCAAAATTAATAAAAATAATTTAAATATAAAAGATAGAAAACAGTAAATAAAATTTGAGGGAAATAATTTAAAAAATTACCTAATTTTGTTAAAAAAAAAAAAATAATTGAAATTTTAGAAAAATATTTAAAAATTTTAGAAAATTAGAATAATAATTAACAATTGTCGAAAATAATTACAAAATGATAAAATTAATTCAAAATTGAGGAAAATAATTGAAATATGAAGGAAATAATATTTAAATATCAAACATTAAAAACAGTAAATAAACTTTGAGATTAATTATATCAAAAGAGTAAAAATAACTAAAAATCGGAGAAAATAGTATGAAATTACAGACTTTGATTTTAAGCAAAAGAAAATAATTGAAAAATCGTTTAAAAATTGAAAATTGAAGACAATAATCTAAGTTTGAGATGATAACTCTGTGGCTGAAAGGCATAACATCATAACTAACATTTTATCGAATTTGAGATAACATCAGATTTGAGTTAATTTAGTAATGCTTTTTAAAGTTTCATAACAGTAAAGTGATTTAAATGTTTATTTACGTAGAAAATAATTAATAACACAACAGCATAACTGCATTCAAATCGAAAAAAAGATTTGATATTCTTTTTTAAAGCTTTTATATTTTATTAAAATTGATAAAAAGATGTAAAAACTACACTAGAAAATAGGATACAATGCCAAACACCAAAAATATTGGTTGATTTTTCGATTTTACAAAACCAAGAAAATAAACAAAAACAGGTTTTTCTCAAAACTATGAAAATGCAGTTATGTTATTCTGCCTTTCAGCCACAGAACTAAAAATTTAGAAAATTAATTAAAAAAGAGTAAAAATATTAAAAGATGGAGAAAATAATTGCAAAATGACAAAAATGATGGTCAATTAACAAAAGCAATTTAGATTTGCGATGAATAATATACAATTAAGGAATAAATAATAATTAAATTAATTTAATGTCAAGGCAAAAATAATTAAAATTGAAAACTAAACAAAATAATTGATATTTGAGGAAAGTAAATTTAAGATTTAGGGAAAGAATTAAAAAACAAATTAAATAATTAAGAATTGTTGAAAACAGTTTAAAAATGATAAAAATAGTACAATATTGTATTTTAAGTAATTGAAATCATAATAGAAAAGAATTATTGAAAAATTAAAATGATTATAAATTAAATTTAAGATAAATAATTTAAAATTGACGATAATAATTACAATTTTGAAAAAAATAATTGATAATGCTTCCTATATGAGAAAAAAAAAACAAAAAGTTTAATCGAAATTTAGGAAAATAATTGAAAAATGGTAAAAACAATGAAAAATATAAAGAAAGTCATTGATATTTAAAGAATTAATTGAAATTAGTGATAAACAATTGGAAATTTAGAAAATTAATAAAAAAATAATTAAAAATTGGAGAAAACATTTGCAAAATAATGAAAATATTTGATAAATTGAATAAAATAATTTAAATTTCAGGTAAATTATTGAAATTTGAAGAAAATAATTGAAATTAAAGAAAAATAAGTAATAATACTCCCTATATGAGAAAGCAAAATAAAAAAATTTATTTAAAATTAAAGAAAATAATAAAAAAATGTAAAAAACAATTAGCATTGAAGAAAGTAATTAGTATTTAAAGAATTAATTGAAATTTGAGATAAATAATTGGAAATTTGGATAATGCATTAAAAATAAAATTTAAATTCCAGATAACATTTGAAACATAATTTACAATTTTTCGACAACGAGTGCAAAATAATGAAAATATTTAAATATTCAAAGGAATAATTAAAATCTGAGATAAATAATTAAAAATTGAAGAAAATAATTCAAATTTTGAAAAAAGTCATAAAATTACAAAATAAATTTGAAATTGAAGAATGTAATAAATTTTAATTAAAAAGAAAATTAAAAAAATCGCAAAAATAATTGAAAACTGATGAAAAGGTTTATTAAAATTTATGAGAAATAATTGAAATTTTTGAAAATTACATCAAAAGAGTGAAAATAATTAAAAATCGGAAAAATAGTATAAAATTACAGAAGTTGATTTTAAGCGAAAGCAAATAATTGACAAATCGTTTAAAAATTGAAATTTGAAGACAATAATCTAAGTTTCAGATATAAACTTAAAGTTTAAGAATTTAATTGAAAAATAATAAAAATAATAAAAGATGGAGAAAATATTTGCAAACTAATAAATAAACTTAAAAATTGAACAAAATATTTGAATATTGAGATAAATTTTTACAAGTTCAGTAAATTAATTCAGAAATTATAAAAATGATTAAAAATTGAAAATAATAATAATTGCAAAATGACAAAAGTAATGGTAACCTGCCTCGAAACCCTGTACGAACAGAATTTCTGTTGAGAGAAGCTTGCAGTGAAAACTCGAGAATACGATTCATCTGATGGATTAAAAAATCGTCTAGATTATGAAAATTCAATAAAAGTGATAAAATTTAAATTAGATGTAGGCGATTTGTTTTTGCAGATTTTGTTATCGAGAATTATAAATACTATAATAATAAAATATTTTAGGGACCTCCCCCCCCCCTCAGCCCTCGTGTCCAATCGTGGACTTTTTACGAAACCTTCTCTAGGAGGAAGCAACATCTATAAAATTAATTGACAAATAAAAATTCAAGAAAATAATTAAAAATTATAATAATAATGGAAAACTAAAAAAAATAATTACCCTTTGAGAAAAATAAGTGATTAAAGTATAAAATATACTTAAAATTAAAAAAACATAATAAAATAATTGAAATCTCAGATAAATAGTTTAAAAAATTTGGAAATTAAAATGGAGATGAAAAAAATTGAAAATTGAAGGATAAAAATTTTGGAAAATAATTGAAAAATGATGTTACAATTTGAAGCTGGAGGAATTTAATTGAAATATGATACAAACAATAAAAAGCTGTAAAAAATAAATCACATTTAAGTGAAATAAATGAAAAAAATTACAGAAGTTTGTAATAAATAAAAAAAAAAAATTGAACTTTGCGAAATATACATGAAAATCTTACAAATTGACTAAAAAAAATTCAGAATGACTAAATAGAAGAGAAAAGAATTGAAGAATGCTAAAAATAAATTAAATTTACGATAATTAATAACAAAAATTTGGAAATTTTGAGAATACATGGAAATAATTAAAAATTGAAGGAAATAATTGAAATTTTAGAAAAATACTTAAAAAATTCAGAAACTGAGAAAAAAAATTAACAATTGAGAAAAATAATTGAAAAATGATAAAATTAATTCAAAATTAATAAAAATAATTTAAATATAAAAGATAGAAAACAGTAAATAAAATTTGAGGGAAATAATTGAAAGGATAGAAATAACTTAAAATTGGAGAAAGGAATTGAGGACAGCTAAAAATAAATAAAATTTACGATAATGAATAAAAAAATTTGGAAATTATGACAACAAATTAAAATAATTAAAAATCGAATAAAATAATTGAAATTCTAGAAAGATATTTAAAAAATTAAAATAATAATTAACAATCGGCGAAAATAATTAAAAAATGATAAAATTAATTCAAAATTGAGAAAAATAATTGAAATATGAAGAAAATAATATTTAAACATGAAACATTAAAAACAGTAAATAAACTTTGAGACAAATAATTGAAAAAATCATAAAATATATGTGTACAAAAAGAAAATAAGTACAAAATTACTTAAAATTTTTAATTAAAGAGAATAATTAAAAAAAATCGAAGAAATAATTGAAAATTGGTGAAAAGGCTTATTTAAATTTGAGATGAATAATTGAAATTTTTTATATTTATATCAAAAGAGTAAAAATAACTAGAAATCGGAGAAAATAGTATGAAATTACAGAATTTGATTTTAAGCAAAAGAAAATAATTGAAAAATCGTATAAAAACTGAAAATTGAAGACAATAATCTAAGTTTGAGAAGATAACTAAAAATTTAGGAAATTAATTAAAAAAGAATAAAAATATTAAAAGATGGAGAAAATAATTGCAAAATGACAAAAATGATGGTCAATTAACAAAAGTAATTTAGATTTGCGATGAATAATATACAATTAAGGAATACATAATAATTAAATTGATTTAATGTCAAGGCAAAAATAATTAAAATTGAAAATGTTATTGAGAAAACTAAAAAAAATAATTGATATTTGAGGTAAGTAAATTACTGTACGAACAGAATTTCTGTTGAGAGAAGCTTGCAGTGAAAACTCGAGAATACGATTCATCTGATGGATTAAAAAATCGTCTAGATTATGAAAATTCAATAAAAGTGATAAAATTTAAATTAGATGTAGGCGATTTGTTTTTGCAGATTTTGTTATCGAGAATTATAAATACTATAATAATAAAATATTTTAGGGACCTCCCCCCCCCCCTCAGCCCTCGTGTCCAATCGTGGACTTTTTACGAAACCTTCTCTAGGAGGAAGCAACATCTATAAAATTAATTGACAAATAAAAATTCAAGAAAATAATTAAAAATTATAATAATAATGGAAAACTAAAAAAAATAATTACCCTTTGAGAAAAATAAGTGATTAAAGTATAAAATATACTTAAAATTAAAAAAACATAATAAAATAATTGAAATCTCAGATAAATAGTTTAAAAAATTTGGAAATTAAAATGGAGATGAAAAAAATTGAAAATTGAAGGATAAAAATTTTGGAAAATAATTGAAAAATGATGTTACAATTTGAAGCTGGAGGAATTTAATTGAAATATGATACAAACAATAAAAAGCTGTAAAAAATAAATCACATTTAAGTGAAATAAATGAAAAAAATTACAGAAGTTTGTAATAAATAAAAAAAAAAAATTGAACTTTGCGAAATATACATGAAAATCTTACAAATTGACTAAAAAAAATTCAGAATGACTAAATAGAAGAGAAAAGAATTGAAGAATGCTAAAAATAAATTAAATTTACGATAATTAATAACAAAAATTTGGAAATTTTGAGAATACATGGAAATAATTAAAAATTGAAGGAAATAATTGAAATTTTAGAAAAATACTTAAAAAATTCAGAAACTGAGAAAAAAAATTAACAATTGAGAAAAATAATTGAAAAATGATAAAATTAATTCAAAATTAATAAAAATAATTTAAATATAAAAGATAGAAAACAGTAAATAAAATTTGAGGGAAATAATTGAAAGGATAGAAATAACTTAAAATTGGAGAAAGGAATTGAGGACAGCTAAAAATAAATAAAATTTACGATAATGAATAAAAAAATTTGGAAATTATGACAACAAATTAAAATAATTAAAAATCGAATAAAATAATTGAAATTCTAGAAAGATATTTAAAAAATTAAAATAATAATTAACAATCGGCGAAAATAATTAAAAAATGATAAAATTAATTCAAAATTGAGAAAAATAATTGAAATATGAAGAAAATAATATTTAAACATGAAACATTAAAAACAGTAAATAAACTTTGAGACAAATAATTGAAAAAATCATAAAATATATGTGTACAAAAAGAAAATAAGTACAAAATTACTTAAAATTTTTAATTAAAGAGAATAATTAAAAAAAATCGAAGAAATAATTGAAAATTGGTGAAAAGGCTTATTTAAATTTGAGATGAATAATTGAAATTTTTTATATTTATATCAAAAGAGTAAAAATAACTAGAAATCGGAGAAAATAGTATGAAATTACAGAATTTGATTTTAAGCAAAAGAAAATAATTGAAAAATCGTATAAAAACTGAAAATTGAAGACAATAATCTAAGTTTGAGAAGATAACTAAAAATTTAGGAAATTAATTAAAAAAGAATAAACATATTAAAAGATGGAGAAAATAATTGCAAAATGACAAAAATGATGGTCAATTAACAAAAGTAATTTAGATTTGCGATGAATAATATACAATTAAGGAATACATAATAATTAAATTGATTTAATGTCAAGGCAAAAATAATTAAAATTGAAAATGTTATTGAGAAAACTAAAAAAAATAATTGATATTTGAGGTAAGTAAATTACTGTACGAACAGAATTTCTGTTGAGAGAAGCTTGCAGTGAAAACTCGAGAATACGATTCATCTGATGGATTAAAAAATCGTCTAGATTATGAAAATTCAATAAAAGTGATAAAATTTAAATTAGATGTAGGCGATTTGTTTTTGCAGATTTTGTTATCGAGAATTATAAATACTATAGTAATAAAATATTTTAGGGACCCCCCCCCCTCAGCCCTCGTGTCCAATCGTGGACTTTTTACGAAACCTTCTCTAGGAGGAAGCAACATCTATAAAATTAATTGACAAATAAAAATTCAAGAAAATAATTAAAAATTATAATAATAATGGAAAACTAAAAAAAATAATTACCCTTTGAGAAAAATAAGTGATTAAAGTATAAAATATACTTAAAATTAAAAAATTATAATAAAATAATTGAAATCTCAGATAAATAGTTTAAAAAATTTGGAAATTAAAATGGAGATGAAAAAAATTGAAAATTGAAGGATAAAAATTTTGGAAAATAATTGAAAAATGATGTTACAATTTGAAGCTGGAGGAATTTAATTGAAATATGATACAAACAATGAAAAGCTGTAAAAAATAAATCACATTTAAGTGAAATAAATGAAAAAAATTACAGAAGTTTGTAATAAATAAAAAAAAAAATTGAACTTTGCGAAATATACATGAAAATCTTACAAATTGACTAAAAAAAATTAAGAATGACTAAAAAGAAGAGAAAAGAATTGAAGAATGCTAAAAATAAATTAAATTTACGATAATTAATAACAAAAATTTGGAAATTTTGAGAATACATGGAAATAATTAATAATTGAAGGAAATAATTGAAATTTTAGAAAAATACTTAAAAAATTCAGAAACTGAGTAAAAAATTAACAATTGAGAAAAATAATTGAAAAATGATAAAATTAATTCAAAATTAATAAAAATAATTTAAATATAAAAGATAGAAAACAGTAAACAAAATTTGAGGGAAATAATTGAAAAGAATAAAAATAACTTAAAATTGAAGAAAGGAATTGAGGACAGCTAAAAATAAATAAAATTTACGATAATGAATAAAAAAATTTGGAAATTATGACAACAAATTAAAATAATTAAAAATCAAAGAAAATAATTGAAATTTTAGAAAGATATATAAAAATTTTAGAAAATTAAAATAATAATTAACAATCGGCGAAAATAATTAAAAAATGATAAAATTAATTCAAAATTGAGAAAAATAATAGAAATATGAAGAAAATAATTTTTAAACATGAAACATTAAAAACAGTAAATAAACTTTGAGACAAATAATTGAAAAAATCATAAAATATATGTGTACAAAAAGAAAATAAGTACAAAATTACTTAAAATTTTTAATTAAAGAGAATAATTTAAAAAAATCGAAGAAATAATTGAAAATTGGTGAAAAGGCTTATTAAAATTTGAGATGAATAATTGAAATTTTTTATATTTATATCAAAAGAGTAAAAATAACTAGAAATCGGAGAAAATAGTATGAAATTACAGAATTTGATTTTAAGCAAAAGAAAATAATTGAAAAATCGTTTAAAAACTGAAAATTGAAGACAATAATCTAAGTTTGAGATGATAACTAAAAATTTAGGAAATTAATTAAAAAAGAATAAAAATATTAAAAGATGGAGAAAATAATTGCAAAATGACAAAAATGATGGTCAATTAACAAAAGTAATTTAGATTTGCGATGAATAATATACAATTAAGGAATACATAATAATTAGATTGATTTAATGTCAAGGCAAAAATAATTAAAATTGAAAATGTTATTGAGAAAACTAAAAAAAATAATTGATATTTGAGGTAAGTAAATTACTGTACGAACAGAATTTCTGTTGAGAGAAGCTTGCAGTGAAAACTCGAGAATACGATTCATCTGATGGATTAAAAAGTCGTCGAGATTATAAAAATTCAATAAAAATTGATAAAATTTAAATTAGATGTAGGCGATTTGTTTTTGCAGATTTTGATATCGAGAATTATAAATACTATAATAATAAAATATTTTAGGGACCTCCCCCCCCCCCCCTCAGCCCTCGTGTCCAATCGTGGACTTTTTACGAAACCTTCTCTAGGAGGAAGCAACATCTATAAAATTAATTGACAAATAAAAATTCAAGAAAATAATTAAAAATTATAATAATAATGGAAAACTAAAAAAAAATAATTACACTTTGAGAAAAATAAGTGATTAAAGTATAAAATATACTTAAAATTAAAAAAACATAATAAAATAATTGAAATCTCTGATAAATAGTTTAAAAAATTTGGAAATTAAAATGGAGATGAAAAAAATTGAAAATTGAAGGATAAAAATTTTGGAAAATAATTGAAAAATGATGTTACAATTTGAAGCTGGAGGAATTTAATTGAAATATGATACAAACAATAAAAAGCTGTAAAAAATAAATCACATTTAAGTGAAATAAATGAAAAAAATTACAGAAGTTTGTAATAAATAAAAAAAAAAATTGAACTTTGCGAAATATACATGAAAATCTTACAAATTGACTAAAAAAAATTAAGAATGACTAAAAAGAAGAGAAAAGAATTAAAGAATGCTAAAAATAAATTAAATTTACGATAATTAATAACAAAAATTTGGAAATTTTGAGAATACATGGAAATAATTAAAAATTGAAGGAAATAATTGAAATTTTAGAAAAATACTTAAAAAATTCAGAAACTGAGAAAAAAAATTAACAATTGAGAAAAATAATTGAAAAATGATAAAATTAATTCAAAATTAATAAAAATAATTTAAATATAAAAGATAGAAAACAGTAAATAAAATTTGAGGGAAATAATTGAAAGGATAGAAATAACTTAAAATTGGAGAAAGGAATTGAGGACAGCTAAAAATAAATAAAATTTACGATAATGAATAAAAAAATTTGGAAATTATGACAACAAATTAAAATAATTAAAAATCGAAAAAAATAATTGAAATTCTAGAAAGATATTTAAAAATTTTAAAAAATTAAAATAATATTTAACAATCGGCGAAAATAATTAAAAAATGATAAAATTAATTCAAAATTGAGAAAAATAATTGAAATATGAAGAAAATAATATTTAAACATGAAACATTAAAAACAGTAAATAAACTTTGAGACAAATAATTGAAAAAATCATAAAATATATGTGTACAAAAAGAAAATAAGTACAAAATTACTTAAAATTTTTAATTAAAGAGAATAATTAAAAAAAATCGAAGAAATAATTGAAAATTGGTGAAAAGGCTTATTAAAATTTGAGATGAATAATTGAAATTTTTTATATTTATATCAAAAGAGTAAAAATAACTAGAAATCGGAGAAAATAGTATGAAATTACAGAATTTGATTTTAAGCAAAAGAAAATAATTGAAAAATCGTTTAAAAACTGAAAATTGAAGACAATAATCTAAGTTTGAGATGATAACTAAAAATTTAGGAAATTAATTAAAAAAGAATAAAAATATTAAAAGATGGAGAAAATAATTGCAAAATGACAAAAATGATGGTCAATTAACAAAAGTAATTTAGATTTGCGATGAATAATATACAATTAAGGAATACATAATAAATAAATTTATTTAATGTCAAGGCAAAAATAATTAAAATTGAAAATGTTATTGAGAAAACTAAAAAAAATAATTGATATTTGAGGTAAGTAAATTACTGTACGAACAGAATTTCTGTTGAGAGAAGCTTGCAGTGAAAACTCGAGAATACGATTCATCTGATGGATTAAAAAATCGTCTAGATTATGAAAATTCAATAAAAGTGATAAAATTTTAATTAGATGTAGGCGATTTGTTTTTGCAGATTTTGTTATCGAGAATTATAAATACTATAATAATAAAATATTTTAGGGACCCCCCCCCCTCAGCCCTCGTGTCCAATCGTGAACTTTTTACGAAACCTTCTCTAGGAGGAAGCAACATCTATAAAATTGATTGAAAAATAAAAATTCTAGAAAATAATTAAAAGTTATAATAATAATGGAAAACCGAAAAAAATAATTACACTTTGAGAAAAATAAGTGATAAAAGTATAAAATATACTTAAAATTAAAAAAACATAATTAAAAAATGATAAAGGCAATAGAAAATTGAAGTAAATAAGTAAAAATTGCGATAAATATTTAGAAAATTTCGAAAATTAATTGAATAACAATTAAAATCTTTAAAATTTGGAGAAAATGAAAAATAATTTGAGATCAAAATTTAGAAAATTTCGAAAATTAATTAAAAAACAATTAAAATCTTTAAGATTTAGAGAAAATGAAAAATGATGAAAATAATTGAACAATGGAAATAATTATAAATTAAATTTAAGATAAATAATTTAAAATTGGAAGAAATAATTACAACTTTAAAAAAAAAGGAATAATACTTCCCATATGAATAAGAAAAATCAAAAAGTTTAATCCAAATTAAAAAAAATAATTGAAAAATGGTAAAAAAAATGAAAAATATAAACAAAGTAATTGATATTTAAAGAATTAATTGAAATTAGTGATAAACAATTAAAAATTTAGGAAATTATTAAAAAAATTAATTAAAAATTGGAGTAAACAATTGCAAAATAATAGAAATATTTAAAACATAAATAAAATAATTGAAATTTGAAGAAAAGAATTGAAAAAAATATTTAAAAATTAAAAACAATAATTAAAATCTGAGGTAAATAATTCAAAATTGAAGAAAGTAATTAAAACTTTGAAAAAAGTGATAAAATTACAAAATTAATTTGAAATTGAAAAAAGTAATTGAAATTTGAGAGAAATAATTGGAACTTTTAGAAATTAATAAAAAATCAAAAAAAATATATATAATCGAAATTGTAAGAAGAGTAGTTAAAAATTATAAAAGCAACTGAAAATTGTAGAAAATATTTGCAATTTAAAGAATTTTTTAAAGGTAGGCCAAAATATTAGGTAGTATAATAATAATAGTTACAAATAGAAGAAAATAATTAAAACTTGTAAAAATAATAATTGCAAATTTCCAAAATAATTGAAATATAATAGCACAGTTTGGTAAATTAGTAAAAAAAATAATTAAAATATTGAAAAATTAGAGAAAATAATTTTAAAATGGTAGAAGTAATTAAAAGTCTAAAAAAATAATTAAAATTTCAAAAAAATGTATTTATAATTGATGAAAATAATTAAAAATAAAAAAAATAATTGAAATTTGTGGTAAATAATTGAAAATTCAAGAAAAAAATAGAAAATTAATTTTAAAAATTGAACATTGTTAAAAATTATTGAAATTGGAGATAAATAATTTAAATTTTTAGAAATTAATAAAAAATCAAAAAAGTATAATAGAAATTGTAAGAAGAGTAGTTAAAAAATTATAAAAGTAACTGAAAATTGTAGAAAAAATTTGCAATTTAAAGAATTTTTTAAAGGTAGGGCAAAATAGTAGGTAGTATAATAATAATAGTTAAAAATAGAAGAAAATAATTAAAACTTGTTAAAATAATAAATGCAAATTTCCTAAATTAATTGAAATATAATAGCACAGTTTGGTCAGTTAGTTAAAAAATAATTAAAATTTTGAAAAGTTAGAGAAAATAATTTTAAAATGGTAAAAGTAACTAAAAGTCTAAGAAATAATTAAAATTTCACAAAAATGTATTTATAAAATTACAAAATATATTTGAAATATAAGAAATGAATTAAAAAATAATTTGAAAAATTAAACATTGATAAAAATTATTAAAATATCAGATAAATAATTGTAAATTAAGGTAATTGAATGAAAAATACTTAAAATTCTCACAATTTGGAGACAAGCAGAAAAGAATTAAAAATTGATGAAAATAATTAAAAATAAAAAAAATAATTGAAATTTGTGGAAAAATAATTGAAAATTCAAGAAAATAATAGAAAAATAATTTTAAAAATTGAGCATTGATAAAAAATATTAAATTTTGAGATAAAAATTTAAAAAATTTAGGAAACTCAAAAAAATATTCAGTATAATTTAAAATTTGAAAAAAGAATACCAAAATAGTAAAAATATTTAAACAATAAAAAAAATAATTGAAATTTGAGGTAAATAATTGACAATTGATGAAAATAATTGAAATTTTGAAAAAAGGGATAAATCTGTCCAAGTGGTTTGTGAACGACCCCTCACCATTTTTGGTTTGATTTAAAAAAATGTAATCTTATTAGAAAAATTAGCTTAGATAGTCTACTTTTTGATTCCGTTTGTTATAAAAAAAACTTAAAAACTCTAAAAATGTGTTACGAATTTGATGTCAGTTTTTTTAAAATTTAAAGTAACGGACCTAAAATGTTGGATCAAAAATCCAAAAAATTGAGTTAAACTTAAGAAGTTGACATATTTAAGTCACCATTTTGAATTTCAAAAAACACCTAATTCAAAAAAGCTAATTTGAGAAATTAGCAAAAATTTCTTAAATCTAACCAAAAATGGAGTGACGAGAGGGGAAGGCGCTCCAATTTGAAAAAAATGTCCCTCAAATATTTCATTATTATATTTAAAGTATTCATAATTCTCGATAACAAAATCTGCAAAAACAAATCGCCTATTGTATTATCTAATTTAAATTATATCACTTTTAGTTCATATAGCAAAATTACAGACAAAAAATTAAGTGCTTAATAAGAATATGGATAAATAAATTTACAGTTCGAAGAAAAAGATTGAAATTTAAAAAAACAGAAATCATATTTTGCAAAACTTATAGAAAAATGATGAAAGATATTGAAAATTAATTAATAAATAATTAAATTAATTTAATATTGAAGAAAATAATTAACAATAAAAATGTTTTGTTTGAAAAAATTAAAGGAAATAATTGAATTTAAAAATTAGGGAAAAAATTAAAAAATAATGAAAATGATTAGAAATTAAAGACAATTGTTGAAAAATAATAAAAATAGATGAAAATTGTAGTAAATAATTGAAATAATAGAAAAGAATTGTTAAAAATTAAAGACAATTTTAAATAATTTTAAACTTTTTCTCAAAGCGTTCATTAATTTAATTTTTTATCAATGAAATTTCAAATTAATTTCATTTCAAAGAATTATAATATACCTATAATTGTAATTGTAGTTTTTTATCCCAAATATATTCTGTAATTCTTTTAATTATTTTTTACAATTTTTTTTTCAATTAAAAATTATTTCTATCAATTTTTTTATTACATTTATTTTTCAATTAATTTTCAATTCCTTTTTGTCATTTTAAATTATTTTTTTACAAATTTTTATTAGTTTCTTCAAATTTCAATCATTTTTATCATTTTTCAATTAGTTTTTTGTCATTTTCAATTATTTTTTAAGAAATCCTCTAATTTTTATAACTTACCTCAAATTTAAATTATTTTTTCAATTCATTTACAATCAATTTTTTTAATTTCTAATTATTTTTACTATTCTTCAATTAAAATCCTAAATTTTTAATTATTTATCACATTTTTTAATTATTTTTTCAACTTCAATTTTCTTTTATCTTTTTGTAATTATTTTGTCCACCTTTCAATTAGATATATAAATTATTTTTCAATTATTATAATAAATTTTTATTTATTATCATTAATCTAAGTTATTGCGTATCCACATTTCAATGTTCTAATCATTTTTCAATTTATTTTTCTAAAATTTCAATCAAGGTCGTCAATTTTTATTTATTATTTTTTAATTTGTAATAACCTTCGCAAATTTTATATTATTTTAATTATTTGTTTATAAATTCCGAAAATTTACTTGAAATCAAATAAATCGTCAACTTTTGCGTTACAATAATTATGCTAATTAAAACACAATAACTTTTCTTTTAATTACGGTATACGAAATGTTAAAACGGATATTGAATCATGGTAAAATATCCTTTTGAATAAAAATTTAATCAACTTCCTGAGCCGTTAAGAACATTGTTTATTTTAAAGTTAAAAAGTTAATTTTTTAATAGCAATTACTAAATATAGACATTTAACATTTTTATTGTTTACATTAAAATTACAATATTTATTTTATACTCACACCAAATATCATTTTTATCGAAAAACCCTTTGGACCATTTGATAAACTCATAAATTAAGATTTTCATATTGTCTATTAAATTTGATAAATTTGATAGTTTGCTGTAATACTTCAGTAATTTTCGCTCAACATAAAAATTAAGTGTCATTAATTATTCTCACCACACAAATTAAATACTTTGAAATCTTATGTTTAAATTAGTTCTCTCTAAAAATGAGCATCCTCTTTTTAACTATTTTTTTATCTCAGTGTAAGAAAGTTAATTTTGTGAGTTACACACTTTTGTAATTTTTTCCAAAAACTCTGTAACCTCACAAGTCTGAAAGTAAGAATTTAAAAAATGTAAGAATAACAAAAATCTGGTCGACTATTATTAAAAATAAGTTTTTTAGACCCCAGAAAAAGAAAATAGAAATACCCTTTAAAAAGTAAAAAAAATTACTTTTTAATTTCTAGATAAATATAAGGTTACAAAACTGGTCTGATTGTCGGTAATGAACAAAGTGGAAACAGTCGGCTGTTGTTGGTGCTTTTGCAACGTCGTTGACAGACGTAATGCCAGTATTGTACTAAATAAATGTAATAAATCATGATTGGCGTGCAAAGCGTAGGAACGGGAATAACACAGACAATGCAAATAACAACACGGCACAAACTGCTCGAATATAAACTGCTTCGTCCTAGATAATTTGTCACCGTGAAATCCATGGGGATTATTTGTCGAGCTAATAATGCGGGCCCCCCCTGTGCATACGATAAAATCGTCGAAAATACGTTTGTGGTAAATAATTGCGCCGGCAACTATTTACCGGAACAACGATTGTCCCTTTTTCGTCTCGACCCCTCTTTGAGGCGTGTGATAAAATTAAATGCTCGTAAACGGCGAAACACGCTAAAGTGCTAGAATAGTTTCCAAACTTGCTTAAAAGCACGTCCACTCTTGCAATTTATACTCTGATTATATTCCCGCCAAGATAAACAGCGGCTTTCACTGCAAACTGCCACTTTTACCATTATCGTGAAATAAAATTTTTTACCTGTGCCTATGTTTGTTTTGTAAAAATCTATTTTAATTTTAAGTAAGTTAGTTGATAAAAGTACTTTATATGATGGTCTGACTATTGGTAGAATACACTACTCGGTTCAGTCTGACAATTCGCAGTTAATACTACTTGGAACTGTCTGACTATTTTGGACAATACTACTTAGAAATGTCTGACTATTTTGAACAAAACTACTGAATATCCCCGTCTGACCATTGACAGATTACACTACTCGGTTCCGCCTGACCATTTCTTGTTGATACTACTTGGAACTGTCTGACTATTTTGGACAATACTACTTAGAAATGTCTGACTATTTTGAACAAAACTACTTAATATCCCCGTCTGACCATTGAGAGATTACACTACTCGGTTCTGTCTGACCATTCCCAGTTGATACTACTTCGAACTGTCTGACTATTCGTAAGTAGAACTACTTGGAACTGTCTGACTCTTTTTGACAAAACTACTTGATACCTCCGTCTGACCATTGATAGGTTAGACTACTCGGTTCCGTCTGATCAATCCTAGGCGATACTACTCGGAACTGGCTGACTATTCTTTGATAAAACTACTTAATTCGCTGATCATAATTTTTCGCAGAGAAAACAGCTTAAATTTAAAACAATACACAATAAATTTCCAGTTGTTTGTATAACCTAAAACAAAATTCTAGTCGCGAATTACGAATTTGACAGATATTAAAAATTCACAATTGTCCAATATTAGGGATAAATATATTTGTATTTGTCTGATGGTTTTGAATGTAGAATCTGAAGGTGATTTTTTTTATCTCTGATTTACCAATATGGAATTAGAGTGTCAAAATTTAAAGCAGAGGAAATTTATTGTGTACTTTTTTTCTATAATACAATAAGATAAGATTTATTTAAAAAAAACAATTACAATATAGCAAAAAATTAATTTTTTTACATATTAGAAAACATAAAAAGAAACGCACCAAAAGATGTATAAATTTCAAAATTTCGACAAATTATCTAAACATTATAAAAGTCAACATTAAAGACGTCTTATATAAAACAATTCAGAATTTTTTATATAATAATTCCAACTGTTATTGTATTCATAGGTTACTTGAAAAAATATAAATTTTTAAAACAAAAATTTGTTTTCAAATATTATAAAATTGAGAAAGTAATGAATTTAATTGCACTTTTTTCAGAAACTATTTACCATTTTTCAACAACACACTCATTTTCTTTTAAAACATAAATTTATATTCAATATAATCTTTTAAATTTTATCTTTTTTATTAAAACAAAAATTACAAAAATTTTATTTAAATTTTTCATTACAATTTTACAAAGTCGATCAATAAACAAAATAAATTCATTAACAAATTTTGAAATAATTGAAAATTAGAAGTAAACCCGAATAAAGAAAATATTTAAGAATTTTTTTTTAATCAAATTATTGATGATATATTTTTTCTTTATATTTCCAACGGATCATTTCTTAATTTAACGAAAGTATTAAAGAAAGAATCATTTCTTAATACTTTTGGAATATTACATTTTTTAAAAATCTTTTTACCTTATAAGAGAGATTCTTACGATAAGAAAGCAAAACTATGTCATTCTTTTCAAAATCAAGATCCTTCTTTTTTGTTATTATCACTATTTTTTTTTAATTTGGAAAAATTTTTCTTTTATATATTTATTAATAAATATGTATTCAGATAAATATTAATTAATAGAATTTAATTTCTACACCTTTTTTCAATTATTTTTGTCATTTTTGAACTACTTTTGTCAACCCTAAAGTATTTTTGTCAATATTCAAATATTTGTGCAATTCTGAATTTAATTTTTTCAAATTTCAATTATTCTCTTCAGTCTTTAAATTATTGTCATAAATACTTAGATTTATTACACTAGTTTTTTTTTACTTCTGTCATTTTCTTATTATTTTCTTAACATTTCAATTATTTTATTCTATCGTTAAATTATTACCAGAAATATTTAAATTTTCAACACAAGTTTTTATTTTACTTTTGTTAATTTTTAATAATTTTCTTCAACTTTTAGTTACTTTTGTCATTATTCAAGTATTTTTGTCATTTTACGATTATTTTCTTCATATTTCTATTTTATTTTTGCAATTTTAGAATAATTTTCTACAAATTTCAATTATTATTTTATTCAAATTATTGAATGCGACCTATTAATTACTACTATAGTAATTATTCTTGTTGTATTAATTTTTAATTTTACTGTTATTTGAAATAAATTTTTAAATTTTATACTGTAATGGGCTTTCACTCGTAAATAAATAAATTCAATTTTTTTTATTCCCATGAATTTTTAAATTAATTATTTTCTACAAATTTCAATATTTTTTTTCATTATTTTTATTATTATCAATGAGTTTATTAATTTTGTACATATTTTTCAATTATTTTCAACAAATTATAATTATTTTCTTCAAACTTCAATTATTTTCTATAAATTTTTTATATAAACACCAGCTTCCAATTATTTATATCATTATTCAATTAGTTTTTGAAATTTTAATTGTTTGATCAGTTTTTTAAGCATTGTTTCTAAACTTTTAATTTTATGCAAGTCAGTTATCAATTATTTTTTTCAAATTACAATTAGTTTTGTTATAGTTCAATTAATTTAATGTTATTTTAATTATTTTTGAAACTTTTCGAAATACTTTTCTTTTCTTCATTATTTTTTTAAAATTTCAGTTATGTTTTTCTATCTTTAAATTATTTCCAGGAATATTTAAATTTCCAACACAAGTTTCTATTCTACTTTTGTTAAATTTCAATAATTTTCTTCAAATTTTAGTTACTTTCGTCATTATTCATATATTTTTGTCATTTTCCAATTATTTGCATAATTTTGTTAATTTTGACATTTTAAAATTATCTTTTACAAATTTTAATTACTTTTTTTAATTTTTTGTTTCTCTCATAAATGTTTAAATTTCTTACACCTGTTTTTAATTATTTTCATCATTATTTTTTACAAATTTAAATTACGTTATTCAATTTTTTGTTATTTTTCTTAATATTTAAATTTCTTACACCTGTTTTTAATTATTTTCATCATTATTTTTATTATTGTCACGAATTTATTAATTTTTTACGCCTTTTTCAATTATTTTCTTCAAACTTCAATTATTTTTTTTCCCATTTTTGAATTATTCTCTTCAAATTTCAATTATTTTCCTTAAACTTCTAATATTATTGTCATGATTTTATTAACTTTTGAAGACCGGTTTTCATTTACTTAACTGGCATTATTCAATTAGTTTCTTCATATTTTAATTATATCGTTCATTTTTTAATTGATTTATACAATTTTTCAATATTAATGTATTAAATTTTTTATTTTTTACTTTATTTTTGTATATATTTCTCATTTTTTATTAATTTTTCTCTAAATTTTAGTTATTATTGTCATTTTCAACTGTTTTCTACACATAAACATTATTTCGACAATTTTCAATTATTTTTTTCAACTTTCAATTATTTTCTTGAAAATTCTATTATTTTTTTTCAATTTTTTAACTATTGTCTTAAAAGTGTAATTTTTAAACCAGCTTTTATAATTCTTTATATCATTATTCAATTAGTTTCTTTACAATTTTCATTATTTCATCAATATCTCAATTATTGTACGCAAAATTAAAATTTTTTACACCAGTCTCAAACTTTTGTTTCAAATTTTAATTATTTTTGTTATTCTTTAATTATTTTCGTGTAACTATAATTATTTTATTTATTTATTTATTTAGTGTACATTGCACGGGTAGAAGAACCCATTATAGATAAAAAATAAAGATAATAATAAGAAAATACATACAATACAATAGTCGAAAACGAAATAACAAGCAGGAATCAAATAATGAAAGATATAACAAACATATTAAAACTCTGAGTGAGTATGGCCGCATCAATAAACAACATGATATAAAATTAATTAGTAGTAAAAAATAAATAATAATTTAGCTGTGACTGTTGGTTGCAAATAGAATGATCAAAATTAACAAATACGAGATCCAGGGTAGAGCCGTGAGAATTTACAATAGAATTTACTTGTTTCAGCCGCAAATAATCAAGAGTATCACACAAAATTTCAAAAGTTTGTATTTTAATTCTAGAAGTACCAGGAGAAAAAGTGGGAGAATTGTCCAAATTATTCAAATTAACATTCCATTTCACAAAAGATAGATTAAAATCTCCCATAATTATATATTGCGAGGTTGGAAATCTACTATAAATTTCTTCAATAATCTGACAGGTCTCGTTTTTTAAAACTTTTCAATTATTTACATCAAATTACAATTATTTCGTTTCCATCTTTGTCTTCATTTTCTGATTTTTAATCAATTTTTCAATTAGTTTTGTCATTTACAACTTTTTTTTTCAAATATAATTATTTTTGTCATTTAATTATTTTCTTGATATTTCAATTATTTTGAAGATTTTCGAATTATTTTTCTGCGTGTCCATTATCATTTATTTATTTATTTATTTAGATACCAAACGGGTTATGAAACCCAATTACCTAATGCGTGTACAGATATTTTGCGACAAAATGTGATATATAATGCTACTGATAGCAAAAAAGAAAGAAATTTATTTGAGGCCAGATTCTTATGACTGCCGAACATTTTTATACAATATGAGATTGCGCAGTCTTGATTGAAATGAGCTCAATGACAATCCTATGAAGTTTACATTGACGTTTGCCTGATTGGCCTCTCTAAGGAGTCTTTGCAAAAAAGCATTAAGTTCAAAATTACTTCTTGATGTAACCTCTCTAAATAATGGGAATTATTATTTCTAATTATCTGTAATTTAATACTTTCCAGATGACAAAATTACACCACGAAACAAAATAGGACCAAATCTTGAAAGAAATATTTAATCAATGATTGAAAAATAATGTGACGTAAAATTTATAAAAATTCTACTTCGTTCCAGTGAGCTTAGGTTTTTTTTTTTAGTGTCAGTCTATATTATTTATCTAAAAAGAGAAAAATCTTGAGATAATTTTGAAATTTATTTAAATAAACAGACTTGCAGTAACGGGAGATACTTTTCTTCTTTGCAATTGAGATAAAACAAAATCTCTAAAATGATAGGCAATTGGGATAGGAAACGATGGTTATTTTCGAAGAGTGTTCTTCTGAAAGCACTTGTATGGAGTTTGCAGTAGACGGCGAAGAAGTAGCGGATGGGGGTTGGTACCTCATAGCCGGGTGCAGTTTACTTTAAATCTCCTAGATGGTTTCTCGTCCGCCTTCCTGGTTTAAGATAAGCTGTGGGTCCCCGCCCGGAAAACGGAAGTAATGGCTTACCAGATATTATCAACTACCGCCACTGCTCCTGGTATAAGGGGTAGTATCTGTTGCAGTGAAACTGCTCTGTTCTATATCACTTTCAAGTCACTTTTCGACCTAACGAGTGCAACTCCTCCTGGACGCTACTTCCGAAACTTGGTCACCCACTGTTTCTAATTTCAGAAACTCGGCAAATAATCAACCGAGATGACGGCTTTTCCGGTTATTGTTGTTATCCTTATCGCAATTTTCACCGCGACACACGACAAGCTTCCAATTTATATGCTAATGGATTTCAATATTTGTAAATTCATTTATAATATTCGTGGACATTTTGTGAGATTTTAACATTTTTTTTAAAAGAATTTCACAATTGACGAGTTGATTAATTCTTAATAATTCAATAAGTCAATAAAAAATTTATTGACTCGGAGTGATTGATAAATTCCTATGAATTAATAACTTCACCGAGTGACAAATTCTTTTAAAATAATTCAATTTTTGGTTTCTTTTCTTTAATTCACATTTTTAATACTAACTTTTGTGACAAAGTTAAATTAGTCTGTTTTATCCTAGCATGCAATCAAGAAAGTAGTTTTAAAATAAATGCATCACTTTTTATATTAACAATGATTAAACATTTATTTGTAATAGTAGTTAAAATTGATTTTACAGAGTGTTTTTTAAAAAGCGGGAGCCGATATTGCTAGATCGGTGACCCTAGCTAGACTGGCAAAAATGTTGAATACAAAGAAAAATCCAAAATTTTAGATCTGACAACAATGCATTTTTGACCTGAGACTTGACAACGTAGCATTTTTAAATATGGGGGGCAAAATCATAAAATTGATTGAGAGAGTGGTAGGTAGCAAGAACTAGGTACAAATTTCTAAAAGGCAATTAGGCCTAATCCTCTTTATCGCTGACCTTCGCAATACAGGCAGATTTCAAACTTGAAAAATTTTTAAGTTTTCGTAGATTACGAAATAATAACTTCTTCAAGAATTTCAAAAATCTAAAAATATTAATTTAACTACCTCAAATATTTAAACATTGAAACTCAAAATTACAATTAATATATTTTTCACAAATGACTATTTGAGAAAATTACAAATGTTAAATCGTCACACAAAATATATTAAAAAAGAACAAAATTTAAATGTAAATAATAATTATTATATTTTAAACCTAACTCATTTGTTTACTAGCGACGCAACACAGTCTATTTGAAAATTTTTAAAGGAGCATAATTTTAACTAATATTCGAAACTACTTTTCTTGTAACATCGCTTCAATTCATCGGTTCAATTCCCAATTAGAAACAATAATTTATAAGTTTAATTTATTCATTCTGTCCACACCTGTTTGACACTCGATATTTTTTTTTTTTATTTTAAATCTTATATCACATTTTGCAAATTTTCTTAAATTTTAAATTTATAGCAATTTTAATTTCTTCTAATTAAATATTACTATCTAATAAGTTTTATATTATTCATCGCAAATTTAAATTAATTTTTTTAATTTACCATGATTTGCGTCATTTTGCAATTATTATTTTCAATTTTTAAACATTTTTATAATTTCTAAGATTTTTAACTACTTTTCCAAAATTTCAATTACTTTTTTCAACTTTGAATTAATTTTATCATTTTTCAATTATTCTCGTTGATGGTTAATTATTATTCTAATTTTCTAAAAAAGCATTTTTCTAAAATTGCAATTATTTTCTTCGATTTTTAATTATTTTTATTTGCTTTCATAATTTCAATTTTTTTTATTAATTATCGTTAATTTTATTTATTTTTAGCTTTCCGCAATTCCTTTCTCTAATTTTTAGTTATTCTAATTTATTTCGATTGATTTCTAAGATCTTCATGTACTTTTCTCAAATTTCAGTTATAATTATTTTTTTTTTCTAACAAGGTTATGTATCTTTTTAAGTTATTTCTCTCTAATTCTATTTACTGTTTTTAATCTTTAATATTTAAATTATTTTCATCATATTTCAATTATTTTTCTCAATCTTAAACTATTTTCAGTAATTTCAATTATTCATATTCATTTTATTATTTTTCCATTATTTTCCTCAATTGTTAATTTTTATTTTCATTTTCTAAAATTTCTAACTACTTTTCTAAAATTTCAATTATTTCTTTTAGCTTTGAATTAATTTTATCATTTTTCAATTCTTTTCGTTGATGGTTACCTATTATTCTAATTCTTTTAAACTGTTAAGCAATTTTCTAAAATTTCAATTATTTTCTTCAATTTTTAATTAATTAAATTTGATTTCATAATTTCAGTTTTTTTTATCAATTATCTTAAATTTTATTTATTTTTAGATTTCCGCAATTCCTTTCTCAAATTTTTAGTTATTCTAATTTTTTTTAATTGATTTCTATGATCTTCATGTACTTTTCTCAAATTTCAATTATTATTATTTTTTTTAACAAGGTTATGTACCTTTTTGAGTTATTTCTCTCAAATTCTATTTACTGTTTTTAATCTTACATATTTAAATTATTTTCATCATATTTCAATTATTTTTCTCAATCTTAAATTATTTTCAGTAATTTCAATTATTCATATTAATTTTATTATGTTTCAATTATTTTCCTCAATTGTTAATTTATATTCTTATTTTCTAAGATTTTTAACTACTTTTCTAAAATTTCAATTATTTTTTTCTATTTTAAATTAATTTTTTCATTTTTCAATTATTTTCGTTAATGGTTAATTATTATTCTAATTATCTAAAACTGTTAAGCATTTTCCTAAATTTCAATTATTTTCTTCGATTTTTAATTTTTTTAATTTGTTTTTATAATTTCAATTTTTTTTTATTAATTATCGTAAATTGTATTTATTTTTAGATTTTCGCAATTCCATTCTCCAATTTTTTTTATTCTAATTTTTTTCAATTAATTTCTAAGATCTTCATGTACTTTTCTCAAATTTCAATTATTATTTTTTTTTTTTTAACAAAATTGTGTATATTTTTTAATTATTTCTTTCAAATTTTGTTAACTGTTTTGATTCTTTCATATTTAAATTATTTTTAATATATTTCAATTATTTTCATCATATTTCAATTATTACCATCATATTTTATTTATTTTTATCATATTTTAATTATTTTCATCATATTCACATTATTTTTCTCAATCTTAAATTATTTTCAGTATATTTCAATTATTTTTATTAATTTTGAATTAATTTTATTATTTTTTAATTATTTTTCTCCATTGGTAATTTTTATTCTAACTGACTAAAATTTTTAACTTTTTTTCTAAAATTTCAATTATTTTTTTTTATCTCCAATTTTTAGTTATTCATAATTTTTTTCAGTCAATTTCTAAGATTTTCATGTATTTTTCGCAAAGTTCAATTATTTATTTTTTTATTAAACAAAATTATGTAATTTTTTCAATTCTTGCTCTAAATTAACTGAAAGTCTACATAAATTAACAAAATGAACAATTGTGAACACTTATAGAAGAAAAAATATTTCATTTATTAATTGTTTGTGTTCCTTTTTTTATTTATCAACCTGTCAAAATGAAATTTTTATAACCCATCTTAACTTTAAAATCAATTGTATGAAATAAATCAGGAAACTTTTAAAACATCATTGTCTAATTGATAAATTAATATACTATTAAAGTTATCTTGGATTAACTGTTTTATGTTAATAAGAGTTTAAAAGATCTTAATTTTTTTATATTAGGGAATATAGTGGTGTGTGAATCTTATATAAAAAATTATAATTTATTAAATTTGTTAATTTTGATGAGATATTTACTTAGATTAATATAATTATTTAACATTTATATTTTTTCATATAAATTTTTTTTTAATTCAACAATTTTTAGAAGTAGAAATATTTATTTAAAATTGAAGTTTATAAATTTAATTAATTTATTAACTAATGCATTTACTTTTAAGTTATTTGGTAAATTTAAAAAATACTCTATTTTGAAGTTACTTATTTTATCTTTAAATTAATTGTGAGATTTCTAGTAACTTTTCTGACTTCCCGGACAGAAATCCTGTCTTAATATTAAATTTTTCCTAATCGGAGTTATTTTTCACGTTTTATTTCTCATAAATATTTAGTTACTCTTTTTTCACTAAATAATTATTTTGTACCTTTTTCAAGTTGCGTTTGTTCACTTCAAGTATTTTATTCTTTCGGATTTTCCCTTTATTTCAGAGTTATTTTTTTTCTAGATATTTTTCGAAACATATTGATTTTTTAACACAAATGAAGCTTGTTTTATGAATTTTAGTTATATAATAATTTCAAGAATATTTTTTTTATTTTTAGTCATTTTCTTAATGAGTTCATTGCCTTAATTGGTCTTAGTTACCCGTGCAACTTTTTAAAAAAATAAGTATATTTTTTTGATTTTCTAGTCATTTTTTATATTTCAATTTTTTTTTAACAACTTCTTGTTAATTTGTTCCATTTCTCGTTGTTTTGCTTTTTTAAAATAAATTCACCTTATTTTCTAAAAGATTCTTTTTTATTTTATACTTTATGGTTACTTAGTGATTTTCTAGTAATTTTTCCCTACCTTCTAGTTACCCTTTCTTAGTGTCAAGATTATTTTTTCTTCACATTTATCGTTTCTCATTCTTTAACCATTTTTTATAAAATTCTACTTATTTTCTTCCTTTTCCAGTTATCTTCTTCCCCTTTTAGTTATTTTCTTTCATTATCTAGTGACTTTTTAAAATCTCGTTTCTTATAAATTTTCAAGATTTTTTCATTATTTCTAAATTATTTTTAACAATTCTGACTTTTTTCTATATTTCACTTATTTTTTTATACTTTCTACTTACTTTCGTTTAATTTCTAGTTATTTATTATTTTCCAATTTTTTGTTCTCTTTCTAGTTTTGAGATATTTAATTATTTTTAACAGTTTTCTCATTATATTATTATTTTATTAAATCTCTACACAGAAAATTGTTTTGGATTAAATTAATATGCAACGCTCTTTTTTTATACCAAATTGAATTGAAATAATCTGAAATTGGCTTAAAACAATCGCGCTGCAGCTTATTTTAATACATAAAAGTTTTCAGTGTAGTTATTTTATTCCCTTTTTAGTTATTTGTTTAATTATCTAGTAATTTTTCTTAAATTTCTTGTTATTTGTACAATTTTAAGATTGTTTCATTATTTCTAAGTTATTGACAACATTTTAGACTTTTTTTTTTAGAATGCAAATTTTTTTTACCTTTTTAGTTATTTTTTTCAATATCTAGAAGTTTTTCTTTAATTTCTGGTTATTAACACATTTATCTGATTTTCCCTTTAATTAATTATATATAATATTAATAAAGTTATTTATTTTTCTCCACTTTCTAAATACTTTTTAAGATTTGTAACTACTTTTTAACAGTTTTCTTACTATCCTATTGTTTTTATAAATCTCTAGTTATTTTATTCCCTGTTTAGTTATTTGTTTCATTATCTACTAACTTCTCATTAACTTCTTGTTATTTAAACATTTTTAAGATTTTTTCGTTATTTCTAAGTTATTTTTAACATTTCAGAGTTTTTTTCGTTTTCCACTCATTATTTTACATTTTCTGCTTATTTTCGTTTTATTTCTAATTATTTATTATTTTCGAGTGTTTTCTTCACTTTCAAGTTTTACCTATTTAGTTATTTTTCCATTATCTAGTATTTTTTCAATAATTTCTAGTTATATACACATTTTTGTCTAATTTTCCCGCTATTTCTAAATTACATTTTTTTTCCTCTATTTATTTCCTTCATTCCCCAAACATTTTTCGTTACATTTTCTACTTATTTTCCTTTAATATCCACTTATTTTCTATTCTCCAGTTTTTTTTTCCACTTTCTATATACTTTTGAACATTTTTAATTATTTTTCAACACTTTCCGCCTAATGTCCTAACTTTCTAGCTATTTTTTTTTTTAACGCAATTTTTACATTTACAGATTTTGTTTCAAATAAATTGACAGACAGATTAAAAAAGTATTTATACCCATTTTTGTTTATTCACAAATTTAGAAAATAATAAAAAAAAAAATAAATCTCCCTTTTAGATAAAATAAAATTCTAGAATAAAATTTAATTTTTCACTCAATTTCTTGAATTGAATTGGACATTTTATTTTATTCTAAAGGCAGAATCGCGTTAAATTCCTTTACGAATGTTACCCGTTTCTAATACTCTTACGCTATCTTCCGTTTCCGCGCGTCACATTTTCCACGACACTTCTCACTCAAGATCACTCGTTTACGTATTATAGACTTACTCAGATCCGGATTCTCGAGCCAATTGAGAAAGTGCACAGAAATCTGCAGGAACTTCTTTTGCTACTGTGTAAATTGGCTGTGCTTGACGGTTATCCACGATCAAAATCTCTCGACGTGAATCAAGCTCGGGATCCGTAAAGCTCACTGTGGAATTCGAATTCCAAAGCACTGACACTATAGATATAGAATTCCAATGAATAAGACCAAATCGAGTTACGACTTTGACTTTTCCTAAGGAAATTTTACACTCAAAGGAAAACTCCATTGTTAAACAAATTTCTTTCAAAGAAATTGATTTTTATTTTCAATAAAGAAATTAGTTTGGATACATTTAAATATGGTTTCTAGGGGCGGCGAAATGCTTATCTTTTTGCCAATTTCACACTTAATTTTGACCAGGAAGGGGGTAAAAAAAAAGATTTATTTGTATGGCAGAAAATTTAGGAATTACAAAAATTACAAAAAAAAAATTGAAATTAAACAAAATAATGCAACTTTTTTCAAATTAATTTAAAAAAAAATGAAATCCAATAAAAATTGGGGAAAGTAATTTAAAAATTAAAAGAAATGTTTTAAGAACAAAAAAGAAATAAAAAATTAGGGAAAATAATTGAAAACTGAAAAAAATGATTGAAAATTGAGATAAGTAATATGAAATCGAACAAAATTATTAAAAATTGAGAAAATAATTAAAAATTAGAGAAAATAAATTAAACAAGATAAACATAATTTAAAATTGAAGGGAATAATTTTTAATTTAACAGAAATAATTAAAAACCTTTTGCAAATTACGAAAAAGAACGAAAGTAATTGAGAATTGAAAAAAATATTATAAAAAATCATATAAATAATAGATAATTAAATAAAATAATTAAAAACTCAGATAAATAGTTTAAAATTTTGAAAATTACAAAAGAAATGAAAAAAATTGAAGAATATAAATTTTGGAAAATAATTAACAAATGATGTTACAATTTAAAACTGGAAGAAAATAATTGAAATATGATACAATGAATAAAAAGTTGTAAAAAATAAATCACATTTGAGTCAAATAAATGAAAAAAATTTATAAAATTTTGTTTTAAATAAAAAAAAAATTGAACTTTGCGAAAAATACATGAAGATCCTAGAAGTCAAGTAAAAAATTAGAATATCTGAAAATTGGAGAGAGGAATTGCGGGAAGCTAAAAATAAATGAAATTTACGATAATTAAGAAAAAAAAAATTGCAAACTATAAAAACAAATTAAAATAATTAAAAAACGAAGAAAATAATTGAAACTTTAAGAAAAATACTTAAAAATTTTGGAAAATTAGAATAATAATTAACAATTAACGAAAATAACTAAAAATGATAAAAGTAATTCAAAATTAAGAAAAATAATTGAAATATGTTAAAAATAACTTTAATATAAAATATTGAAAACATTAAATAACATTTGAGACAAATAATTGAAAAACACATAGCATATATGTATAAAAAAAGCAAGTAATTACGAAATTACTTAAAAATTTTAATTAAAGAGAATAATAAAAAAATCGCAGAAATAATCGAAAATTGATGAAAAGAATTAATAAAATTTCAGATAAATAATTGAAATTTTTGAAAATTATATCAAAAGAATGAAAATAATTAAAAATCTGAAAAAATAGTATGAAATTACAGAATTTGATTTTAACCGAAAGAAAATATTTGAAAAATCGTTTAAAAATTGAAAATTAAAGACAATAATCTAAATTTGAGATAAAAACTGAAAAATTAGGAAATGAATTGAAAAATAATGATTTTATCTAAAATGAAAAGTTGGAGAAAATAATTGCAAAAAGATAAAAGAAAAAAAATTGAAAAAAAAATTGATAAATGAGATAAATAATTGAAAATTTAGGAATTTTAATAAGAAATAGTAAAAATTATTAAAAATTGAAGAAATTTATTAAAATTTGGAGAAAATATTTTAAATTCTAGGAAATTAACTTAAAAATAATAAGAATAATAAAAAAATATTTACAATGTAATAAAAATAATTAAAAACTGAAAAAATAATGTTATTTTGTAAAAAATAAATGAAAAAATTACGACATATATTTGTAATAAAAGAAAATAAATGCAGAATGATAAAAATAATTATAAATTGAAAAAGAATCTGGAATTTGAGATAAATCATAAAAATAAATAGAAAATTAATTACAAAATATTTAAAAATAACAAACAGTAATTGCAAAATGATAGAAGTAATTAAAAATTGAAGAAAAAAATAAAAAATTTTAAATCATAATTGAAAAAATTAAAAACTATATTTGAGATAAAAAGGACTAATTGAAAAATCATATAAATAATTGAAAATTCAAGATAATTATGAGAACTCAAAAAAAAAAAAAAATTGAGAAAATTACAGAATTTATTTGATATATTAATTAAGACAATATAGAAGTAATTGGAAATTGAAGAAAATAATGGAAATTTCAGATAAATAATTCAAAGATTTTGAATTAATCAACAAATAATCAAAATAATATAAAATTTGTAAAAATCATTGCAAATTAAAAAAATAATTAAAAATTGATGAATGTTATTGAATTTTGGGAAAAATAATATTACAAAATGATTAAAACATTGAAAAGTGGAAACTGTAACTTAGATTTGAGATAAAAAATCAAAAATAAGGAAATTACTTCAAAAATATTTAATATATCTAATTTAAAAGGTGCAGTAAACAATTGCAAAAAGATCAAAGAAAATAAAAATAGAAAAAAATAATTGATAAACGAGATAAATAATTGAAAATTAAGAAATTTAATTGAGGAATATTAGAAATAATTAAAAATTGAAGCAATTAATTGCTAAATGATAACAATAATAATTGCAAATTGAAGAAAATTATTAAAATTTGTGGAAAATATTTTAAAATCTAGGAAACTAATTGAAGAAAAATGTAAATAATAACAAATTCGAGAAAAATATTCGCAAAGTAAAAAATAATTAGAAATTTAAGAAAATAATTTTAATTTATGAAAAATAATTTTAAAAATTACACCACATATTTGTAATAAAAGAAAATTTATTGCAGAATGATAAAAGTAATTATTAAAATTATTGACAGTAAATTGAAAAAATATAACTGGAATTTGAGATGAATAAATAAGAATTAAAAAATTAAATAAAAAATATTTGAAAACAACAGAAAGTAATTGAAAAATGATAGAAATAATTAAAAATTGGAAAAATTAATAAAAATCGGGAAAAAAGAATTGCAAAAATTAAAAATTACAAAATATATTTGACATATACAAGAGTACTTAAAAACTGATATAATTATGGAAAATTAAGAAAAAAAATTGAGAAAATTACAGAATTTATTTAAAATAAAAGAAAGTACCTAGTTACAAATTGATTTTAAGAATTTTAAAGTGATTAAAATTATTAAAACATTATAGAAATATTCGAAAACTGAAAAAAATAATAGAGATTTAAGATAAATAATTGGAATTTTCGTAATTAATCAACAAATAATCAAAATAATATAAAATTTTTCAAAATCATTGCAAATTAAAAAAAAATTAAAAATTGACGAATGTTATTAAATTATAAGAAAAATAATTCAAGACTGATTAAAACATGGAAAAGTGGATATAATAACTTAGATTTGAGGTGATAAATGAAAATTTAGGGAATTTATTGAAAAATAATTAATAGATCGAATTGAAAGGTAGAGAAAATAATTGCAAAAAGATAAAAGAAAATAAAAATTCAATAAATAATTGAAAATTCACAAATTTAATTAAGGAGTAGTAAAAATAATTAAAATGATAATAATAAAAATTGAAAATTGAAGAAAATTATTAAAATTTAAGGAAAATATTTATCTAGGAAACTAATTGAAGAGTAATGTAAACAAAAACAAATTCGAAAAAAATATTTGCAAAGTAATAAAAATAATTAAAAATTTAAGAAAATAATTTTAATTTGTGAAAAATAATTGAAAAAATTACAACATATATTTGTAATTGTAATAAAAGAAAATCATTGCAGAAGGATAAAAATAATTATGGTAATTGTTGAAGTAAATTAAAAAAATAACTGGAATTTAAAATAAATAATAAAAAAAAACTTGAAAATTAATTAAAAATTAATTGAAAATAGCGGAAAGTAACAAAAAAATGATAGAAATAATTGAAATTTGAAGAAAATAATAAAAAATAATTGAAAAAATTACAGAATATATTCCAAATAAACAGAACTACTTGAAAAATGATAAAAATGTTTGGAAATTGAAGGTAATTTTGAAAATTTAAGAAAAAAATAGAAAAAATTACAGTTTTTATTTCTAAATATTTAAATAAATTAATATCTTAGTTTCACAATTATATTTCTATTTTGAATCAAATAATCATTTTTGCATAAAGATTTTGAAAAAAAAATTATTTTTCATACCACACATGACATTGTTGATTTCTGTACAATAAGTTGCCTTCCATGCACCGAAATTCTTTCAGAAATGCATTCATATTGCTTGCAATGTGATTAATTCTAATTGGAATAGGTGGATATGTATCCCCATTTTTATAATCTTTTGTAACTGGTTGTTTACAAAAATACTGAAAAATGAAAAATATTCTCACATTATTCTATCTAACCAAAAATTAGTTTTTTCATGATTTCGTTTCTTGATAGACTATTTTATTACTCACAGATGTAAGAGTGATAAAAAATAATTTTATCCAATGTCTGCAATCCAATTCGGTTATTTCTTCGTCTGTATTTTTACCTTGACAAACAATTCTTTTTAAATCATTAAAGGCTACTTTAACACCAACTGCATCAGTATAATTTTCGGACAAGGTATAATAAGAACTAACCTGTGTTTTGGAAAATATTAAGAATTTTTAAAAAATTTAAAAATTATTATTTCAGAACATTATTTAATTTATTATTTTAAAAAATTAAAACACAATTAATTAATAATTTTCGTTTTAGTCAAGATTGACATTTTTTTAAAAAATAAAATAATTTGTACTTTTTTGACATGTGACACACAAAATAAAAAAAGATTGAAAATAACGAATTCGTATTTTTAATTTAAAATCTTTATTTCATGAATACATATTTAATTTTCAGTTGAATAACAATTTTTACGTGTTCGTTTAATTTTTCATGTTATTTTACCTTCACAAATAATTTTCTTTAAAGTATTAAAAACTACTTTTACTCCAACTGTGTCAGTGTAATTTTCGGATAAAGTGTTAAAAAAATCCATTTATTTTTGAAAATAATGTCTTTTGTAGAAACCTAAAATATAAAAAAAAACCAACGAAGCTACAGTACTTTTGGAAATTGTCAGTACACATGAAAAATATAAAAATTTGGAAAAAGAGTTAAAGAATGATGAAAAAAATTAAAAATTTATGATAAATAATTGAAAAAATTACAAAATATAGTTGAAACAAATAAGATTATTTGAAAAATGACAAAGATAATTGAAAACTAAAGATAATAATTGAAATATAATAAACATACTTGAAAATTAACAAAAAATGACTGAAAATTGAGATAAATAATTTAGAATTGAAAAAATTAATTAAAATTTGAAATAATAATTGAAAAAGTTACATAATATATTTTAAATAAAGGAAAGTTAAAGAATATTACCAAAAAGTATTTAAAACTTTTAGAAGCTCATTGAAAAAGAAAAAATAATTTTAAAAATTTTGAGCAAAAGAGAATAATTGAAAAATCTTTTAAAACACGGAAAATTGATGACAATAATCTAAATTATCTAAAAAAGAGAAAATAATATATTTATGTTAACCTGCTTGGAGTCAAAAAGTAATGATGAAAATTTAGGATTTTGAATTTGAAGAAATTTGAAATTTAATTTGAACCTGATAATGTAAACTGAATTTCTTCCTGACATTATTTTGAATTTAGCGCCAAAAATGAACTGTTAAAAATTTAAATATTGATTCTACTGAAAATTAATTGTTTCCTGAGTTGCTGCCTTTCATGTTAAAAATTGCTGTCTGAATTATGTATGTAACGAGTTTGTTAATTTTTTAGTCTTTCAATAGGATTAATTGAATTTTATAATATAATATTGCCGAATAATTTCATTTTTTGACGCCTAATCTTTGGCAGGGACGTAACTACAAATGTCGAGGCCCCCCGCAAATTGTTTCAGGAAGCCCCCTCCCCCCAATATTTTTTAAAATAGTGTATAAATAATTTCGGTCAATATTTTCTATTTATAATTATTTTTTTTAAAAATTTTTTTTGCATTAGGGTTACTGGGCTCGAGGCCCCCCAGCAAGCCGAGGCCCCCCGCAATGCGGGGTTTCGCTGTATTTTAGTTACGTCCCTGCCTTTGGTAAGATCTACATCATCTCTTGAATAAATAAAATTTCTTATTTTTTTTTCTTATTTTCATAAAGATTCTAAAATTGATTCATTACTTTTAATTTGATTGAATTAAGTTAACCTTAAAAAATTAACATGAAGCAAAATTTTGTTTCTTTTCCTTGTTGCAAAACTCATCTTTTTGTTTATAAATGACACTTTAATTAATTAATGTAAAACTAATACAATTTTCTTTTAAATTAATTTCGATTTCTTTTGGTCCTAAGTCTTTTGGAACTGTTATCCTATCTAAGTTGTAATTTAGGATTATTATATTTATTTTTCATTGTAATTTAACTCAACTTAACCTAACTTAACTTTATTTCTAAATGTATAAAAATGTAATTGATTATTTAATCTATTGTTCTTAATTATTTGTCAAATCATTAAAAAAACGGATACTTACCTTTTTCAAACCTTTCTCTAAAAAAAAACTTTTCGTATGTTTCTGCAGGTTCAACAAACTAATCCTGTCATAATCTTTAGTATTTAATTGCATAATCTGTACAAAAGAACTTTCGTTAAATTGTTAATAAAACAAAAGTTTTTGGTATTCTAAAACCCGGGCCCTTAAGCTTAGCGGGCCCTCAGTCAACCCGAATAAACCTTTTTTTCGAACAGAATTTATAAAATCTTAGAATTAAGAAAATTGCAAAAAATAATTGCAAATTTTTTCAAATTAATTGAAAAAAAATTGAAATCCAATAAAAATTAAGGAAAGTAATTTATAAAATCATAGGAATTTTTTAAAAAACGAAGAAAATAATTTAAATTTGTGACAGTTACTTTAAAATCTTAAAAATATATTGAAAAAAATGATTAATGAAAAATTAGGGAAAATAATTGAAAATTGAAAAAATGATTAAAAATTGATATAAGTAATATAAAATTGAAAAAAAAAATAATTAAAATTTAAGAGAATAATTGAAAATTAGAAAATTAAATTAAACAAGATAAACATAATTTAAAATTGAAAAGAATAATTTTTAATTAAATACTTTTTGGAAAATAATTGAAAAATGATGTTATAATTTGAAACTGGAAGAAAATAATTGAGATATGATACAAGTAATAAAAAGCTGTAAAAACTAAAACACATTTGCGGGAAACAAATAAAAAAAATTACAGACTTTTGTTTGAAATAAAAAAAATTAATTGAACTTTGAGAAAAAAACAAAAAGATCTTAGAAATTGACTAAAAAAAATTAAAAATGACTAAAAATTGACGAAAAGAATTAGGGAAAGCTAAAAACAAATTAAATTTACGATAATTTATAAAAAAAATTTAGAAATTATAAGAATAAATGGAAATAATTAAAAATTGAAGGAAATAATTGAAATTACAGAAAAATATTTAAAACTTTAGAAAATGAAAATAAAAATTAACAATTTTGAGGAAACTAATTGAAAAATGATAAAATTAGTTTAAAATTAATAAAAACTAGCGTAACAACCCTCGCTCGCTAACGCTCGCTCGTTTTTTATTTCTTTTATATATTTCTTTACTTTATGTATTCTTGAACATATATATAAATCTATAAATTTATAAATTTTAATAATCTATATTCTAATTCATATTAAGTCGATGCGGCCAATTTTTAAAAGAATATGATAATTGAATAACTTAAAAAGTAGTAAATTGTAATATGTATTATGTAATAATAATATATATTTTTAAATTGTTTTATAATTAATTATTAATTTTTTTTAGAAATATAAAATTAATTTTTAAAATTTTATTTGCTTTATTTTAAAAATAATATCTAGTATTCTCAAAAAGATTGTTTTAAAAAATATTGCCAGTAATAATGATAATAATACTAAATATTAATTAATAACAAATTATAACTTCCTAACATTAAAAAAAAGGCGTTTGAAAAAAGTATAAATACATAAAATCGATTGCATCTATAAACAACTAATTAAAAAATATCTTGATAAAAAAATTATAATTTAAAAAGCAATATAATAGAAAGGTTCTAAAAAATATATTTCAAATACAACAAGAAACAAAGAAGTAATAATAATAAAAGATGAAAACATATGTGCAGTAGCTTTTTAACAGACTTATACATGCGCAAAAGCTCCAAAAGGCAGTTACGCATGCGCAGTACTTTCCTATGAACGATACTTGTTACAGTAACAAAGAAAAATTAATGTCAAAAAATGTAATTGTCAAAGCAAATAGAGAAACAAGTTAACAAAAAAGTTAAAAACATTGCGTAAAGTATATAGTAATGCGCAATAGGTTCCTATGCCAGTAAAGCATGCGCAGTAGTTTTCTATGAACAAAAAACATGCGCAGTTGTAAAAATGTGAAGTATAAATGACATTTTAACTATTCTAAGGTAAAAAAATGTAGAAAAATGTGTAAACAAAAAAGTTCCATGTAATGCGTAAAACCTATAATTTATAAGAGTAAATTGCACAAAACGCAGCTGTGGTGCACTACTGCGCAAGTGCAACAATATGTTGTGCATAAAAAAATGTTCAGTTTAACATGTTTGACACGAATAATGCCAGTGCGCATTGTTACAAACTCTAATAACATGATAAATTGAACATTTTTGTAAGTAACCTATTGGAAAAAGTAGGTGAACTTTGAAGTCTGTACGACGATGAACGAAGTTTTCTCGGTATCATATTAATATAATAGAAGATTACAACGTACAATTTTATGAATATTGGGAGAACTTTCAAACTCTTTATTCTCAATAAATAAGTAAATTTTCACAAAACTTTTTTAAACACTAATTATATGGAAGATTTTCTGACAGTATGTTAAATATTTATTACCCCCCCCCCCCCCGGTACCCCTAGAAAATGGTTTTTAAAAGTATGAAAAATTGAAAACTTTCAGATCAAAATTTGTTACATTTTATAAATATTTTAAAGAAAAAAAGAATAAAATTAATAAAATTAAATACACTTTTAATGTTTTTATTATTTTTTATATTCAATAATATAAATTTTTCTATTAAATTTCTTGAATTCCAATATTTAGATTGAATTTTGAATATTCTTTTCTATTATGGGTCATTAATTACAATAATAATGAAAAAAAAAACAATTTTAACCAATTTTTTAAATAAAGGTACCTTTGCGCATGTGCAGTTATCATGTTACCGTGTTACGCGTGCGCAATAATAAAACGGATTTTTACTGCGCACTTATTAAAAAAAGTATGCTATATGTACTGAAAATGTACTTATCTGATAAAGTCCCGCACTGCGCATGCGTAATTTTTGAATTTAATTAGAGCCAATGTGTGACTATCACTGTGCATGATTGCGCATGTGTAACAGCAATACAAAACAACTGCGCATGTGAAATGTTTGTTAAGTAGTGCGCACGTTTACACAGCTGTGGTGCACTACTGCGCATGTGCAACAATATGTTGTGCATAAAAAAATGTTCAGTTTAACATGTTTGACACGAATAGTGCCAGTGCGCATTGTTACAAACTATAATAACATGGTAAAATGAACATTTTTGTAAGTAACCTATTGGAAAAAGTAGGTGAACTTTGAAGTCTGTTCGACGATGAACGAAGTTTTCTCGGTATCGTATTAATATAATAGAAGATTACCACGTACAATTTTATGAATATTGGGAGAACTTTCAAACTCTTTATTCTCAATAAATAAGTAAATTTTCACAAAACTTTTTTAAACACTAATTATATGGAAGATTTTCTGACAGTATGTTAAATATTTATTACCCCCCCCTCCCCCCGGTACCCCTAGAAAATGGTTTTTAAAAGTATGAAAAATTGAAAACTTTCAGATCAAAATTTGTTACACTTTATAAATATTTTAAAGAGAAAAAGAATAAAATTAATAAAATTAAATACACTTTTAATGTTTTTATTATTTTTTATATTAATAATATAAATTTTTCTATTAAATTTCTTGAATTCCAATATTTAGATTGAATTTTGAATATTCTTTTCTATTGTGGGTCATTAATTACAATAATAATGAAAAAAAAAACAATTTTAACCAATTTTTTAAAGAAAGGTACCTTTGCACATGTGCAGTTATCATGTTACCGTGTTACGCATGCGCAATAATAAAACGGATTTTTACTGCGCACTAATTAAAAAAAGTATGCTATATGTACTGAAATTGTACTTATCTGGTAAAGTACCGCACTGCGCATGCGTAATTTTTGAATTTAATTAGAGCTCATGTGTGACTATCACTGTGCATGATTGCGCATGTGTTACAGCAATACAAAACAACTGCGCATGTGAAATGTTTGTTAAGTAGTGCGCACGTTTACACAGCTGTGGTGCACTACTGTGCATGTGCAACAATATGTTGTGCATAAAAAAATGTTCAGTTTAACATGTTTGACACGAATAGTTCCAGTGCGCATTGTTACAAACTATAATAACATGGTAAAATGAACATTTTTGTAAGTAATCTATTGGAAAAAGTAGGTGAACTTTAAAGTCTGTACGACGATGAACGAAGTTTTTTCAGTATCGTATTAATATAATAGAAGATTACCACGTACAATTTTATGAATATTGGGAGAACTTTCAAACTCTTTATTCTCAATAAATAAGTAAATTTTTACAAAACTTTTTTAAAGACTAATTATTTGGAAGATTTTCTGACAGTATGTTAAATATTTATTACCCCCCCCCCCCGGTACCCCTAGAAAATGGTTTTTAAAAGTATGAAAAATTGAAAACTTTCAGATCAAAATTTGTTACATTTTATAAATATTTTAAAGAAAAAAAGATTAAAATTAATAAAATTAAATACACTTTTAATGTTTTTATTATTTTTTATATTCAATAATATAAATTTTTCTATTAAATTTCTTGAATTCCAATATTTAGATTGAATTTTAAATATTCTTTTCTATTATGGGTCATTAATTACAATAATAATTAAAAAAAAAAGCAATTTTAACCAATTTTTTAAATAAAGGTACCTTTGCGCATGTGCAGTTATCATGTTACCGTGTTACGCATGCGCAATAATAAAACGGATTTTTACTGCGCACTTATTAAAAAAAGTATGCTATATGTACTGAAAATGTACTTATCTGGTAAAGTACCGCACTGCGCATGCGTAATATTTGAATTTAATTAGAGCTCATGTGTGACTATCACTGTGCATGATTGCGCATGTGTAACAGCAATACAAAACAACTGCGCATGTGAAATGTTTGTTAAGTAGTGTGCACGTTTACACAGCTGTGGTGCACTACTGCGCATGTGCAACAATATGTTGTGCATAAAAAAATGTTCAGTTTAACATGTTTGACACGAATAGTGCCAGTGCGCATTGTTACAAACTATAATAACATGGTAAAATGAACATTTTTGTAAGTAACCTATTGGAAAAAGTAGGTGAACTTTGAAGTCTGTTCGACGATGAACGAAGTTTTCTCGGTATCGTATTAATATAATAGAAGATTACCACGTACAATTTTATGAATATTGGGAGAACTTTCAAACTCTTTATTCTCAATAAATAAGTAAATTTTCACAAAACTTTTTTAAACACTAATTATATGGAAGATTTTCTGACAGTATGTTAAATATTTATTACCCCCCCCTCCCCCCGGTACCCCTAGAAAATGGTTTTTAAAAGTATGAAAAATTGAAAACTTTCAGATCAAAATTTGTTACACTTTATAAATATTTTAAAGAGAAAAAGAATAAAATTAATAAAATTAAATACACTTTTAATGTTTTTATTATTTTTTATATTATTAATATAAATTTTTCTATTAAATTTCTTGAATTCCAATATTTAGATTGAATTTTGAATATTCTTTTCTATTGTGGGTCATTAATTACAATAATAATGAAAAAAAAAACAATTTTAACCAATTTTTTAAAGAAAGGTACCTTTGCACATGTGCAGTTATCATGTTACCGTGTTACGCATGCGCAATAATAAAACGGATTTTTACTGCGCACTAATTAAAAAAAGTATGCTATATGTACTGAAATTGTACTTATCTGGTAAAGTACCGCACTGCGCATGCGTAATTTTTGAATTTAATTAGAGCTCATGTGTGACTATCACTGTGCATGATTGCGCATGTGTTACAGCAATACAAAACAACTGCGCATGTGAAATGTTTGTTAAGTAGTGCGCACGTTTACACAGCTGTGGTGCACTACTGTGCATGTGCAACAATATGTTGTGCATAAAAAAATGTTCAGTTTAACATGTTTGACACGAATAGTTCCAGTGCGCATTGTTACAAACTATAATAACATGGTAAAATGAACATTTTTGTAAGTAATCTATTGGAAAAAGTAGGTGAACTTTGAAGTCTGTACGACGATGAACGAAGTTTTTTCAGTATCGTATTAATATAATAGAAGATTACCACGTACAATTTTATGAATATTGGGAGAACTTTCAAACTCTTTATTCTCAATAAATAAGTAAATTTTTACAAAACTTTTTTAAACACTAATTATAGGGAAGATTTTCTGACAGTATGTTAAATAGTTATTACCCCCCCTCCCCCCGGTACCCCTAGAAAATGGTTTTTAAAAGTATGAAAAATTGAAAACTTTCAGATCAAAATTTGTTACATTTTATAAATATTTTAAAGAAAAAAAGAATAAAATTAAATACACTTTTAATGTTTTTATTATTTTTTATATTCAATAATATAAATTTTTCTATTAAATTTCTTGAATTCCAATATTTAGATTGAATTTTGAATATTCTTGTCTATTATGGGTCATTAATTACAATAATAATGAAAAAAAAAAACAATTTTAACCAATTTTTTAAATAAAGGTACCTTTGCGCATGTGCAGTTATCATGTTACCGTGTTACGCATGCGCAATAATAAAACGGATTTTTACTGCGCACTTATTAAAAAAAGTATGCTATATGTACTGAAAATGTACTTATCTGGTAAAGTACCGCACTGCGCATGCGTAATTTTTGAATTTAATTAGAGCTCATGTGTGACTATCACTGTGCATGATTGCGCATGTGTAACAGCAATACAAAACAACTGTGCATGTGAAATATTTGTTAAGAAGTGCGCACGTTTACACAGCTGTGGTGCACTACTGCGCATGTGCAACAATATGTTGTGCATAAAAAAATGTTCAGTTTAACATTTTTGACACGAATAGTGCCAGTGCGCATTGTTACAAACTATAATAACATGGTAAAATGAACATTTTTGTAAGTAACCTATTGGAAAAAGTAGGTGAACTTTGAAGTCTGTACGACGATGAACGAAGTTTTCTCGGTATCGTATTAATATAATAAAAGATTACCACGTACAATTTTATGAATATTGGGAGAACTTTCAAACTCTTTATTCTCAATAAATAAGTAAATTTTTACAAAACTTTTTTAAACACGAATTATATGGAAGATTTTCTGACAGTATGTTAAATATTTATTACCCCCCCCCCACCCCCCGGTACCCCTAGAAAATGGTTTTTAAAAGTATGAAAAATTGAAAACTTTCAGATCAAAATTTGTTACATTTTATAAATATTTTAAAGAAAAAAAGAATAAAATTAATAAAATTAAATACACTTTTAATGTTTTTATTATTTTTTATATTTAATAATATAAATTTTTCTATTAAATTTCTTGAATTCCAATATTTAGATTGAATTTTGAATATTCTTTTCTATTATGGGTCACTAATTACAATAATAATGAAAAAAAAACAATTTTAACCAATTTTTTAAATAAAGGTACCTTTGCGCATGTGCAGTTATCATGTTACCGTGTTACGCATGCGCAATAATAAAACGGATTTTTACTGCGCACTTATTAAAAAAAGTATGCTATATGTACTGAAAATGTACTTATCTGGTAAAGTACCGCACTGCGCATGCGTAATTTTTGAATTTAATTAGAGCTCATGTGTGACTATCACTGTGCATTATTGCGCATGTGTACCAGCAATACAAAACAACTGCGCATGTGAAATGTTTGTTAAGTAGTGCGCACGTTTACACAGCTGTGGTGCACTACTGCGCATGTGCAACAATATGTTGTGCATAAAAAAATGTTCAGTATAACATGTTTGACCCGAATAGTGCCAGTGCGCATTGTTACAAACTATAATAACATGGTAAAATGAACATTTTTGTAAGTAACCTATTGGAAAAAGTAGGTGAACTTTGAAGTCTGTACGACGATGAACGAAGTTTTCTCGGTATCGTATTAATATAATAGAAGATTATTGAAATATATTGAAAATAATTTTAATATGAACGATTGAAAACAGTAAATAAAATTTGAGAGAAATAATTGAAAAAATTACTTAATTTTGTTAAAAAAAAAAAATAATTGCAATTTGAGAAAATTACACATGAAGATCTTAAAAATCAATTGAAAAAAATTAGAAGAAGTAAAAATTGGAAAAAGGATTTGAAAAAAGCTAAAAATAAATGAAATTTACGGTAATTAATAAAAAATTTGGAAATTATGAAAGCAAATTAAAATAATTAAAAATCGAAGAAAACAATTGAAATTTTGGAAAGTACTAAAAAATTTTAGAAAATTAGAAGAATAATTAACAATTGATAATAATAATGATTGAAAAATGATAAAATTAATTTAAAATTGAAAAAAATAATTGAAATTTGAGAAAAATAGTTAAAATTTTAAAAAAATTAAAATTAAAATTATATATTATAATTAAAATTATAATAAAAATTCATATCAAAGAAAATAATTAAAAAATAATAAAACAAATATGAATTATTAAATACATATTAAAATATACTGAAAATAATTTAAAATTGAGAAAAATTAATGTAATATGATAAAAATAATTTAAATATGAAAGATTGAAAACAGTAAATAAAATTAGAGAGAAGTAATTGAAAAAATCTTAGAATATAATGGATAAAAAAAGAAATTAATTACAAAATTACTTACAAACTTTAATTAAAGAGAATAATTAAAAAATCGCAGAAATCATTGAAAATTGATGAAAAGGCTAATTAAAATTTCAGATAAATAACTAAAATTTTTGAAAATTATATGAAAAGAATGAAAATAATTGAAGAGCTGAGAAAACAGTATGAAATTACAGAATTTGATTTTAAGTGAAAGATAATATTTGAAAAATCGATTAAAAATTGAAAATTGAAGACAATAATCTAAATTTGTGATAATAACTTAATATTTAGGAAATTAATTGAAGAATAATAAAAATGTTAAAAGATGGAGAAAATAATTGCAAAATGACAAAAATAATGGAAAATTAAACAATTTAATTTAAATTTGAGATTAATAATATTAAATGAAGGGATATATAACAATTAAATTGATATAACGTCAAGGAAAAAATAAGAAAAATTGAAAAAGTGATAGAGAAAACTAAACAAAATAATTAAAATTTGAGGAAGGTAAATTTAAGATTTAGGCAAACAATTTTGAAACAAATTAAATAATAAAGAATTGTAGAAAATTGTTTAAAAATGATAAAAATAGTACAAAATTGTATTTTAAGTAATTAAAATCATAACAGAAAAGAATTATTAAAAATTGAAGAAATTTTTAAATCACTTTAAATTTAGTTTTTTTGAAACGTGGATTAATTGAACTTTTAATCTATGCAAGTTTACATATTAACAGAAATTTGAAGAAATTGAAATTTATATGAATTGAAAATTTGAGAACATTTTCAAAAGTTGATATATGATTTAAAATTTAAAAAAAATTTTCTGGTGACAAACAGGTGTGGACAGAATGAATAAGTTAAACTTATAAATTATTATTTATAATTAGGGACCCATTTTTCTTTTTGTCCCAGGGCCCTTGCTCTTCCAGTTATGCCACTGAATATTTCAAATAAATCTATTACAAATTCCATAGAAAAAACCTGAAATGAATTTCTTTAATTAATTCAATTTAAACGTCTGAAATTTGAAAACCGATAACATATTTAAGAAAAGTTGATTTAAATTAATTTAATTTAAAAAGCAGTATTTTGTACAAATACTATTATACAAAAACTAAAAGTAAGTTGCATAAAAATGAGCTCAGGTTTTTTCTGTATGTGCAAAACTCATAGGAGTCGTTTAGAGTTGTATAAAAGTTCTTATTAAATTCCTGTAGGACGTGGAAGTAATAATTTATAAAATTACAAATTGGTTCTATTATTGCGTAAATTATTTTATATATATTTAGAAATACTTACAGTACTTTAAACAATAAAAAATGTTTCATTTTTACAAGAACTAGAGAAGAGAGTCAAATAAATGTGATTATAATATTGAATTCACTGTAAAGTAGACTTTGGAATATTTAAATATAGATTGAAGGTTTTTATAAATATCAGTAACATTCATTACGAAAAGGAAAAAACTAACCAATGAAAAGACTTAAAATCCAAAGTAATCACTTGTCAGTGTTTGATTCCTTAAATATTCATAAAATACAACTTTGTTGATACGTTATTCGTGATTAAGCCATTTGTGCTAGAAAGAAACTCGTTCTTTTATCACTGTCTATTTTTTGCATATTTTTTAATTTTTCGAAAGCATTTCTGAAGCAAATTTTCTAAGGGAAAAATTATTTTTAGTTTCTAATTTGAATAAGTAACTAGATTCGTTTACTATTAAAAAAAAGTGCATTTGGAGTATATTAAAAGAAATATGCTCTTTTTTCTATAAGTTAAATTAGCGTCTTTATTTCCTAAACGTACAAATTTTATTTTGAATTGAATAATAGTAACTTTTACATGCGTGATTAAATTATTTTTACAACTTATGTTTCGGGCCACAGATGACATTTCTTCTCTCTGTATAATATATTAAATTCAAAGCATTCAAACTCTTCATTAAATATGTTCAAATTGCTTGCAATTTGGTTTATTCTAACTCGCGTAGGTGGATAGAAATCTCCGTCTTTGTATTCTGTATCAACTAATGGTAGTTTACAAAAAAACTGCAAAATAATAAAAAAATGTTGTAAAAAGGAAAATACTCATGAAAAGACAAAATAAAGAATATCATTTTGTCATTTAAAATATTATTATATACTCACAACAGGAAGAGAAAGAAAAAATAATTTCTTCCAATGCCTGCATTCCAATTCGGTTATTTCTCGATCTGTATTTGAACTTTCACAAATAATTCTTTTTAAAGTATTAAAGGCTACTTTAACTCCAATCGCATCAGCATAATTTTCAGACATGGTATTATAAAAATCTACCTTTGTTTGGAAAATTTTATATGAATTATATTGTAATTACATTTTAATTAATATAGTACAAATCTTACTTTATATTTTTTCAGCTGTTTAGATAAACAATTTACGTATTCCCAAGACTTTTTGCTAAATTCACTATCTTTGTTTATTTTTTCATCATATTCTGTCATCAACATAATTCTCTTTATTATTACACATTTTAAAATTGTTATTCATTTATAGAAAGTAATTTTTTAATCACCACTTATTTCAACTGCATGGCCAAATTCATGAGCAATAATAAATCCTATAGTGCCGTAGTTCATAGAGCTTTAAAAATCATAAATTAAATGTAAGTGAATATTATCCTTCCATTATTTGTTTCAACAAAAATTTATTACTTAGAAAAAATAATACTTACATTGGGTTATTCACATCGATAAGAGAAGAGAAAATTTCCATTGAAATACCTACAAAATTTTTAATTAAATTCAAGTGCTTCATCTATTTTAAATTATTTGTTCTACAGATAATAAATATTACAAAAATTCTTACTTATTGCATTTGTCAATCGTTGGTACGAACTAATACTTTTAACATTTAACGGATTTCTAGATATAAAATTTAATTTATTTTAATTTATATTTGTAAAAGTAAGTTTTTACATTAATTAATATTAGTGGCTTACCCTAATAAATTATTCTGATCAAGTAATTTTACCTTTACTCGAAATTGAGCTTTCCTGAAATTAAATAAATTTTTTGCAAAGCTATCTGTAACTTCAAACTGCAAAAACAAATCATAATTTCAGTAGATTATTCTTCTTAAACTACTTACTTTCTTCTAACTCTGAATAATAATTTAAAGAATTGTAAAACCTAGTAAATCAAGAGAAAACTTATCATCATTTTAACAATTAAAAATATTCTATACCTCGTAAGAAATATCTTTGTTAAGTAAACGACTTCTGTTGTTCTTAGAGTAAGAATAAGAAAAATTAATTTCAACTTTTTCTACCTTCTTTATTAAAATTCTCCTTAAATTGTCATTTAACCAACTTTTATTGATCTCTATCTTATATTGTTTCCGAATTTCTTTAAACATCTTCAAAATCTAAAAATCATAAAGAATCGTAAATTAAAAATAAATAAAATCAACAAGTCTCTAACTCACGTAATTTTGTTTCTCTTTCATTTCTGGAGTATTAGCAATTTCTGATAAAAAGCCAGTCAGAAGAGGCGAAGTATTTATACAATGGTCTATTCTACAGAGTACAAACAATATGATTAAAATTATTTTTTTTTTTTTTAGAGAAAAAAAATAAGAAAATATTAAATACCGTTCTGCACTTTCATCGTAATAATTCTGCAAAATGTCAACGTCATTTAAAACCAATGAAGTGTAGATATAATTTTCTGAAAATTAAACTATTATTATATACACAACAATACAAAAATTGTAAGCCCTCTTTAAAGTTTATTAAATAATGAAAAGCATTTTACCAATTACGTGCTTTTCAGTTTTTCTTAAAAATAAGCTGAATTCTTTCCAATAATCAGTATGCACTTCAACAATAACTGATCCTACTGGTATTCTTAGTTCAGTATTTTCAAAGATTGCCTCAAAAATTTTCAACCAATTTATCTGAAAGAGGGAACATTGTAAAAACAGGTGTCTTATGGGTGTCTTATTTTAAGACATAAGACATTTAGAAAGTGTCGTACATTAATTTTAAGTTGTTTTATTGGTTTATAGTTTTGAAAGAATCACTCTCATTAGTTGAAATTAAGACATTAAAAAATGTCTTAAAAATGACCACATAAATGTCTTACAATAGGACACCTGTTTTTGTAGTAAAAAAGTGAATTAAAAACTTTTTTTTCAAGAATCAAGTATTAAATCACTATTTTTTCAAGCTAACGGTCCTGAGTCTCAGGGCCGTAACTGGGACGGCAAGGGCCCGGGGGCAAAATAGAAAATAGGGCCCTAATTGTATATAATAATTTACAAGTTTAATTAATTCATTTATTCATTCATCCATTCTGTCCACATCTGAAATTTATCAGTTTTCAATCCCTTTTTTAATTTCAATTCTTTCTCCCTCGTCATTAAATCAATTTAATTATTTATTCCAAATTTTTATATTATTCGTCGCAAATTTAAATTCGATTTTTTAATTTACCATTATTTTTGTCATTTTTCAATTATTATTTTCAATTCTGAATCATTTTTACAATTTCTTGATTAATTTCCTTAACTTTCTAATATATTAGATAAAAAACAATAATAAAAATCTTTAATTAGTTTCAGCATTTTTAATTTTTTTTTTCAATTTTGAGTTAATTTTATAATTATTTTCTTTGGTTGTTAATTTATATTCTCATTTTCTTAAATTATTTTCTAATTTTTTTAATTATTTTTCTAAAATTTCAATTATTTACATCAATTTTTAATTATTTCTGCGACTTTTTCCTTTTTTTTCTTTAATTAAAAAATTTAAAGTAATTTTGTAATTATCTTTTTTTTTAAACATATATTCTCTGAAATTTCAATTATTTTCAACAGTTTTCGATTATTTCTGCGATTTTTTACTTATTCTCTTGAAAAACTTTTTTAAGTTTTGTAATTATTTTCTTTTTTAAACACATAATGTGTATTTTTTTCAATTATTTGTTTCAAATTTTTTTTACTGTTTTCAATATATCATATTTAAATCATTTTCATTTTATTTCAATTATTTTTCACAATTTTAAATTAGTTTCAGCAATTTCAATTTTTTTTCCAATTTTGATTTAATTTTATAATTTTCTAATTATGTTCTTTGATTGTTAATTATTATTCTAATTTTCTGAACTTATTTTATAAGATTTTTAATTATTTTTCTAAAATTTCAATTATTTTCATCAATTTTTTATTTTTAAATTAAACAATTTTAATTATTCTCTTTAATTAAAAAATTTTAAATAATTTTGTAATCATCTTCTTTTTAAACATTTATTCTATGATTTTTACAATTATTTCACTGAAATTTTTTTTACTTTTTTTAATTTTTTATATTTAAATTATCTTTAGCATACCTATTACATTTAATTTTTTTTTGAATTTTGAATTAATTTTATCAGTTTTTAATTATTTTCCTCGATTTTAATTATTTTTCTCATTTCCTAAATTATTTTCTAATATTTTTAGGTTTTTTCTAAAATTTTAATTATTTTCTTTAATTTATAGCACTTCTATTTGTTTTCATAATTTCTAATTTTTTTTACTAATTATCGTGAATTTCTATTATTTTTAGCTTTTTTTTAATTCGTTTCTCCAATTTTTCATTATTCTTATTTCCTTTAATTGATTTTTCAAACTTTAATTATTATTTCTTATTTAAAAAAATCTCTGTAATTTTTTCAATTATTTCACTCAAATATCATTTATTTTTTACAATTTAGAGGAGGTGGGGGCAAGACGGGGTACCTGCCTTAATTAAGAAACTAATTAACCAATCATGATCATTTTTTGCATAAAATAGCACCGTTACAATAGTTTTTGATTGGCCAAGTCACTGATTGATGAAACCGAGTTTTTTATTTGTTACATGAAAAAAACTGTTTTTGACGATTTTCTTGTCATTTTTGCATTTTATTTAGAACGTATTTGTTATTTTAAAAACAACATTTTATATAGTATATAATTTTTTTTATGTTCAACAATGATTACACTTGAAGTTAAGCACTTGTTTATTTCCGTTTCGAAACTTAATTTTTAGAAATTAATTTTTTAATGAAATTCCGTATGTGGGGGCAAGACGGGGTATAGGAAGTGAGGGCAGGATAAGGTACTGAAAACCAATCATTTTTTTATTTTATTAAAAAAAAATCTTCTTTTGGTGATTTTACACAATATTTATTACGTTTTGTTACGTAAATAATATATTTCAAATACAGGACCAGGCAACCACTTGTTTCTTTTTATTATAAAAGTTGCTGTTTTTTGAGGTTAGGTTTGTAACTTAATTTTACATGGGAGAATTAAAATTACGCATTAAACTGGTTTTTTAGTTTATTTTATAAAATTAATAAAGGTGCTTGCGAAATTTGTAGACAAAAATAGGTCGATTTTTATACTACCCCATCTTGCCCCCAGGGGGTACCCCATCTTACTCCCACGTTTTGTAAAATGGAAAATTTGAATTTTTTTACTTATTCTTAATTCTATATTTAATTAAGTAACAAATGTTCCAAATAAGACTTTTTCATGGAAGACTGATTGCTAAAGATTATTATTATAATAAATAAAATATTTTTAAATCGATAATATTAGTTTTATTGAGCTTCAAACCTTAGGTACCCCGTCTTGCCCCCACCTCCCTTATCATTGTTTGGATCACATTTCAATTATTTATTTCAAGTTTCTAACATTTCCATTATTTCATTCAATTTTCAATTATTTATATTATTTTCCTCAATTCTGGATTACTTTCGTTCTTTTGCATAATTTCCAAAAAGATTTTAATTATTTCATTTTATTTAAAAACTGTTCTGCTTAATTTTAAATTATGTTAATTTTTTTTTTTTTTACTTATTTTCTCTAATGTTTAATTATTCTCTTTTTTCTTTAATGAATGTCTGAAAGTTTTAAGTATTCTTCTTAATTTTTCTTTAACTTTTCTTCATTTAAAATAATTTATCTAATTTTTCAATTTGTTTTTCAAATTGTAATGATTCTTTTTTTAATTTTAAATTATTTATCTTAATTTTCAAATATTTTCTCTAACTTTTCATAATTTAATTTCTTTTCAATTTATTTTTAAAATGTTAAATTTTTAATTCTCAAATTAAAATTTTTTTTTTTATTTTTAAAACATTTCAATGATTTTTAGGGTTCCGTACACCACAAGTGTAGATTACAGAAAAGTGGTAGAGAACATGATTGTAGAAGTTAATAATAGCGTTGTTAAGGAAATAAAATGATTTTTGAGTATTTTTTATGGATATTTGCTAAAATCTCTGGATTTTTAGTTGACAGCGCAATCACCATCACGTTCTCTATAATTTTTATGTAATTTACACCTGAAAATACATTCCTGTACAAAATTTGAACTCTCTAAGTAAAATATTTTGGAAGATAGGGGGGGGGGGGCGGGTGGTCCATTTTGTATAAAAAATTCATTATATATTTTATATTTTATATATTATATTATATATAATATGTATAATATATTTATATATTTAATAGTATCAAATATATTAAAAATTATTTTGTTTTGTGTACGGAACCCTCGATTTTAATGCGAGTGTAACTCGAACTTGCCCGATTTTTAAATTACTTTCCCCAATTTTTAATTAATTACGTTTGTTTTTCTTTAATTAATTTGCAAAATTGAATTTATTTTATTTATTTATATAAATTTATTTTTAATAATAAAGGTCTATTAGGGTTGACCAAGGGCCCCCTGAGCTTAAGAGCCCTGGGGCATTGCCCCACTTTGCCCCTTAACAGTTACGCCACTGTCCTGAGTAAAATTATATAAGGCTGATTCCAGAAAAAAAATCGAAATTGATGTCCTTAATGATTTCTGAAAATCAGGATTGTTGGTTATGAAAAGTTATTTTTTTTAATAATACTACTATACTAGATGTACGAATTTATGAAACAAATTTATTTCTTATATGATAAACAAAGAAGATATGTCCAAGAGAGTACCCTGAAAATCATTCCCTCACTATGTCCCAACTGCTGAATTCGAAGAGAATCATTAACTTAAAACGTAAAATTGCTTACTAATTGTTTGTTATTTTATTTTTTATTCATATAAGATAGTATTAACTGTATCTACACGAGTTTATAATTTAAAAACAGCGAATGGAAGTATTTTTAAATATACTTCAAAATTTGTCCTTGAAAAACTTATCATTCCCTCACCGCTTTGAAACAGTGTGATTGCAGCAAAGTTTTAATGCCTACCAAGTTCCACCTTAAGTTTTTTGAAAAATGGCAACATTGTTATTGACAACCTATACTGCAGCGAACGTTTGTAGAAAGGATATTTTGTTAAAACTAATTTATCAATGAGATTTTTAAAAAATACATTTCTTCACGTCATTCACTCATGTTGATTTATAAATAGGTAAACATTTTAATTTACTAATCATAGTGTATTTACACATGTTTCCAGTATTTATATCGCATTGTTCACAGTGCATAGGGAAGTAAGGTTATATTTCTGAGGTTATGGTCATTTTGTTTCGATTCGTCATTCCCTCACTAAATTTTACCTTTATATTCCATTGAAAAATATCAAACTCAAAACAGTTGGGGACCATTATAATATTTTAATCAAATAAGCCATAAAATACGGCTTGAGAAAAAAAAAATTCAATACTGAGTAAAAAAAAAATTGATGAACTTGGTGAAGCCATTTTCGATTTTTTTCTGGAATCAGCCATAAACGCTTTTATTCTAAAAACCGGACTATTAAAAAAGTATATAAAAATAAAAAAGTCCAAATTCAGTTGGCATCGGGGCCTCAAGATCACTAAATACGCCACTGCTGTGAACAACCATAAATTCTGTATGCTTACATCTTCCTCATTATTACTTGTTAAATATTCTGTTGTTTCTTTTTGCAATTCCGATAAATTAATTACGTCCACTTCATGAGGATACTTGTCCATTATCTGCAAAATTTTATTCTAAGTTTAGTTAAAAAATTATTCAAACTTAACAAATTGTTTGCTCTACTAAGAAATTAAGACTGTTTTCAAATTTTTCTAAATAAGAAGATAAAACAAATATAGTAAATTTTCAATTTGTTTCACCTTATTCCAGTTATCTTGAAAATTTTGAAGTGCTTCTATTTCATGATCTATGACAAAATCATCAACATTTTGTTTTAGAGCTGATTTTAATGATTTAATTCCAGGTTCTAAAACATCTCTCAAGTATACAGCATATTTGGAATGCGATAAAAGTTGAACACTGTCTCTTTCATTTGGGTTTATGATCTGTAATTTATTTTCCTTAAGTTTTTTAAACATAAAACATTAATATTCATTAATGGTCACAATTACCAGAAATCTTTCAGCACTAATATCAATATCAAAAAATGTACTTCGTCCTTGAAGTCCAGAAAAACTTGCTTCTATCATTTCCCACGATTTACTATTTATTTTATCAACCATCGGCCATGCTCCGTACTTATAAAGGTAACTTTGAAATTCTTTCACTTTTTGAGTATTTTCTGCAAAAAATTATTTCGAATCACTTTTGTATATTTTGAAATCTAATAAGCCACAGCTGTATTATTTAATTTTTTTTATACAATTGAGACAAAAGCTGAATAATAATCTTTATATTTACCTTCTTCCATGCAAGTATTAATCCATGCAATGTCTTTTTGAAATTCTTTTTTGAGATTATCATTATATAATGTTTTCTTTTTATCGTTATACATTTCTAGAAAACAGGAGTAATTAAATTGATTAAAATATTAATGAAAATAAATGGGAAAGTAATAAAGTAGAGTTGAATCTGTAATTCATTGTACAAATTCAGTATATATATGTGTATAATTAAGTTTTTAAAACATTACCTTTTATTTTAAAAAACATTTCTAATCTTGTCATTTTATCCTGGGACCATTTTTTTACTGGTGAATCACCGCAAACGAAAGTGTAATAATCATCACAAGGATGTGTAACATTAATTATATTCCTTTTATTTCTGATGAATTGTGCTAATAAAAAATAGTATATATTAACTGGATTTTAATAACTTTTTTCAGGTAATAAAATTGCATGAAAGCTATTTTCTTTTATTATTTAACTTATTTATTATTAGTGTATTATTTATTTATAATTAATAATTTATTGTTATTTACTGTAAATCTAGAGAATATCGTATGTCTTTTAAACCAGTGAATAATTTATTAACTTACCCAGGGATTTTTTTTTGATGGCGTTACTTTTATCAAATATCAGTACAATTCTGAAATGAAATAATAATTTTTGTTAAGGTAGCGAAATTAAAGAAATTATAAAAAAGGTAGACTGTTGTTCAAAATAGGAAACCAACCATTTTGAACAAAAAAAACCGTTTAAAAATTGTATATTGCTTACAATAATAGAAGTAATAAAAATCGTCCCATTTTTAAGAGAAATTTCATAATTTTTATATCAGCCTTTAAGTTTAGGTTACACCTGGAAAAGTCGCAATTTATATAATAACAATAATTGAAAAATGCTCGAAAAGTGTATAAAGTAAAAACTTATAAAAACATTGCTGACATTTATTTTTTATTTTTCTTAGACAAATCTGTTTTCATTTCTGAAAAATTAAAATATTAAGTATAAAAATTATTTTAGTTTTAAATTTGAGGCAATATCTCGGAGTCTACAATTCTAATTAGGCTACTTGTACATATCGTAGAATAAATTTAAGACCAAGTGATTCTTATCGATATTTTTATTTGGTATTTTTGAGGGAAATAAATTTTGAACTTGGAACATTAAAAGTAAATGCCTTATTTGTGAAAAAATAAAATAATTTTAAAAACTCACTTTTGTGTAGAATGCAGTTGAAAAAGGCAAATTATTATGTAAACTTTGAAATAATAAAGTACTGTTTGCGTGTCGCCTTATTTGTTGGTTTTTATACCAGTGCCTAAAAAAGGAAAACGTTTTTAGAAAAGAAAAAAAATATCTTAAAATTCAAACTAGTTACTTGTCGGTGTTTGATTCGTGAATTCGACATAAAATCAAATTCTGTCCTTCTTGACGTGTTTTCCGTGACTAACCAATAATTCAAATTGTTTTATCAAGAAAACAAACTTTTATTTTATCTTTCGTTCTAATAATGGAATATATTTTAAAACTAAACTTAAATATTTTTTTCTACTGAAAGTCATTATTTTTCAAAACTAATCTTTTACTTTCTTTTGATGATTTAACTCTAAATTTGTTCTTTTTAAATTAAGATAATTTTTTTCCAATAAGGAATAAAATATTTTAAGATAATTATTTCTGATATTCTCAAGAAAAAATTCAAAATAACAAATACTGCCAGTGTAATTTTTAAATTTATTTATTTATTCTGCAAACTGAAATTCAAATTAGAATGTAAAATTAAAAATCACCCGAAAAATAATAACAAAAACCAACTAGTAGTAGAGCAAGGAGAGCACGGACTCAGTTATCCACCGTTGGTAATGCAGATTTCTACTTTACCGACCGTGAAAAGTTGTGTTTCTGTGAAGGTTGTTCTGTTTTACCGACCTAGTTTCGGTTGGCAAATATTAACTTTTTAAGCGAAGGATATTCAAAATCTTCTAAATCTACTACATTTAAAAAATAGTTCTCTAGCCACTGTTTTTTCTCTACTCGTTTAACGTAGATTGTTTTTGAATTTACCAAATTTTCTTTTAAAATTGGCTGCAGTTCATCGTAGGGAATTTCTCCATCAGACCATTCGATTCCAAGATAATTTCATGTCAACCAGCGATTCTCATTCTTGTTTCTTACAGGTAAACTACTCCAAAGGTAAGGTGGTTCAAAGAGAAAAACAAGTGGTTGAGTTTCAATCTGAAGAGAAATTATGACCAACTCTTTGAAAACAAATTCATTGTAAGGCCTTTCAAAGCCTTGAACGTCTACGACAAATTCCATCTTGAAACGTATAATATTAAAGCAGATTGCTTTAAAAATTTTCAACCAATTTATATGAAAGTGGAAAAAGCGAATTAAAACTTTCTTTTCAAAAATGAAGTATTTAATTACTATTTTTTTTTTAAATTAACGACCCTGAGCAGAATTATATAAACACTTGGATTGTAAAAACAGGACTATTAAAAAATATATAAAAATAAAAAAGTCCAAATGCTGTTGGCATCGGGGCCCCAAACTCTCTAAATACGTCACTGCTGGGAATAGCCTTTAATTCTGTATACTTACATCTTTTTTATGATAATTTGTTAAATATTCTGTTGTTCCTTTTTCCAGTTCCTTTAAATTAAGGGCATGTGGAAGGCACCAACTTCAAATGATTCGTTATAATATTTTCCACAAATTTAGAATTAAAATTCAGCCTTAAACGGACTGGACGTCAATGTATCTATACGGAAATTTTTTTATGCAAATGAGACAAAAGCATATCATTTTTCAATCAGTGGCGTAACATATATCACCTTCTGAAAATGTTCTCAAATTTTAAATTTATAACAATTTTCATTTCTCCAAGTTTCCATTCTTCAATTCTTTCTTCTTTCAATTATTTTCCTCAATTGTTAATTTTTATTCTCATTTTCAAATTTTTTTTAACTATTTTTCTAAAATTTTAATCATTTTTTTCAATTTTACATTAATTTTTAACATTTTTCAATCATTTTCGACCATTGTTAATTATTATTCTAATTTTCTAATATTTTAAATACTTTTCTAAAATTTCAATTTTTTTCTTCAATTTTTCATTTTTTTAATTTGTTTTCATAATTTTCAAATTTTTTTTTTAATTATTGTAAAAATCATTTTTTAGGCTTCCCTCAATTCTTTTCTCCAATTTTTAGTCATTCTTATTTTTTTTAGTTAATTTTTAAGATCTTCATGTATTTTTCGCAAAGTTTAATTACTTTTTTTTATTCAAACAAAATTTTGTAATTTTTTTATTTATTTCACTCAAATGTGATTTATTTTTTACAACTTTTTATTGCTTGTATCATATTTCTATTATTTTTTTCCAGTTTCAAATTGTAACATCATTTTTCAATTATTTTCCAAAATTTATATCCTTTAAATTTCAATTTTTTCCATTTCTTCTATAATTTCAAAAATTTTTAACTTTTTATCTGAGATTTAAATTATGTCATTCAAATTTTCAATTATTTATATGATCATTTCAATAACAATTTTTACGTGTTCGGTTAATTTTTCATGTTAATTTACCTTCACAAATAATTTTCTTTAAATTATTAAAAGCTACTTTTACTCCAACTTCGTCAGTGTAATTTTTGGACAAGGTGTCAAAAAAATCCATTTATTTTTTAAAATAATGTCTTTTGTAGAAACCAAAAATATAAAACAAAACCAATCAAGATACAGTACCGACGGAAATTGTCAGTACACATTAAAAATATAAAAAGTTAGAAAAAGAGTTGAAAAATGATGAAAAAAATTAAAAATTAAAAATTTATGATAACTAATTGAAAAAATTACAGAATATAGTTAAAACAAAAAAGATTATTTGAAAAATGACAAAGATAATTGAAAACTAAAGAAAATTCATTGAAAAAAAGAAAATAATTTAAAAAAGATAAACACAATTTAAAAATTTAAATTAAAAATTTTAATTATAGATAAATAATTTTAAACTTTTTGCAAATTATAAAAAAGAGCGAAATTAATTGGAAATTTAAAGTAAATAACAAAAAAAATAATATATAAATTATTAAAAATGGAACTTAATTAATGTAAATGTCAGATAATTAGTATGAAATACTGGGAATTATGAAACAAACAAAAAAAATTGAAAAATAAAAAAAATTTTTGCAAAATAATTGAAAAGTGATTTGATAATTTTAAACTTCAAGAAAATAATTGTAATATGGTGCAAACAATGATAAATGTAAAAGATAAATGACATTTGAGTGATATTAAAATAATTACAAAAATTTTTTTAAATACAAAAAAATAATAATTGAATTTTGACAAAAATACAACTAAAAAATAAAGAATAGAATTAAAGAAAGATAAAATAATTAAAATTTACGATAATTAATCAAAATTTTTGCAAATTACGAAAACATGAAAATAATTAAAAATTGAAAAAAATAATAGAAATTTTAGAAAAATATTTAAAAATATTACAAAATAATCTTTGAAATAGAGAATAATCATTGACAATCATTAAAAATAATTAAAAAATGATAAAATTAATGCAAATTTAAAAAAAATAATTACAATATGCTGCAATTAATTTAAGATTCAGAGAAAAAATTAAAATATGATGAAAATAATTAAAATTTAAAAAATTGAGCAGTAAATAAAATTTGAGAAAAATAGTTTTAAAAAACATGGAATATATATGTTAAAAAAAAGAAAATAATTTTTACAAAATTAGTTTAAAATCTTTGATTAAGGAGAATAATTGAAAACTCGCAGAAATAATCGAAAATTGATTAAAATAATTGAAATTTCAGAGAAATTAGTGCAATTTTGGAAAATTATGACGAAAGAATGAAACGAATTAAAAATTAAAAAAATAATAGAAAAATGGCAGAATTTAATTTTGATCAAAAGAGAATAATTAAAAAATCGTTTAAAACATGGAAAATTGATGACAATATTCTAAATTTGAGATAATATCTAAAAATTTAGGAAATTAATTAAGGAATATAATGAAAATATTCAAAGATGCAGAAAATAAGTGCAAAAAAATAAAAAGAAAAGAACATGGAACAAAATAATTAAAAATTGAGATAAAGTGCCATTCAGCAAGATTTGCCCAACCATCAGAATTCTTGTCTTTACAAAAAGTTTTATATTATGTTAACTAATAAAAAAAAACAATAAATGAGGCCTTTTTTGAAGCTTATGTGCTCTAGTTTTAGGATATCTAAAGACCGAAAAAAAAAATTTTATTGCTTAATTAATATTAACAGTAGTCAAAAGATTCAATTTTTTTTTTTGGTAAATTTTTGAACTAATTTATTTTTTTAAACAGATCATCTCATTTTCTTGGCAGATAATGCATTTAAAAAGTAATTTTATCACCTTTAAAACGAATTTTTTAAAATTATTTTACGATTTTTTTAACAAAGATGTAGGTAATTGTTTAAAAAACAGCACTTTTTTAAAATTATACATAAGTCCAGTACGGTTAATTTTGGAAAAATTTATTGAGAACAAAAATATGCCTTCTTATGTGTAGAATCAAAATAGTAAATTAATGTTTAAATTTTCATAAATTAAATAGAATTGTAAATAATTAACTAGAAATTAAAGAGAAAATTGTACCTAATAAGATAAAATTGAATATTATATTATCTAGAAATAAAGGGTAACTAAAAATAAAGAAGTGTCAATGATTTATAAAAAAAAATAACTGAATTTTGGATTAAAAACTAGAAAATGCTAAAAATCCGTAAAAGCAAGTAACATGAATAATAAATCTGCAACACTTTCAGTTCAACTATTGACTGCAGTTGAACTCGAATTTTTAATTTATTCGGTAAATTTTTTCTTAAATCTTCAGAAAATTATAATAACTGAGAGTTTCCAATACTTAATTAACTATTAAACAAAAGAATTTCCTTTTAATGAATCTTGAAAATTTATATCTGTAATAAGGACAGTGACAGGTAAGCAACAATAAGAATACTTTTTATTAATTTATCTTCATTTTAATATTCTTAATTTTTAATTTATTTACGCTTCTTTTTTATTAAATTACAGTCAATTAAGAATAATTCATTATATAGTTTTTATTACTTTAGGAAAAGAAAAAAGCACCATATAACAGTTCATTATTTAATATTTACATGTAATTTATAATAATTTTATTGACCAAACCACAAAGGACATTTATTCATTCTGATTATGGTGTTTGTTTTTTTACAATTAAAAGCTGCATTAAATTCATTCAAGTTTCTGGCAATTTGATTGATCCTAATTTTCAGAGGTGGATATGTACATCCATCATAAAATGTTTTCACCGGTTGTTTACAATAATACTGCAAATAAAGAAAAATATTATTACATTATCTGTGTAACCCAAATTTAAAGGGTTTTTAATTAGTACTCACAGTAGGAAGAGACATAAAAAATAATTTATCCCAATATCTGCAATCTAATTCCGTAACTTCTTTGTGTTTATTTGTACCTTCACAAATAATTCTTTTTAATGTTTTATAAGCAACTTTCGCTCCAATTGCATCTGCAATATTTTCGTCCAGGGTGTTAGGTCCATTTACCTGTGTTACAGAAAAAAATTTCTTTTAAATTTTAAACAATTATAAAACAAAGATAAATAATAACTATGAAAGATAGACCTCTTGTTCATTTAACTGTTTATTTAAACATTTAGCATAAGCTTTATACTCTGCAACCGTGTCTTGAATATAATTTATTTCCAGTCCATGGCCCATTTCATGACCGATAGTAAATCCTATACTGCCATAGATTATGGAGCTTAAATAATCAAAAATTAACAAAATGATAATACCGAAAATAAACTTTCCTTCAATTAATGAAATTTCTTTTTGAATAATTTATTTTTAAATATAGTTCTAGTTTTTATGCAGAATAAAGTACTTACATTGGACTATTTATATCGATCGATAAGGAGAAAAGTCTTTCTGTTCGAAGAGCTAAAAAATAAAAATTACATCTAAAATGTATTGTTTTACTTAAATTACAATGCCATTTATATATTTAATGAAATATAAATAAAAAATAAACTATAATGTGTAAAGTCTTTTCAAACATGCATCTACATTTAAAATTAATCCTGCTTCAGAAATATATTGACTACAAAACTTCTTACTTATAGAATTCGTTAAATAATAATAGGAACAGCTTGAATCGACATTTAATGGAGCCCTAATAGAAATTATAAGTCCTATTAATTTGCACTCAATAAAACATTAATTTTATTAATTTTTTACAATAATTTAAAAAGCATACTTTAAGCTCTTTAATCTCAGATACTGCTTCACCACCAATTGAAATTGAGCTTTTCTAAAATTAAATACATTTTTCACTATATTTTCGCCAACTTGAAACTGCAAAAAAATAATTAATTAATAATATTCTGTTGACTTGTTAATTATTAAAATAATGAGTCAACTAGAATTAATTTTAGGTAATATGACAAAATTTCTACATCATAAGAAATTTGATCTTCGTCAACCAAAAGGTGTTTATCATCAATCGATTCATCAAAATTGGGAAAATAAAGTTCCATTCTTTCCACCTTTTCTCGTAAAAACTTCTTTAATTCGATATTCATTGAACTTTTTTTAAACTCTATCTTAAATTGTTTCTGAATCTCTCTAAACATTTTTGTAACCTAAAAAATTGCAAGGATATGTGTAAATCTGTAATTTATAAGTAAATTAATAAAACTGACATTTTAGCTCACATAATCTTTTTTCGCTGTCATTTCATCAGTATCAGCAATTTCTGATAAGAAACCATTTATTATTGGCGACCTTCTAATACATTCGTGTAATAGACTGTAAGAAAAATATAAAATTATATAATGGATATAATCTTATATACAAATATACATGTATATGTTACGGTAAATGTGCGCATTTACCGGTGTTCGTACATTTACCGTAACATATATATATGTAAATCTTTTAAAATAGGAAATTTAAAATAATAACGAAATTTGAAAAACTATTTTTAAATTAAAAATTATTGTAACAGTTTTCTGAAATTAGTCTATTAAATATTACCTCTCAGAGCCTACTTCTATTTCTCTCTGATTCCATACAATAAAATCATCCAATAATAGTATGAAATAAATATAATTTACTGAAAATTATAAAATTATCATGCGACAAAAATAATAAAATCTATCTGTAGATTAAAAAAAAAAAGTAACTTACCAATTACAGCGTTTGGTGTTCTACTCAATAAAAGATTCAGCTCATTCCAAAAGTTCATATTTACGCTTATTTCAACTAATGATACAGATGTCTCTAATAAAGTGTCTTTAAACATATCATTGAAAATCGACAACCAATTTATCTGAAAGGGAGAAAATAATCAATTTATGTTAACCTGCTTCGAGTCAAAAAGTAATGATGAAAATTATGAATTTAAATTTGAAGAAATTTGAAATTTAATGTGGATTTGATGATTTAAACTGGATTTCTTCCTGACATGATTTTTAATTAAGCGCCAAAAATGAACTGTCAAAAATTTAAATATTGATTCTACTGAAAATTAATTGTTTCCTGAGTTCCTGCCTTTCATGTTAAAAATTGCTGTCTAAATTATGAAACGAGTTTGTTAATTTTTTAGTCTTTTAATAGGATAAATTTAATTTTATAATATAATATTGCCGATTAGTTTTAATTTTTCACGCCTAACCTCAAAAATATTGGATTATTGCTTTTCTTTTAAATTAATTTCGATTTCTTTTGGTCCTAAGTCTTTTGGAATTGTTATCCTAACTAAGTTGTAATTTAGGATTATAATATTTATTTTTTATTGTAATTTAACTCAACCTAACCTAACTTAACTTTATTTCTAAATTTATAAAAATGTAATTGATTATTTAATCTATTGTTCTTAATTATTTGTCAAATCATTAAAAAAACGGATACTTACCTTTTTCAAACCTTTCTCTAAAAAAAAACTTTTCGTATGTTTCTGCAGGTTCAACAAACTAATCCTGTCATAATCTTTAGTATTTAATTGCATAATCTGTAATTGATTATTTAATCTATTATTTGTTAATTTTCCAAAAAATTTCCTAACCTCAAAATTTTGATTCAGGTGTCTCATTTAAAATTTTAATTTTTTTCTATTTCGTTGTCAACTTGTTTGTGAAACTGTAGGATAAGCTTCCTATTTGGTAGTTAATCTTATTCTTTATTACTTTAATTGATTTAATTTTATTTATTTATTTTTTTTATTATTTATTTATTTTTTTTATTATTTATTTATTTTTTTTATCCAAGAAACATATGGCGCCCTGACATTTTGAGTTTGTATATCTTCCAGCTTGTGATTGCGAAATAAGATAAATAATTAATTTCAGATTATTTAACAATTTATTCCATTACAAACTTTTTTAATTATTTGTCAAATCATTAAAAAAACTGATACTTACCTCTTTCAAACCTTTTTTCAATAAAAAACTTGTCGTATGTTTCTGCAGGTTCAACAAACTAATCCTGTCATAATCTTCAGTATTTAATTGCATAATCTGTACAAAAGAACTTTCGTTAAATTGTTAATAAAACAAAATTATTTGCTATTCTAAAATAATAATATGAAATTATGAACACGCTTTTACAATTCTATCACTGATAGTTTCCCTAACAAAATTTACCAATGTTTTAATCAAAATTATTTCTGGTCTTTTACCTCTGTTAACTCATTATGAAAATTTATTATTTCTGCTGCCATGTCGATATATACATCTGTTACATAAATGATAATAAATAACATCGCTCCAATACAATTTTTAACTTTAATATTGTGTGCAGAACAACAAGAGCAATTACTTACTCAAATTAAATTGATTCAATAAAATGGATATATCATATTGCACATATCTTTCGTCAATTAATGAATTCAGAAAATTGTCAAACTTATCCCAGTTGTTTTCATTCCTGATCTGAAATTATTTTCTCTTGATTATTTTTTCCATTTTGAACATTATCTAATAATTACCTCTAAACTCTCAAAAGTCTTAAATTGAAGATGAAAAAAGGTACTTTTTCCTTTTAGTCCGGAAAAACTTGCTTCAATATGTTCCCAACTAGTTAATCGTAAAGAATTTCTTGTTGGATATTTTTCAAATTTATCTATATATTCTTGAAATTGGTTTATTCTTTCAGACACGTCTGTAAAAGATTAGTTAGAACACTCCTTGTATTTTAAATATTTTGGAAAATTCATTTCTGACTTTAGAATCAATATAAACTTTTGGAGTGAATCATCATAATTATGATCATTATCAAAGCCATTATTATTAATTAATAATATTATAAAATAATTTACCTAAGCTAACGCATGTATCAAGCCACGCAAAGTCAGTCCTTAATTTTTTCTTGGTATCGTCTCCTTTCAATAAACTCTTCTTATTGTTATAAATTTCTAGAAATCAATATAGATTGAACAACATTAAAGATATTATATATCAATACTGTAAAAATTAATTTTGCAAATCAAGTTCAGTGAATAATTTCTAAAACTTTATTTTTACCTTCTATTTTTTCATATAATTCATGTGCAATGAATGTACGGCTTTCCCATACATTGAAGGAGGCAATATTTTTTTGCGAATAACTGCAAACGTTACCATAAAAATCATCACATGGATCTATACTCTTGTCTCTTAAAAATTTCATAAGTTGTACTAAAAAAAAAACAAGTCGAGAATTATGTTCATTTTATAAACATTTTGCTTTTACGTCTGCAAAAAGATTTGTTTTCTCACGGAAAAAGTTAATTTTTAAAGAATTTATAGGTTAAAAAGATTATTTTGTAAAAAAAGGAAATTATTCAAAAAATCAAAATTTAATAACATTTTTTGTAAAGGTTATTTTTAAAAATCTTTCCGTGAGGAAGCAAAAAAAATATAAAAGCTCGTACTCTGAATTGAAACTTAACGTAGCGAATAATTCGTTTATTTAAATGAGAAATATCGAATATTTTTTGTATAAATCAATAAAAAATATACTTACCATGCGAATTCAATGTATTGTTAGCAATAGTTTCATCAAATATTAGAATAATTCTAAAAATAAACATTTTTAATTGAGTCTCAGGTTATTAAACAAATTGCATTTTTTTTGTGTACAATGCAGTGTCGTAACTATTAACGGGCAAAGTGGGGCAGTGCCCTGGGGTCCTTAAGCTTAACGGGCCTCAGTCAACCCGAATAAACCTTTTATTCGAACAGAATTTATGAAAATTTAGAATAAAAAAAATTGCAAAAAAAAATTACAAATTTTTCCAAATTAATTGAAAAAAAAATAAAGCCCAATAAAAATTGAGGAAAACATTTATAAAATCATAGGAATATTTTAAAAACGAAGAAAATAATTTAAATTTGCGAAAGTTACTTTAAAATCTTAAAAATATATTCAAAAAAATTGAATAATTAAAAATTGGGGAATATAATTGAAAATGAAAAAAAAATGATTAAAAATTGATATAAGTAATATAAAATTAAAAAAAAAATAATTTAAATTTAAGAGAATAATTGAAAATTAGAAAAATAAATTAGGGTCAAGTGGGGTAATGAAGAACATAGGGTAATTCAGAACAGAAGAGCTTTAAGCTTAATTTACAGACTTTTAAGTAAATATGATATCAATATTCTAACATCATACCATCTACAAGAAGTTCTGAATATTTGGCAATTTTTCTATTGTTACTTAGTAGCAGGATATTCGAACAGAAATCCTAATCGATAAAATGTTGACAATCAAAGTAGCACTTGTTCAGTATTTTGTCTCGCATTTAAAAAAAACAAATCTGAAAAATAAAAAAAAAATTTTTCTCATGTATTATTAATGGTATAATTAAAATTCACTTGGGATTTTATTCTTTGCAAATTTAATTAATAATAATAATAGAGTGAGCGAGAGTGAGAGAGTCAGAGAAAGAGAGAGTCAGAGAGAGTGAGCGAGAGAGAGAGAGAGAGTGAGAGAGGGAGAGACTGAGTGAGTGACTGAGTGAGAGAAAGAGAGAGTGACAGAGAGTGAGAGAGAGTCAAAGAAAGTGAGCGAGAGAGAGAGAGTGAGAGAGAGAGTGAGAGAGAGCGAGTGAGAGAGAGAGAGAGTGAGAGAGAGAGAGAGAGAGAGAGAGAGTGAGTGACTGAGTGAGTGATCCTGAAAACCTCTAAGTAGCGATATTGAAGCAAATTTTTTAAGATTATACGCCATATTTGATCCGCCATTTTGAATTTTAAAAATTAGATTTTAGTCTCCTATTTAGCGGTGTTAGGAACCTTTCTTCACCAAATTTAAAATAAATCCGTCAAAATTTTATGGGTTTATATAAGTTTTTACATTACTACTTTTGATATGGTTGATTTTTTAACATATATGATGCATTATCATTCAAATGGTTCAAGTATCATATACCTACTATACATTTTTTTCAAGTTTTTGCATCCCTTAATACAGTAGTATACTTAAGGTAACTTTTTTCTTACATTCGCCTTAGAAATAATTCTGTTCTTCATTATCCCAAAATTTCGCAACTTTGTCAAAATCGTAGGGGTAATGAAGAACACCCATTTCTGGCCAATCAAAGGCATCTATATATTCTGCTAACCCATGGAATTATTCTAGGGATGTGACGTAACAAGAGGATGCAAAAGAAAATTGAAAGTATTTCCTTTTAAAACAAAAAAACTTACGTCATTGGTGAAAGTTGTGAATTCTGTTCTTCATTACCCCACCTGACCCTAATTAAGAATTGAACAAAATGATATAAAAAATCATATAAATAATTTAATAATTAAACGAACTTATCTGTAAGTGAAGTTCTATCATAATTGTATGAAGCGCCTCTTCTGAAGAGATATTATATTGTAGCTGTTTAAAGATTTTGCGGCAATCATTGTTTGCAAAGTTAGAATTAAGTTCTTTACTTATTTATTTTTTCAATTAATAATTTAGCCCAAAGCACAACGAGTGCTTTCAGTATTTAGACCTCTTCTCATTATTAAACCTATCTAAGTCTACCTCCTTTATCTAGAGGCTAATTTCTTTTGAGAGGTGTTTGTATTTTGCACTTTTTTTAATAGAAAAGTAAAAACCTAAATTTTTTCACCCTTAAAGAACCAGCTCTTTTTTTGTAGTTTCCAAGTATTATAATTATTAACATTGATCAACTATTTTCAATGAAAGAAAGAGACAAACAAAATAAGAGTATTCTACTTAGGATGCGATTCTTTAATACTCTCTAAATCTAAAATGTCAACTAATTACTATTTGGAGGTAGATTTTTACTAATTGAAAAAGAGAGAACTAGTTTACCTTCAAACGATGAAACCAACTATTTAAATAGGTGACAAAACTTCCCCAACAGAGGATATTTACATTTCACTTGAATAAATAATATTACTTCAAAAAACGGACTAACTATTCATTAACCTTGAACTTATCATAGTTTTCATCTGCTCAATGCACTTATTTTTCTTGAAATCACGTTTATGTTGGAAAATTAAACAATTATTGAAATTTAATTTTAGGTTAAGTACATTTTTTCGATTTTTTCGTTAACTTTTCTATATTTTCCATAAATCTACTTTTTAAGTATATTTATATAAAGTACTAAAAACTCCTCTTTTTACTGCTAAAAACAATTATATTGTTTATTTATAAATATTAGGTAAGAATATCATTTTATATACCCAAAAAAACAGAAGTTTATAATTATTGTCTTACTAATTGAAGTAGTCATTTTGAAAAAATTACTCTTTTAATTAGTTAAAATACAAGAAACTACTACTTTATTTAGTGGAATATTGAACTGCTAATTAAATCGGTCAAAATGACAATAATCATTCTACAAATAAAGAAATCAAGGTTGATTGATCAATCAATTGCTAGTCTTACTATAATAACAATTTTCTTATTGTTTTAAAATGTTTTTCTTTGGCAAATTTTCAAAATTTCTCGACATAGGCGGACATGTATAAAAAAAGAACTTTTATTATTTTAGAATAATCTATAGCATAAGAGTTTGCATCTCGTTTTTAAGAAACATGTTGGGTACACCTAATATTTAATCTTTACGCAATTAAATCAGTATGTGTTAATCAAATTGTCTTAAGATATTGTAGAAAGTATTAATAATAAAACATTATTCCGTTTCTGGTAACAACTTTCTTTATTCAAAATCCGCTTGAATTTCCTTTTTGGGAAGCTGTATATGAAGACTCTTAAATATCTTGCTTCTGTTTAACCCCCGATTCTTTTAGTAAGGTTATTTAAATTGAGAACAATAAACCCTACCTTAATTATTATTAAAAGTAATAGCTGTAATATTAGCTATCCATATAATGGAACATCCTTATGTTTTAAATTATTTGCGTAAAATTTAAAATACACCAAAAATTCCACAAGGTTAAGATTATTAAAATGCTCTGTTCTTTCGTATTTTTCCAAATACCTCTGAGCACTTTTTGTTTTGTATGCAGTTCCCTAAACTATAGGAAATTAGTCTGCAAAAATTTTGATGCATAGATCAAAATACATAATACAATATTTAAATTATTTGGAAGATTTTACTTCCATCTATCAAGAACTGATGACGAAATATTTTCGTTCAAGAGCTAAAAATTTATTTTTTATAAGTTAGGTATGTAAAGTAGTCCATATTTTAATGTAAATACAAACAAAAGCGACCTTTTTAAAAAAGACACGTTTTTTACATGTATATTTTTTATATCTATCTTCTTTTCGAGTTGTTCCATTGCGACTAATTAAAACATGTTTTATTTATTATTTCTTACAACAATTTTCGGTGACTACAAATGAAACACCTTACGTGCCATTGATTGACACACTTCTAAGATAACCGGAATCTTATTATTTTCCATTTAATAACGATCCATCAGGTATGTTTTTCTTAGCTGAATTTTTAAATTTGGCGTTTAACAGTACCATGACATTTGTCCACTTCAGAAGAATTAAAAATTTTGTCTTAGCAGTAACGTTCCTAATAGTTACATAGGATCTTTGAACGTCAATTATTATTATTAATCTTTGATGGTTTTTATAGACGTATATATGTATATATAATTGTCAGAATAAATAACTTGCAGGTCAAATAATCTCAAAGGAAACATTGTTTGCATTCAGCCGCAGTTTCAGATAATTTATTCACAGGACTATATTTTATGATTTTATAACGACAGAAAAAATAAGCATAAGTACATAAACGCAGACCTTTGTAACAATCAATGAATAGCCCGCTTTTTGACTATCAGTTATTTCTCAAAGTAAACTAATTTATTAAAGAAAAACTAATTAAAATTGCAGTTGTCCTTTTCCATTAAACGGTTATGCGTACCGTTGTGACAGATAATATTCAAGGCACTTTCCAACTATCAGTTCTCCTTCAAAAGTAACGTAAATTTCCAAGAAAGAAAAACAAAACTTGAAATCTTTGCGGTTGCAGACCGTTGTAATCCAAATGACAAAGAAAAATAACTACTAGGACTTGTGATGTGCCTTTTTTCCACAAACGGTTGCATACCATTTATTCATAAACACGAATAAATAATATTTTCAAAACTATTTTTTATAACAAAATATTTATAGCACTCTTTTAAAGAAAGTTTCAATCGCGTGGAAAACATAACCTGACACTTTTACTTACTTCGATATCACGACAATTTACAATTCATTTCCAATTTTTTCTTTCGTCTGACTCATATATTTTCTTTCACTTATTCCTTAACTATATTTGTCCTTTTATGCATTTTTATTCAATTTTTATAATAAACTTTGCATTTTGTGTGGTAACGCAGTGACACACCAAAAAAGAATGATCAGAATGTAGAAGGGAAGCAACTGGACGAGGTGGTCTCAGTCGGTAATTCGTACCTTGTTTTAATTCTCTTTAAAAAGTGTGGCGCTAGTGATACACCGGAAGGGGTACTACAATATAATATCTCTTCAGAAGAGGCGCGAAATACAATTGAAAATTAGAGAAAATAAATTCAACAAGATAAACGTAATTTAAAACTAAAGAGAATAAATTTTAATTAAACAGAATTAATTAAAAAACCTTTTGGAAATTACGAAAAACAATTAAAGTAATAAGGATTTCAAGAAAATAATATAAAAAATCATATAGGTAAGTAATTCAAAATAAAATCAAATAATTAAAATCTCAGATTAATAGTTTAAAATTTTAGAAATTATGAAAGAAATGAAAAAAATTGAAAATTGAAGGATAAAAGTTTTGGAAAATAATTGAAAAATGTTCCAATTTGATACTGGAAGAAAATAATTAAAATATGATACAAACAATAAAAAGTTGTAAAAAAATCACATTTGAGTAAAACAATTAAAAAACATTGCAGCATTTTGTTTGATATAAAAAAAAGTAATTGAACTTTGCAAAAAAAAAAACATTAAGATCTTAGAAATTGAATGAAAAAAATTAAGAATGACTAAAAATTGGAGAAAAGATTTGAGTAAGACTAAAAACTGTTTAAATTTACGATAATTTATTATAAAAATTTTAAAACTATGAGAATAAATAGAAATAATTAAAAATCGAAGAAAATAATTGAAATCTTAGAAAAATACTTAAACATTTGTAGAATTAACGGAAAATATCAAAGTTTTAACTATATAATTTTAATGCGCATGACAGACATCTACTGGCGATGACAAGAATGATGATTAAGGAAATGAGTCTGTAATTTACCGCTAAATTGACAAGACTTATTTTATTCAATAAATTTATAATTATCCGAATTCACTTTTTATTACTTAATCCCGGCTCAAATCCATCCTACACATTTTAGTTAATGAGAATAAAAATTAACAAATGAGGAAATAATTGAAAAATGATAAAATTAATTCAAAATTGATAAAAATAAATTAAATATACTGAAAATAATTTAAATATGGAATATTGAAAACAGTAAATAAAATTTGAGAGAGAAATAATTGAAAAAATTATATAATTTTGTTTAAAAAAAAAATCATTGAAATTTAAGAAAATAATTCAAAAATTAGAGAATATAAATTAAACAAGATAAACATCATCAAAATTAAAGAGAATAATCTTTACTTCAACAGAAATAATTAACGATTGATGATAATTATTGAAAAATGATAAAATTAATTTAAAATTGAAAAAAAAATGAAATTTTAGAAGAATAGTTAAAAATTGTAGAAAATGAGAATTAAAATTAGCAATCGAGGAAAATAATTGAAAAATAATATAACTAATATAAATAATTGAAATATACTGAAAATAATTTAAAATTGAGAAAAATTATTGAAATATGATAAAAATAATTTAAATATGAAAGATTGAAAACAGTAAATAAAATTGGAGAGAAATAAGTAAAAAAATCTTAGAATATAATGTATAAAAAAGGAAAATATTTAAAAAATTACTTACAAATTTTAATTAAAGAGAATAATTAAAAAATCGCAGAAATCATTGAAAATTGATGAAAAGGCTTATTAAAATTTCAGATAAATAATTAAAATTTTTGAAAATTGTATCAATAGAATAAAAATAATTAAAAAGATAAGAAAATAGAATGAAATTACAGAATTTGATTTAAAGCGAAAGGAAATAATTGAAAAATCGTTTAAAAATTGAAAATTTGAAGACAATAATCTAAATTTGAGATAATAACTCAAAATTTAGGTAATTAATTGAATAATAATAAAAATATTGAAAGATGGAGAAAATAATTGCAAAATGACAAAAATAATAGTAAATTAAAAAAATTAGTTTAAATTTGCGATGAATAATAATAAATTAAGGGATATAAAATAATTAAATTGATTTAATGTCAAGGAAAAAATAAGTAAAATTGAAAAAGTGATAGAGAAAACTAAACAAAATGATTGAAATTTGAGGAAGGTAAATTTAAGATTTAGAGAAACAATTTTAAAACAAATTAAATAATTAAGAATTGTAGAGAATTGTTTAAAAATAATAAAAATAGTACAAAATTGTATTTTGAGTAATGGGAATCATAATAGAAAATAATTATTAAAAATTGAAGAAATTTTTAAATCACTTTAAATTTAGTTTTTTTAAAACGTGGATTAATTCAACTTTTATTCTTTGCAAGTTCATATTAACAGAAATTTGAAGATATTGAAATTGCTAAAAGTTTAAAATTTGAAAACATTTTCAAAAGGTGATATATGATTTACAATTTTAAAAGAAAAAAACATCCAGTGAAAAACAGGTGTGGACAGAAAGAATGGGGTAAACTTATAAATTATTATTTACAATTATGGATCCATTTTTCTTTTTGTCCCAGGGCCCTTGCTCTCCCAGTTACGCCACTGAATATTTCAAATAAATCTATTACAAATTCCACGGAAAAAACCTGAAATCAAATTGTTCAATCAATTCAATTTAAACGTCTGTAATTTAAAAACCGATAAAATATTATGAAAAGTTAATTTAAATTAATCTAATTTAAAAAATAGTATTTTTTAAAAATACTATTATATAAAAACTAAAAGTAAGTTGCATAAAAATGAGCTCAGGTTTTTTCTGTATGTGCGAAACTCATAAAAGTCGTTTAGAGTTGTATAAAAGTTCTTATTAAATTCCTGTAGGTCGTGGAAGTAATAATTTATAAAATTACAAATTGGTTCTATTATTACGTGCATTATTTTATATATATTTAGAAATACTTACAGTACTTTAAACAGTAAAAAATGTTTCATTTTTACAAGAACTAGAGAAGAGAGTCAAATAAATGTGATTATAATATTGAATTCACTGTAAGGTAGACTTTGGAATATTTAAATATAGATTGAAGGTTTTTATAAATATCAGTAACACTCATTATGAAAGGAAAAAACTAACCAATGAAAAAACTTAAAATCCAAAGTAGTCACTTGTCAGTGTTTGATTCCTTAAAAATTCATAAAATCCAACTTTGCTGATACGTTTTTCGTGATTAAGCCATTTGTGCAAGAAAGAAACGCGTTCTTTTATCACTGTCTATTTTTTTTAATATTTTTTAATTTTTCGAAAGCATTTGTTAAGTAAATTTTCTAATGGAAAAATTATTTTTAGTTTGTAATTTGAATAAATAACTAGATTCGTTTACTATTAAAAAAAGTGCATTTGGAGTATATTAAAAGAAATATGCTCTTTTTTCTATAATTTAAAAATAGCGTCTTTATTTCCTATACATATAAATTTATTTTGAATTGAAAAATTGTAACTTTTACTTGCGTGATTAAATTATTTTTGCAACTTATGTTTCGGACCAAAGATGACATTTCTTCTCTCTGTATAATTTGTAAAATTCAAAGCATTCAAACTCTTCATTAAATATGTTCAAATTGCTTGCAATTTGGTTTATTCTAACTTGCCTAGGTGGATACAAATCTCCGTTTTTATATTCTGTATAAACTAATGGTAGTTTACAAAAAAACTGAAAAATAATTAAAAATGTTGTAAAATGGAAAATACTGTTGAAAAGACGAAATAAAAAATATCATTTTGTCGTTTAAAATATTAATATATACTTACAACAGGAAGAGAAAGAAAAAATAATTTCTTCCAGTGCTTGCATTCTAATTCGGTTATTTCTCGATCTGTATTTGAACTGTCACAAATAATTCTTTTTAAAGTATTAAAGGCTACTTTAACTCCAATCGCATCAGCATAATTTTCAGACAAGGTATTATAAAAATCTACCTATGTATAGAAAATTTTATATGAATTATATTGTAATTACATTTTAATTAATATAGTACAAATCTTACTTCATATTTTTTCAGCTGTTCAGATAAACAATTTACATATTCAAAATACTTCTTGCCAAATTCACTATCTTCGTCTATTTTTTCATCATATTCTGTCATCAACATAATTCTCTATATTATTAGACATTTTAAAATTTTTAATTATTTATAGAAAGTAAATTTTTAATCACCACTTATTTCAACTGCATGGCCAAATTCATGAGCAATAATAAATCCTATAGTGCCGTAGTTCATGGAGCTTTAAAAATCATAAATTAAATGTAAGTTAATATTATCCTTTCATTATTTGTTTCAACAAAAATGTATTACTTATAAAAAATAATACTTACATTGGGTTATTTACATCGATGAAAGAAGAGAAAATGTCCATTGAAATAACTACAAAAATTTTAGTTAAATTCAAGTGCTTCATCGATTTTAAATTATTTTTTCTACAGATAATAAATATTACAAAAATTCTTACTTATTGCATTTGTCATTCGTTGGTACGAACTAATACTTTCAACATTTAACGGATTTCTAGATATAAAATTTAATTTATCTTAATTTATATTTGTAAAAGTAAGTTCTTGCATTAATTAATATTAGTGGCTTACCCTAATAAATTATACTGATCAAGTAATTTTACCCTGACTCGAAATTGAGCTTTCCTAAAATTAAATAAATTTTTTGCAAAGCTATCTGTAACTTCAAACTGCAAAAACAAAGCATAATTTCAGTAGATTATACTTCTTAAACTACTTAGTTTTTTCTAACTCTGAATAATAATTTATAGAATTGTAAAACCTAGTAAATCAAGAGAAAACTTATTATCATTTTAACAATTAAAAATATTTTATACCTCGTAAGAAATATCTTTGTTGAGTAAACGACTTCTGATGTTCTTAGTGTAAGAATAAGAAAAATTAATTTCAATTGTTTCTACCTTCTTTATTAAAATTCTCCTTAAATTGTCATTTAACCAACTTTTATTGATCTCTATCTTATATTGTTTCCGAATTTCTTCAATCATCTTTAAAATCTAAATATCATAAAGAATCGTAAATTATAAATAAATAAAATCGACAAGTCTCTTACTCACGTAATTTTGTTTCTCTTTCATTTCTGGAGTATTAGCAATTTCTGATAAAAAGCCAGTCAGAAGAGGCGAAGTATTTATACAATGGTCTATTCTACAGAGTACAAACAATATGAATGGATTTTTTTTTTTTAGAGAATAAAAAGTAAGGAAATATTAAATACCTTTTTGCACTGTCATCGATATAATTCTGCAAAACATCGATGTCATTTAAAACCAATGAAGAGTAGATATAATTTTCTAAAAATTAAACTATTATTTTATACACAACAATACCAAAATTGTAAGGTCTCTTAAAAGTTTAGTAATAAAAAGCATTTTACCAATTACGTGACTTTCAGTTTTTCTTAAAAATAAACTGAATTCTTTCCAATAATCAGTATGCACTTGAACAATAACTGTTCCTATTGGTATTGTTAGTTGAGTATTTTCAAAGATTGCCTCAAAAATTTTCAACCAATTTATCTGAAAGAGGGAACACTGTAAAAACAGGTGTCTTTATGGGTGTCTTATTTTAAGACATAAGACATTTAGAAAGTGTCTTACATTAATTTCAAGTTATTTTATTGGTTAATAATTTTGAAAGACGCACTCTCATTAGTTGAAATTAAGAAATTAAAAAAAGTCTTAAAAATCACCACATAAATGTCTTATAATAAGACACCTGTTTTTGTAGTAAAAAAGTGAATTAAAAACTTTTTTTTTTCAAACTAACGGTCCTGAGACCGTCCTGAGTTAGTCTTTTTAAATATTTCAAAATAACTATTTTGTTCAATTTTCATTTCTTTCTATTATTTTGCAATTATTTTCTCCATCTTTTAATATTTTCATTATTTTTCAATTAAATTACGAATTTTTTAGTTATCATCTCAAATTTAATTTTATTGTCATCAATTTTCCATGTTTTAAACAAGTTTTCAATTATTTTTTAATGCTGAAAAAAATTTTCCATTTTTTCTATTATTTTCTTCAATTCGTAATTATTTTAGTTATTTTTGCATAATTTTTAAAAATTGCATTTGTTTATCTGAAATTTCAATTAATTTCAACAGTTTTTGATTATTTCTGCGATCTTTTACTTATTTTCTTGAAAAATTTTTTTTAAGTTTTGTAATTAGTTTCTTCTTTTAAACACATCTTGTGTGTTTTTATCAATTATTTCTCTCAAATTTTATTTACTGTTTTCAATATATCATATGTAGATTATTTACATCATATTTCAATTATTTTTTACAATCTCAAATTATTTTTAGAATTTTTAAATTATTTTTTCAAATTTTAAGTAATTTTTTAATTATTCAATTTTTTTTATTGTTAATTATTATTCTCATTTTTTTTACTACTTTTTTAAAATTTTTTAGTATTTTTCTAAAATTTCAATTAGTTTCATCAATTATTATTTATTTTTGCAACATTTAATTTATTCTCTTTAATTAACAAATTTTAAGTAATTTTGTAATAATCTTCTTTTTTTAAACCCTATATTCTATGATTTTTTCAATTATTTAATTCAAATTTTTTTTACTGTTTTCAATTTTTTATATTTAAATTATCTTTAGCATATTTCATTTAATTTTTTTTTAATTTTGAATTAATTATATCATTTTTTAATTATTTTCCTGGATTTTCATTATTTTTCTCATTTTCTAAAATTATTTTTTAAGATTTTTAAGATTTTTTCTAAAATTTTAATTATTTTTTTCAATTTATAGCACTTTCATTTGTTTTCTTAATTTTTAATTTTTTTTATTAATCATCGTGAATTTTTATTATTTTTAGCTTTTTTCAATTCTTTTCTCCAATTTTTAGTTATTCTTATTTATCTTAATTTTCAAATATTTTCTCTAATTTTTGATAATTTAATTTATTTTTAATTTATTTTTAAGATGATGAATTTTTATTTCTTAAATTTAAATTTTTTTCTTTATGTCACGTCCACGTAACTTTTATTTAATTAATTAATTAATTATATATTATTAATAAATAAACAATTTATTTTATATAGATAATTAAGTTTAATAATAGAACAACAAACTAAAAATAACCCTTAGTTGTTATTCGGAAACATATAAATTTATTATTTGTTTAAACAAATAATTGTTTAAACAAATAAAACGATTTATCTCATTAAATACAAATTGCGAATATTCTTATTTTTCAAATATAGTGTCACGTAACTTTTTGTTTAATTAATTAATTATCTAATGTTAATAAATAAACAATTTGTTTTATATAAATAATTAAGTTTGGAACAAACTAAAAATAACCCTTAGTTGTTATTCGGAAACATATAAATTAATTATTTGTTTAAACAAATAATTGTTTAAACAAATAAAACGATTCATTTCATCAAATACAAACTGCGAATATTCTTATTTTTCAAATGTAATGTCATGCCTGTGTAACTTTTAATTTATTTATTAATAATTCGACTAATGTTAATAAACAAACAATTATAACAATTATATATTATATTATATACAATCTTTTTGTAATCACAAATATATGTAAAAACATTGCATAAAGACTCAAGGATTGTCGCCCTTTCGATTTTGGTAAAGAACGGATCATCATGCAGCTACAGGAAACACATACAAAGAAGATCCAGCACACACACATCTCCTAGACCAAATATATACAGAGGGTGCTTCTCGTCAAAGCGATCGACTCACTCAAGTTCGTCTTTTGACAGGTCAGTCGGCACCCTGTAGACGCCGTCTGGACCGATCGAGATCTATAAGTACAAACTCCAAAAAAGAGAAAGGCAGTCAGCAACATAGTGAGCCACGCACTCCGTAATACAGTAAATCACAAAGCCGGTCGCCTAGCCAAAAATCGTACGAGTCAAACAGTGACAAGTTTTTTCAACCGGTCAGTCCGTCCAGTGAAATTCCAACGAGTATTTTCGTGAAGATACTTTTCATCCTCAACGAGTGAACCCGTTAGGTCAGTGACCGAACTACGTAGCTGCCTCATTGGATTAACTTCTCGATATTTCCAATTACGACAATTGGATCAACTAACCTAAACATCGGATTACAACAATTGGATTAAAACCAAAGGATTAAAACAATTGCCGGAGAGAAACCAGTCCCTGAGAACAATATTTGGAAGAGTAAAAGGTAAAAATCAACCAAAAAATCGAAAACAAATTAAATCCTCCCCATGTTCAAGTCATTTCAAATTAATAAATAAATAATAATTAATTTACAGATAGGATCAACAAATCCTATATTTCCAATTTCTTAAGGGAGCAATCCCGAGTCAGAATGCAATTTTGAATATCAATTATAATAAATAAATATTGTTAATTCAAATGTAATTGAACTTGTTTTATTTGCCAGCCCTGTCCCAGTATTGGTAATACCTTTTATCAAACTAAATCAGGGAACATTAGGGATTAAATGCTGGGGTAATAGCTAGAATTAATTAAAATAATAACTAATATTTTTATTAAAATTCAGTTAAGATTAGGACATAACATACCCCGCGTTTTGGTGCATCGGCCGCTGGTACTGGTAAATTTACAGTTTGGTTACAATTGGATTACAAAAGTATTCAGATAATAACACTTTCAAATAACAGAAGAAACAATTAATTTTAATAAATTAAAATTAATATTTTTATTATCCAAAATAAAAATTTCAGCTCTTATTTTTAATCAAAAATATAATTTTTTTTTTTTTATTGTATTTTCTTTCAGCATATTAAATTGTATTTCATTATTTTATAAAACTGACAATATTTTTTTTGCATTAGCGACAGTGAATTTCTTTTTTTTATTCAAAAAAAGTTTTGTCAGACACTTTAGAAATCTGTACATTTGTTTATAACTATCAGTCTCCTTTTGGGTTGTACGTTCGAAATTAAAGAACGGCCACCATTGCACAAAGGGTAGGAGCAAAATTTAAACAAATTAGGAACGGTAGCTATACTTCGCGTGCTCGCAAGCTCTGGCTTTCCTTAATAAAACAAACGGTTCCTCTGATTAACCTTGTTGTAAGTGTGTAGCCACTTGAACAAGTGAAGAGGATTAAAATAAAGTGAAAACACAAAAATTGTAACGTGATTTTTTTTTATTTCACCCGACAAATTTTATAGTGCGCGAATACATGAGTTTACACAACACATTAGACTTCTTTTACATTATGGTTAGGAATTTTTAATTCAACAAAATCATATAGAAACAACAAATAGATGTCTTACATACTTATATGTTAAAATATAAACAATACTCAGGATCTTCATATAACTTTATCAAAGTAAAATCTTTCAACAAACAAGTTAACAACAATAAAAATAAATTAACTAATAAAAAAAAAAAAAATAATAATAATAATAATAATAATAATATTAATAATAATAATTATATTATTAATAAATTTATTTAACTGAAAAGAATTAATACTTACTTTTCGAGAAATATTTCTTATGTAAAATTTCAAATTGTACATTAACATAGTATTTACATATATTTAATATTACACATGATTCAGATTTGTTTTTCAAAATATATATAAAAATATTAACTTGTATTTTGAAATGATTTTTACAAATGTCTAATGAAGCAGATCCTACAATAACTCGTAATAAAAGTAGAAACAACCCCGATTTAGCAAAACTAGTAAATGAAAATAATAGATCTGCTTTTCAAGATAAAAAATCAAGGACTGATAAAACATTAAAATCTACTCCGACCACTAAGCAATCCAAAACTGACTCACCACATCCAAATAAAAGCATAATAATTAGTGGTAGTAGTAAAATTAACGAAGAATCAATCCTTTTTGATCCTGAACTATCAAAGGACTCTTTTATAAATTCAACATTTAATCCGAACAACTCGACAGTAATTGATAACGGAGACAAAACATTATTAGCCGATAATAAAGACGAAAATAAATCCGAAACCGAGCCTGAATCAGAAACAGACTCTGACGATTTCGTTATTGACAATTTAGAAAAATCAATTTCTAATAAAAAGGATATTTTAAAACCTTTAATTAAAAATAAAGATAAAAATAACGTAAAATCATTATTATTTAATTCTCCGGAACGTAATTTAGCCTATCAACCGTTAACAATCAATCATCAACAACAACAGACAATGGCTGTTTCCAATAATCAAACAATTTCTTTACGCGATGCATTAGAATTAATACCTACTTTTACTGGTGATAACATTTCCTTAGATCAATTTATCTCAGCATGCACCGAAGCAAAAGAAATGCTACCAACGACTGCGGAAGCAAATTTAACTAAATTAATTAAAACAAAAATTAGAGGTGAAGCAAAACAATGCTTACTAGATGAAACTTACAATAACATCAATGACCTTATTGATAGTTTAAAGAATGTTTATTCTCCAAATAAATCAATTTATCAACTTCAAGGCGAATTAGGAAGCATTTATCAATGGGAAAACGAAAAAGTAATTTCTTACGGGACTAGGATTCGAGAATTAGGAAATAAAATATTAGATACTCATAAGCGGATTAATCAAGGCGATGAAGATGAAAATTTTCTAGAAGGATTAAGAAAAGACACACTGGATTGTTTCATGAGAGGACTCAAATCAGAAATAGAATCAAGATTAAGCAATAAGGAACCAACGACATTTATAAATGCTATAAACGAAGCAATTGAAATAGAAAGAAAACTAGCAGCTACACTAGCATTACGTTCATCTAATAGGAATAGAGAAGAAAGACAGGAATCAAAACGGGATAAAGTTCATACTGTTCAAAATGATTTAACATGTCAAATATGTAACAAAAGAGGCCACAGCGCCCTTTTCTGTCGTCAATTAAACCAAAATACTAATTTTAATAATAGAAATCCTACACAAACTTTTAATAATTTTAACAGACAACAATATAATAATAAATTTCCACAAAATATAGTTAACCAACAACAACAATATCCAAATCAAAGGAACTTTAATCAACGACATCAAGCTCAGTGGCAGCCTCGTCAGAACATAGGTTTTTCTGAACAAACAAATAATAGACCGTACCAAAATATATTTAATCAAAGAAATAATTCAAATAACTTCAATCCTCCATACTCGAATAGAATTCAAGTAGAATGCTTATATTGTAAAAAACCAGGACACACTATTAGTGAATGTCGAAAAAGAATATACAACAATCAACAACAACTTCAACAATATCAACCTCAAACACAACAATATCAAAGTCAAAATCAACAACCTCAACAAAATCAAAACCAACAACAACAACAACAACCACAATCCTCTAGTTTTCAACCACGAAACACAAGAAACCAGGGAAACTCCAAACCCCTCCCCACTCCGGGTGCAGCTCGGGAGGCTCGACAGTAAAAGAAAATGCACCTAGTAAAAAAATAAAAGAAGTAAAAGAAGTAAAAATAAATATTAGTACAGAAAAACCAATTCCCTCGATTATTACGGAAATAAATGGATTAAAAGAACCAGCATGCATGATGGTAGACACGGGAGCAGGTAGAAATTTAATAAAATTGAGTATTGTTGATCATACAGTTGAGATTAAACAGGATGAATTATTACGACTTACAGGAATAAACAATTTCCCAGTTTACACTCTAGGTAAAATCACACTAAATATTTTTGGTTTTCCAACAATTTTTCATTTAATCCCCAATAGCGTACCAATAGAAGAAGATGGTGTTTTAGGATCAGAATTTTTTATCAATAATAACGTTAATATTAACTATGCACTAAAATGTCTAGAAATCGAAGGTCAGAAATACTTTTTTCAAAAAGAAGAATCAATATTAAACACCGAAAACATTAATCAAAATTACTTAACCTCAAATGAAGAACCACACTTTGATACTTGTCAAATTAATAACATTACTGGTGAAGACAGAACTGAACAAATCAAAAAATTACTTAGACTAGATCACTTAGACGAAAAAGAATTATTTCACGTAGAAGAATTGATTAAAAAACATCAAGATCGATTTCAATTACCTGACGAACCACTTGAAGCCACGCCCCTTTTAGTACATTCAATTCCTACTACTGACGAACGCCCAATAGTGACTAAACAATACAGATTTCCCCCAGTACATAAAGAAGAGATTACTAGACAAGTAAATGAACTTTTAAAGAACAAAATTATTAAACCTTCTCAATCACCATATAATACACCTATCTTTCTTGTACCAAAAAAGTTAGATTCTCAAGGTCGACGAAAATGGAGAATGGTTTTAGACTTTAGAAAATTAAATGAAAAAACAGTTGCAGACAATTTTCCTATACCCAGCATTTTAGAAATATTAGATCAAATCTCTAATGCCAAATATTTTTCGGTATTTGATCTTGCAAACGGATTTCATCATATACCAATGGATCCAAGAGACTCACATAAAACAGCATTTTCTACCCCTTACGGACATTATGAATTTGATAGAATGCCCTTCGGTTTAAAGAATGCGCCAAGCACATTTCAACGTCTTATAAATATCACTCTGGATGGTCTAATCGAAAATGATCTCTTCGTTTATCTAGATGATATCGTTATTTATTCAGAAACTTTGGAAGAACATGAAGCTAAGATTAACAGACTTATGGAACGTTTACAGTATGCGAATTTACGTTTACAACCAGATAAATGCGAATTTCTTAAATCTGAAATAACGTACTTAGGACACATTATCGATAAAAATGGAGTCAGACCGGATCCCAAGAAAGTAGAAGCAGTAAAAGAATTTCCAATTCCCAAAAACGAGAAAAATATTAAACAATTTTTAGGTTTAGCCGGATACTACAGAAGATTCATCGAAGGATTTTCCCAAATAACAACACCTTTAACTCAGCTACTAAAGAAAGACACACCATTTCAATGGACAGAAAAACATCAAATTGCGTTTAATACTTTGAAAGAAAAATTATGTGAAGAACCTTTATTACAGCGACCGGACTTTTCTCAACCGTTTGTACTCACTACTGACGCATCGGGATATGCAATCGGAGGCATACTTTCTCAGGGAAAAATAGGACAAGACAAACCTATAGCATATACATCTCGTACACTTAACGATAGTGAAAGAAAATTTGACACTTATGAAAAAGAAGCTTTAGCCATTGTATATTGTGTACATCACTTCAGACCGTATCTTTTTGGTAGAAAATTTACCCTAGTAACAGATCACAAACCATTAGTTTGGTTTCAAAATGCAAAAGATCCATGTTCACGAGTTACTCGATGGAGGTTAAAATTATCCGAATATGAATTTGACGTCGTCTACAAAGCTGGTAAAATAAATGTTAATGCAGATGCATTATCACGCAATCCAATCGACGTTAACGAAACAAACAATTTATCCAAAAACAAAATTAATTATACACATTTTCAACGATCCAATAAAAATTTTTATTATTATGAAGAAACAGACAGTGAAGACACAAGCGAAGATGAATTAGATGGAGAAGACTCATATTACGAATATTCGAGCTCTAGTGAAAGTAGCGAAGAATCAGACGATGACTTTGCGAAGGAAGAAGAAATAAACGATGAAAGAACTGAAGAGAAAGAAGATACAAACAAGGACTTCAATAAAGAAGAATCACATGAAGACACAAAGGAAGAATCAAATAAAGAACCAAATAAAAGAAATTTATATACAGAATCTGATAAACAAGAAAAATATGAAATCATATACGATGAGTATGAAGATACAAAAAATAAACAAAATGAAAACAAGAAACAAATGAATGAAGAAAAAACAATTATACGAAATCTGAAAACGAATGACTTGGTAACAAAATACCAAGCAGGAGCACAAAACACTCAAAATTTTATAACAAAAAATCATGAAGAAAATAATGAAATTCAAAACAAAACATATACAAATTCCAAAATGAATGCTATGGTAACAAGAAACCAAGTAAGAAAACAAAACAATCAAAATAATATAAACAAAGAAGAAAGAAAAATTAAAGTAAAATCTACGAATATGAAGAATAACCAACCTAAAACCCCTTCGTCTCTACAAAGAGAAAGGCAAAGAAAAGGAGAGAATTATTCTATCATAAATAATGGAGAACAAATACCAAGCGAATATATAACAAAAAATGAACATAGTGAAGAATCAACGAATAACCAACCCGTGAAACCTTTACCTCTTCAAAGAAAAAGAGGAAGGCCAAGAAAAGGAGAGAATTATTCTATCATACGAAAAAAGAAACCAGCTATTAAAAAATCGAAGAAGTTCAGAAAATCGCAGAAAGATTCTTTTGATTCAGATCCAAATTTCACAACAAAACCATTACCAAACAAAAAGAAAAATAAAAAACGAAGTCCTAAATCAGAAACATCAAGTGAAGAATACCTTTTCTCAGAAGACAGTGAAGAAGACACATTAAACGAAATATTAGAGGATAAAGAAAAGGAAGATTTACATCATTCAACGGATACAGAAAATCGACCACCACCAGAGCCCCCTCCTGCAGAAATAAATATGCCGGATGAACAATTGATTAGAAACAACAATATTGTAGAATGCCGAGACCAGCTCACTATGCGAAAGGATAATTATGCTTATTTTACTTCAATCACAGGCGAACCAAGAGATAACGGATCAAATGCTCTTTTTAAAAGAAATGAGTTACCAAAATTAAAAAACTTATGTTTAGGAGAAGTTCACGAATATCGTCGTGGTAATCAGCATCATTTTGTGTTACCAATCGAATCAGAAATTAAACTTAACCTTACGGAGAAACTTAAATATATTAAATCTTCAATTAATTCTTTATTTTTGAAAGCAAAAGAGTTAAAAATTCGTTCAATTAGTATTGCAAAAACTTCTGAAATTAATCACATAACATGGAACGAAATTCTAGGGATTATGAATTCCATTTTTTATAATTCATCAATTAAAATCATTATCTGTTTAGGAATAATAAAATACGCAACAAAAGAACAACAAAAACAATTAATAGAGGAAGCTCATTCTTCGGCTCTAGGAGGTCATAAAGGAGTATCAAAAACTTACAACCGAATACGTCAAAATTTTTACTGGCAAAATATGAAATTAAACATACAAAAATATATACAAACATGCTTAAAATGTCAAATCAAAAAACTAGTTCGAGTTAAAACAAAGAATCCTATGGTTATCACAGATACGCCAGGCACAGCATTTGAGAAAGTTTCCATGGATATAGTAGGACCTTTACCTGTAACAGAAAAACAAAACGAATATATATTAACCATTCAAGATAATTTTACTAAATATTCTTTAGCCATTGCACTACCAAATGCACTTGCAAGTACCATTGCAGATGCTTTCGTTAAAAAATGCATTTGTATTTTTGGCTCTCCGAAAGCGGTTCTTACTGACCAAGGACGAAATTTTCTAAGTATTCTTATTAGAAATCTAGCAAAAACATTTCGGATTAGACAATTCAAAACAACTGCTTTCCATCCACAATCGAACGGATCTCTTGAAAGATCACATCACGTTCTTGCAGAATATTTAAAACAGTTCGTAGATAAAAATTCTCAGTGGGACGACTGGCTTGAACTAGCCACGTTTTCATACAATACTAGTATTCATGAAGGTACACGTTGCACTCCATACGAATTAGTTTTTGGTAAACTAGCTAGGCTACCGTCAAGCGAATCACCAGACGACAATGAAAAACTCGAAACTTATGACGAATATTTAATAAAACTAATAACTAAACTACACGAAATTAGAGGAATTGCAAGAGAACATTTAGTAGCTGCGAAAGAAAAATCAAAAATATATTACGACAGAAAAATCAATCCACAAGATTTTAAAATTGATGACGAAGTATTTTTATTAAGCGGACCTAAACCAAAGAAATTAGGAGACCAATATTCAGGACCACATAAAGTTTTAGATATTTTAGGCAAAGGAAATGTTAAAATAGAAATAAAAAATAAACCAAAGGTTGTACATGTAAATAGATTGAAGAAATCAAAAATAAATTCAAACACACATAAGTAAAACAAAAAATTCAAAAACAAGTAATAGAACATACCACACATCTAAGAAGTAATAAAAATTATACTTTTTACTTCAAAATATTAGTATTTTTTCTAAATAAATATCCTTTTCTTTGTACTTTTCCTTTTATTTTTTCTTCTCTCCTACTCTTAATTAGAAATATCATTTTACAGAAATGTCTGCCAGATCGAAGACATGGCTAGCCCTTATAATACTAATATCATGGAGAACATCAGTACAAGCCATCATCGGTTATGACTGTGGTTCAAATCAACTTAACCTCACAACAATATCCCTTTTGGAAGTAGCAGAATGTGACATACCTGAACCAGAGGTAAACGTTGAACAGAAATACGTCCAACTAGTACAAATTAGCGATTTTACCCGTACTAAAGTGAAACAATGTAAACTGGAGGTCGATAGAACAATTACACATTGTGGAGCATTTTCACATGCATCAGTAGTAAGAAATGGATTAAGTGCATACATTCATGATATTTCATACGATCAATGTAACACTCTACATCAAGGCGGAACTATAACATTCGGTCAAGACGCAAAAATATCAAAATTGAAACCTAATCATACAACTTATCATAGTATATTAATAGCAGGATACACTGACACAGATGGAGATTGCACAGGAGTTCAATTTACAGATCCATTAGGGACCTGGGACAACGTTGTTGTACAAGGAGTAGTAACTGTAACATTAACCGAATACTATGCAAGTGTTAATTTAAATACAGATCGAATTCACTTACAATCTGGTATCACATGTTCACTCTCAGATACCAATTGTTTTGACATGGAGGGCGGACAGACATTTTGGAACCCTTTACCTCAAGACATTTGCCATCTTAATAAATATGAAGTCTTATATGAAGGTTTTGTTAATAAGACTTATGAAAATACCACTCAACATGCAGAAACAATTTACTCTTTGAATACAGAAGATATAACATTTGCATTATCACAAAGAAGTCTAAACCCAGTTTGCAACTTAATTATGTATAGAACAGAACACCCAAAATTATTAATTGTAGAAACCCAACCAGGAGCATCAATTTTACCAAACAAAAAACCTACTGTACAAAATATGGATCTTTTTACCTACGTAAACTCTAAATTTGTGTATGTTGAAAGACACATTCGTACTCAAATGAAACAATTATATCATGACATATTAATTCAAAAATGCGAATTAGAAAGACAGGTTCTAAAAAATACATTAACATTGGCAGTCCAAACCCCAGATGAATTTGCATACAATTTAATGAAAGGCCCAGGTTATATGTCAATAATAGCAGGAGAGGTCGCACATATAATAAAATGCATTCCTGTAGAAGTAAAATACCGCGAAACAAAGGAATGTTATCTACACTTACCCATTTATAAGGGAAACGACACACTTTTCTTAACACCTCGAACACACATAATAACTTCTAAAGGAACTGAAACTAATTGCAATTCCTTTATTCCATCAATGTATTGTTTAGGACAAAAATGGTACAAAATGCTTCCTAACCCAATAGAAACAACTAACCCCGCTACTATTAGGCCCCTAACAAGCGTTACATGGCAATACACAAATCCTTTATCATTAGCAACCAGTGGCGTATATTCACAATCCGATTTAAATAAATTAAAAGATCATATAATGTTCCCAGCAGAAAAACCAATGATTCTAAATAGTTTAGTTCGCGGCATGACAGGGTTACCCACAGTTAATCAGGGAATATCTTTAATGGGTTTACTAGACGAGAAAACTATGGAAAAAATTGCCCAGTCAACATGGAATAAAATTTGGACAGTATTTTCTAGTTTTGGTACTGTCAGCGCAGGATTTATAGGCGTTGTCATTGTAGTACGAACAATTAAATTATTAATCGACACATTTATACATGGCTATGCCCTGTATACTGTTTTTGGATGGTCAATCCATCTTATTGGCTCAATTTGGGATTCAGTTACTAATTTACTATTGCATTTAGGAAAACAAGAGAAGCCGACAAAAGAAGCCGAAAGCCTAAACCAACCACTCTCTGATAATCAAAACAAAAAAACACACTCAACAACAGAATCAGAACCAGTAGTACAAGAACTCAAACAAGGTAACAATCAGACAACAGAAACATACATATATCCGCAAGAACAACTAACACAATTAAATTTTAGTCAAACTAATCCATATCGTATTTAACTCAAGCATGAATTCGATGAAACCTACGGAAAAAGTGCAGGAAGCACTGATATCAATGGGATTGTCGCCTTTAAAATATATTTATGAAATTAGAAGGGATACGAACAATAAGTTACTTTTCGAAATTTCTGTAGCAAATAAAATATTTCAGTACACTGCAATGGGGCATGATCCAGATATGGTGAAGGAGCATGTAGCACGTAGTTACCTTAAAACCTTACCAATCAATAATAATATCCTTATCACCTCTCTTCCTACAGTTGATGTTATTCGTGAACTAAAGAATATTTGCATAAACTTAAAAATGCATGAACCAAAATATATTTATCTTTACTTTTGTGCGACCAAAAGAAATCATGTCATCACTTGTAAAGTAGAAGAAAATAAAGAAAATGGCGTCGCGAACACAATCAGAGAAGCCAAAATACAAGCCACTTGTAAAATGATTCATGAATTGTACAAAAAGCAAAACAAAGTATTAAGTAACATTACAAGTACAATGAACAATTTATCCCTAAATCCATTACCTTCTACTAGTACTTCACAACAAAACGAAGAAAGACCACCTCTATTACCTCCGAGAAATAAAATCAAAACAAATCCTCTTCACTCCCACAAACCTAAAGCATGTCTTCCTCAAACAAAATCATACAAGAAATGCATGAACTGCGGATTTCGATCACTAAATCCTTATAACTTCACATAAACATGATTAATTTGTTCCAGCATGTCTCAACAACCTCTCAACCTCACAACACAAAAATCTGCCGAATCATCCTCATCTCCTCGTAAAAATTGTGTATTTTCAATACTACATAAAGATTTACCATTATCTCATTTTAAACCAATAGAAGGACAAATAGATGTACTACAAATTTTACGATATTTTACTTTTGAATATGGTCTTTCAACGCCGAACATTTCAATGGAAATAGACAAAAAAGAAACATTTTTAACAATATACACAGTATATGTGTCGGTTGGAAATAAAATAAAAAAGAAAAAAGCATATTCTCAAGTAGTAGCAGCGCAATATGCAGCGCTAGACTTATTAAAATTTTTTGTTAGAACTCACGATCTCATTGATGATGAAGATCCCTTTTTAGTAAACACTTCAAAAACGCGAGAAATAGGAACACAAACTGATCCGCGACCTAAATTAATACAATGGCACAACTATTGTAGATACTGTTTATATCACGGTCACACTATTAGAAATTGTGATTCATTAAAACTAATTCGAAGGTTCGAACCTCAGAAACCAGTATTCTTTTTAGCACCGAACCAAAATTTACACAAAACAATTGGAATCTTACGCGCAAACTACTCAAATAGTAATATAAGCAAGATTAAAGAAAGACTAATCTAAAATTTCGTTTGTTTTAGTTTCAAGTCTCACCAAGGTTCCACTTGCATGACCAAAAGACATTCCGAAGAAAGCAAGATAAATTCAATTTCAATTATTTTCTTTTCTATTTTTCAAAGAAATGACCAACATGCTAAGTATGAAATTCGTTTCCATCCTTCTCACACTTCTTACTTCTATTATTTCTTCACACTCTTATAATCAAACAATCCTAGCACCAAATTCCACCATTATTTTTGAGTCTATGGGATTTATTACACCTTTAAATGAAAAAAGACATTTTTTAAACTCCATTGAAATTTATGAAATTTTAAGATTTGGTAGACGTTTTCCCCGCTATCTTTTCAGAAACATTTAACAACAACTTTCAAATTCAAGATACACTTAAAAGTTTCAAAGGCTGGCATAGTAAATATTTAGACCAACAAGATAAATTTTATGTATTATTTTCCATATCTTGGACTAAATACTTAAGCGAACCAATTTCCAATTACATAATTTACATAAAAAAGATCTTAAATATCCTAATATTAGCAACAAACAATAAATGGCATCCGGTATTACAGTCATCAATCCCTCAAGAATACCTTTTCAACACTGTTTCACACGAATTTTCTCTAACAAAAATATTAAGATACTCAGAAACAGACGTTTTTACACATAAAGACAAATTATTTATTGCTCTTTCAGTACCTTATTCACCGCAATATAATCTTTTTAAATTACATGCAATTCCAATATTTAACACTTTCAATAAACTATACCCTCTAATAACACAAATAGATTTAAAAAACTCACTTTTAGCTATTTCTAAAGACAATAAAACTTATTTTTTCCTGGACAAACCAAGTATAAAAAATTGCCACGAAACAACATTTGGTAAAATTTGCCCCTCTTCCCCGGATATTAAAACAACAACTGAAAATCCTACTTGCGAGATTGAACTTTTTATGAAAAAACATTCAAATCTATGCACATATAACTTACAAACTTCTTTTAAAGATTCATGGACCATATTAGAAAATTATCAAGCCTGGTTGTATTCAATTAATTTTCCCACAAATATTAGAATTCGTTGTCCACAAAAAAATAAAACAGAGTTAATTATCCAAAATAATGGGATATTAAAAATTAAACCAGAATGTGCAGTAGAAATAAATTTTCTCATTTTACCTAAGTTAACTAAAAAGAACCAAGAAAAACCATACTTAATTATCAGAGAAAAAGATTTAAATAATTTTCGAAATAATCATATAACTTTGTTTGAATTTATTTCTAATTCCAAATTACGCATCGATTTTCTTTTGAATCACTGGAATAAAACTAAACAAATTATCCCACTAAATGAATTTGAAGAAAAATTACTCATTATGGCCGAAATTCAACTACAATCAAAAAATTTAATTTCGAGAAAAGAATTTGATAACTTATTTTTCAATATTATGATAGCAGTAATGATAGTGAATATCCTTCTATCTATTGTTTTAACACTAGCAGCTATTTTATATTATTTAATTAAGAAAAACTATTTACTTATTAAATCAATAAAAAATGATAAAGAAATAACTTACCAAGAATTAGATCCATTGAAAAAAGACGAACAGTTTCAAATTTTTTCACCAAATCCAAAACGTAAAAAAACCAGATTGGAAACTTGTGTTTGATAATATATTTTTACATTTAAATCCTAACTAACTATCTGCAACAACAAAAAAATATATATATATAACAATTCACGAATCAAGACAAATATAAAACAAAATATGAGTAGTAAACTCACCCTTTTTAAGTCATCTCCTATAACCTTATATTTAAATTTATCAAAAATAAAAGGCACTGTCCAGTCACCCCCATTTTTTTCATTTACAATATTTCTAACACGTACTGCACGTTTTTGTAGTCCTCGTTTTGTTAAATATAACCACTCCACAGGAAAACTAACAAATTTCATTTGAGCGATTCGAAATCTTCGTCTTTTAAAACGATACATATTTCCATCCTCTTCAAACCCTATCTCGTTTTCTTTCAACTGCAAATAAAATATTTAAATAAGCAAAACTTACAATATTAAAATTAATGACTAATCATATAATTCAAGATCTCGTACCAACTTCATCTGTTGTTTTTCAAACATAAAAAAATTTCCGTCAACAGAATAAATGTTTCCGACAGAATTATTCACTGCGAAAACAATTTTTTTTCTTATAAATGTTTGTTGACCAATTGGCAGTCTAGTCCACCAACCAAGACCATATAAAATCTCATTTTTTAAAGTCATTACACAAAACCTGTCATCACTATCACGTTCCTCCCAAATTTTTTTCTCCCATTCAACCACCTCGAATTTTTTGATTGAATTATTGGACTCGAGAGAATCATTTTGCACCACCTCAGGCACAACTTCCTCAACAAACAAATCATTATTTTCACTCACTTCAGCAACCAATTCTTCTAAACTTCTTAAATTGGTTACATTTGCATCATTCACGTTAACATTTGCTTGACACTCATTTTCACCAGAGTCATGTTCACTCAAAACATTTAAGGAATTTTCTTTATTAGCACCAACATTTTTCATTAAACTTGAATCCAATTCTTCACTAGTCGATAATAAGTCTAAGTTCCAATCAATTTCAACATCTGTACTTTCACAATTTTCACTTAACTGAATTTCATTTTCACTCTGTCTTAATTCTTTTATCACACTTTGAAAATTTTGATAATCAACGTGAGAACCACTTGTCAAAATACAATCTAGTCCCTCGTTTGTATTTAAATCAAAACTTTCCTGAAGACTTGAACTATTGGAATTTTCATTTGTATTATCACTAAAATTAAAATTTTCATATGAAAAGTAAAAATCTATAATAACGTTTCTGTCTTCCATGGTAAAATTTTTCTCTACAAGAAATTCACTCACGAAAAGCCAAATTAAGACTGAAAACCCATTTAAAGCCATACTTTTTTTTACCCCAAAAACTTACCTCTTACAGGACAAATTTCTTCAAATTATAGTTCTCAGAGAATCTTAGATAACGAAAGACTAGAAATTTTTTCTTTAACACAATTGAAAAGACTCAATAAGACAATAAGACGAGACCTGCAAAGTATCCTTGCCTTAACCTAGTACACTAATAAATTTTTCTGGACATTGATACCCCGTTGCGTTTCCTTAAGTGCATGCCTACTCTGCGACAACCATTCTCTAAACTTGTACTTCTTCTATTAGGTAAAACACGTACAAAGAAAATTAAAAGAGTACTTCAAATTAGAGAAAAACAAATGAAAATTATTTCAAGCTGTAAACAAGTTGAAGATGTATGTAATAAATCACACTCTTTAAATCTTCTTGTAATAATACAAAAACATGTATGAAAAGTGCAACCAGACAGGGAATAATCATTTAGCGTTAGCATATTACTTTATTTCACTTATATTTATATATATATTAATTTTTTTTTTTAGCATGTCAAAAAAACAAAAAAAAAAAAAACAAAAACAAAAACAAAAAAATAGCATGAAAATAGATTATATGTACTCAGCAATCAATACTTACCTTTATTTATAGTAGTATCGGTATGTATGTTACAGAACAACAATGGCTGCACATTTTCGCATTATCAATGCCGAAGCCGTTATTAGCCCGGCACAATTATTGAATGAATTAAGCATAGAATATGATTTTACTGTACCCGAATATGAAGTGGAGAAAGTACCATTCATCTTAGCACCGAGATATAGAGTAAATTGTAGAATTTTTAAAAATTCTACAGAATTTTTCACAATCAGTAAAGAAGCCCCCAATAAAAAAGAGGCAAAACAAGATGCATCGCGAAAAATGCTAACTGAATTAAATCGAAACTTCATATTCAGCGAGAGAAATGGGTTGCACGAACCACGATTAGATATAAACAACGAAAATCGCACGATATTGTTTAAATGGACAGGCGCATGTGAACGATGTTTTGTCAGAGGGCATAGTATTTACGTATGCCGAGGGCCTACTAGAAATAAAAACTTAAGATAATAATTTGATTATTAAATTTATATTAGACTCATATATTTTTTCTTTTTCCTTTTTTTTTCTAAATTTAGATGCTACCTGTAGAGAATAATATCGAAACCGGAGAAGAGGGTAATAGATTAAAAAAAGCGTTTGTTACAAGAAGAATTTTATCACTTTTTTATTGTATTATGAAATGTAACGATTCCATTGTATTTTATAATGATTATCGTGAAGAGCTTATATGTGAGGAATGTTACGAAAGCAAAGTTTCGGACGAAGGGAAATTATTTTGTAGAATTTTTTATTCTACCCATTTCGCAATAAAAGATATTAATAATTTGTATTGTCAAAGATGCCAATTGCAACTATTTTGCATAGAATGTCGGGCTAATTCGTGCAGAGAATGCACGATTTTCATTTTAAAGCATGCGACACTTTTTCACTCAGAACTCAAAGGCGTCCCTCCTATTTATGATCCTAGATATAGTGAAAAATACGAACTCATTGGTGAGGATTACGATTCTGAAGCCGAAACTATAATTCTCGAATAACCTTCGCATATATTTTATTTTACAAAAAATAACTTTCTTTTATAATATCAAACAAAAATCTTATAAACGTTAGAATTGTAACGGTAAATTTTTCAAATAATTATGTAAACAAATAAGGGTTAATTAAAGTCTCTTTTCTTTTTATATCGACAATTTTTGTCAACTTTGTTTTCCGCAATTGTCGATTCTTCAAGGGGGGGAGGTGTCACGTCCACGTAACTTTTATTTAATTAATTAATTAATTATATATTATTAATAAATAAACAATTTATTTTATATAGATAATTAAGTTTAATAATAGAACAACAAACTAAAAATAACCCTTAGTTGTTATTCGGAAACATATAAATTTATTATTTGTTTAAACAAATAATTGTTTAAACAAATAAAACGATTTATCTCATTAAAT